>JAODUO010000014.1:272500-747500 GCA_025642075.2 Ridgeia piscesae | reverse complement strand
GTATATTGAACATTATATGTACAATATATATAATATATAACAGCAATATGACTATTTTGTTTGTATAAAGAATTCTGCATATCACTGCTGTACAGACGGAAACACTAGATACACAAACAACAGACACGCGCACGCGCACGCGCACGCGCACGCGCACGCGCACGCGCACGCGCACGCGCACACGCACGCCACGCACACGCACACGCACGCGCACGCGCACGCGCACGCGCACGCACACGCTGCACACGCACACGCACACGCACACGCACACGCACACGCACCGCACGCGCACACACACACACACACACACACACACACACACACACACACACACACACACACACACACACACACACACATGGGTATATACCACCATTTGATTTCCCATAGGCGGCCATTGTAACGTTTCTTTGATTTCCCACTAGGTTCCATGGTATTGAATTTTTCAGACATTACTTATCCTCCATTCACACGTCATGTATAAAATTCGTGAACACTACTTGTCTCTTTCTCCTACAATCCAGTCTCCTACCTGACACCTCTTCATTGTTGCTTCAATCATCCACCGATTGCTAATGTTGACACCTCTAGGCCGAATTACACCTGTATGCATACATACACACCTGGTCACTGTCTGACAAATATTGTTATTTCGCAGCTGATGCAGATATATCATTTCCTTTCAACCAGTTCTATATTTAGTGCTTCCAGAAATTTACAAAAACAAAATGCACAATGCAGTTCTTTTAAGCTGGTCTACAATGGGCAATGGCGTAGGAATCCATTTGGTGGTATGTTCCCACATACAGATACGAATACAAACAAACTCGCGCGCACATACGCACGCACGCTTGCACATACACGACACACACGCATTCTCATTCTAAAACAAGCCAATGTTTGACCCTAGCGTTCATTGCATTAACTCATTATGGTTCTATACAAGCTCATGTTGTGTAATTATAGTAACAGATGGTTACGTTTATGTTACAGGTGATGACGTCGTTCTGGTTCTACAACGCCTTCCAGCCTCCATTCCCCTCTCAGCAACTTATCGACTACTCGAGCCTGGTGGGAGAGGCTCAAACACCCGATGTGCAAATCGTTCCCTTGCCAATGCGGGGAAGACGTAACGGTAAGTGCGCACTGGAAACATCTATAACTTTACCAGACTATTGGGAGAAAATCGCTTATTAAAAATTGCAATTATCCACATAAATACTAAAATTTTATGTAGAAAAACTAAGTAAATTAAGTTGTTTACTTTAAAAATATATTGATTTATTCTAAATGCAAAACAAAGTTATCTAAGAAATTGTCTAAAACATTAACAGTACCTTATCATAAGATTATATTAAACGATATTGCATACTGAGAACATTATTTCAGAAGTGGGCTCTTACAAATGTGTTTATTTGATTTTATCCTTTTCTTATCCCGCCTGCACATGTTATATTACAACGGATTTAGGTAAAGGTAGGTTGATTTATTGTATGTGTTGTTTTGTATATTTAATTTTGTCTGTGTGTTTTATTTCACATATTGTTCTAGCTACATGTTCTGCGGATTTAATTCATTGAACGTTAATACCTCGGACTTAATTCACACACTACATACACACACGCACGCACGCACGCACCGCACACGCACGCACGCACGCACACACACACACACACACACACACACACACACACACAATATATATATATATAAGTCCGTGGTTTTGCAGCCTCTTCACTCAATACAACTATAGTATATTTATATATTGAAATTATGTTTTGAAACATAATGCCCTACCGAGGCGTTAATGCATTTTCTAGGTTTGCCTATATCGGTTATGACATCCTTTTTGCAGTAATCTCTGAAATATTAAAGTCTCTTTGCAACTACCTCATTCGAATTTAACTTGACAGTCATGACTGGCATTAAAAAAATTATGGAGCCAGCCTATCAAGGTGCAGATGTTGACAACTGTACGATGCGGTTATAAATTCTCCTCAGCTGCAACGTGATTAAATTCCTTCTGCGCAAGTAATTGGTTCGCCGTCATTTTCCGAAAGGTCACTTCACTTGTACGCAATGACCTCGCCCCAAAATCAACAATACTACTTTGTGCGCCTATTTCTGAATAAACTGTTGGTTTAATATTATTTGACTTGTGTGTGCGACCGTTGACGTATCAACCTACTCGGTGATATACAGATTAATCATAATATTAACAATAAATTTATCTTTTACCTGAATGTACATTTATGTTTCCTCAACTTACCGGTGCTGTCTACCCACTGTGACTACATTATCACCACAGCGGTTCTTTCCGTTAACAATGCGTAGCTGTAGACATGTTATGTTTGTGTAGACGTCTACCAGCCCAAATAATATATGGACATATTATAAAATCGGACATTATGAGAGTAGTGACTATTATGAACACGACTATTACGAGCACACCAATGCACTCGTCATGTCATGGACAGGAGCACCATTTCGCCTAAAACAACATTGTAAGATGGTCTTATAGTGTTATATGTTTATATTGGATGACATCATCTTAATTGTAGATGGTTATTGTGATATGATGCAACTACGATGGTCTGTGGTGATGTAATTCGTGATCACATGGTCCGTCTTTCAGTGTGGACCTACGAGTACGGAACGAGGCTGAAGTACGCGGCTATAGCCATCAGCACGGACCTGGAGAGATCAAACCTCGGCTTCAAGAAAGGCCTTCCCATCCGGGACGCGTGGGAAGAATTTATGACGAACGAGGTGAATTTAAACGTTGTGTATGTTGCCTCCTAATACACAGATCTACACGTATCTGTGGCAATTCAACGGACGCATAGTGCGGCTGTATTACATTTGTATTGTATTGCGAAGTTGTTGGAGACATAGTGCACACAGTCATTGAAACTGATACGGTGTTCTGTCATGTCGTTGCAGAAGAAAACTATGCCAGACACTCTCAAAGGCGGCTTCCAGCTAACCTATCAAATGAGACGGCAGGACACGCTCTGGCACTGGCTGACGCTGCAAAAGGTAAACCAACAGAAAGCTAACTGTAGTATCCAGCACAATTACCGCCCGCCATGTTAGCAGATCGGCTACAAATTGAAACATCGTCAACGCGAGTCACAACATACGTGTTTATTTTTCATTAATTTAATTTTCATGCTTAAACCAAAGCATTTGCGATCAAAAGAATCGTTTAACTATTGAAATACATTAATACCACGGTGAAGCAAAGAATGGCAGGAAAAACTGTTATGTTTCGTGATGCACTAAAGAAGCAACGCTACTAATCTTGACAGAAAGCTGTCGAAGCAATGTCGCAGCGGTTTCACTAAGGTCGAATGGTGGAATAGGGAATAACGTGAAGCATGATCGAGTTGTTCCTCGGCGAGTTTAAAGGTGACACGGCACCAAGGGCAGAACTAATCAGTATCTTGATATTGATGGGTCCATTTCACCTAACCTCAGATCGTCCGGGGCTTAATCAAACCACAAGGCATAGTCTGATCAGTTTCATGCACAAATAGGTCTTGTTCCGGCGTCGACTTTACAGGCAGATCAGGAATACGCAATTATCGTATTCGCATCATCACCTCTACCTGGAAGAAGATAGTTGGTTGCCCGAGGTATATCTAGACACGGATATCCCCTGTCGTAGATGTGAGCGGATGTCACGCCAAGTACACGACGCGATTTCTCTCAGTAGTCCCATTGGTGTTATTCTGCACCCTGCAAGTTGAGGACCTTGACTAAGTCGCATGACAAGTAGACAGTTCGTTGGAGCACACTGGTTTTCTTCACGACAAGGTTTCCTTTAATGAACACTTCATAAACATCTGGCTCTTTCTACTCGGGGAGGTTCATAGTTAGAGTTTGTAACCTTCAAAATGGCCTTAAAATTATCGAAAGTGTCACCCACATAAATCTTGTGCTCCTCCCAAGAGTCGTGTGTCTGGCGTGACTTCATTCTACTCGATAATTTTAAGGCCATTTTGAAGGTTACAAACTCTTACTATGAAACTCCCCGAGTCATTAGACATATAAAATCACACTTTCATTGGTCTACTGTGTAGACTTTATAAGATAGTCTAACCCCAGATGACATTCGAACTTTAACTTGCTTTCCACTCGGATTGTCAGGTACATGTCGTTTAAGCGAAACAGTTCGAGTGTACCTTTTGTAGACCGTGCAATAAATGCAGAATGAGTTGTCTGCACCCAGAAACGTAACATAGTAAGTCCTACATATGCTATTAATATATTCTTGCATCTGTTGTTTCCACTTCTCTGATGACACTGTTCTCGTAGACGCTGTTAACGTCGGCCATGACGGGCCTGGTGGTCGGTCTCGGAGTCGCCTTGCCGATCCTCATCTTCGCGACGGCGAACATCTTCACGGGGCTCCTGGCGACGTGTTCCATCGTCCTCAGCACTCTCTCTGTCGTCGCCGTCATCCCACTGGGAGGCTGGAAACTCGGGGTAGGCATCTCCTTCAAAGTCCTCCATATTACCCTAGACGCCGCACTCACACATACTTTGGAACCGTACTATTGATGTAATCCTTCAGGCTGGGAATAATGACCCGAATAGTGAGGTGACGTTATTAGAAGGACAAACTTTATTTGTTTTTATGGACATTATTTCGGATTGTCCTAAGGTGAAATTAACTGTGACGTTGCTGTATTATCCAGGTGACCGTAAGGCGAAGTCCGATTGGGCAATATTCGTCGAACCACTGCTAACGTTTGTTGCATCTAAGTTTGTTCTCATTCATATGTTTCGTTGACAGCTGATGGAGTCGATCAACCTCACCCTGGTCGTCGGTCTGTCCGTGGACTATGTCGTGCATCTGGCGGAGGGATACAGCCGGTCGTCGCACAGCAAACGGCTTGGACGTCTTCACGATGCGCTCGCTCAGGTCGGGATCTCGGTGCTGTCTGGAGCGTGCACGACCATCGGTGGATCCGCCTTCCTGCTGCTCGCCGAGATCATCCTCTTCATGCAATTCGGCGTGTTTATGTTCGCCACCATTCTCTTCTCCATCGTCTTCGCTCTCGGCTTCTTCTCCACCCTCCTCGGCATTCTGGGGCCTGAAGACGACCGCGGCTCAATCAAACCGTTTAAGAGCTGGCTGTGGAAGGTCGTCACTTGTAAAATCTGCACGAAATGATGGTTTTGGCATTAGATAACCATGCGTGACCTTATTCTAGTATAAGCTCTAATGCAACATCATCACCTTTACAAAGCTGACGACCAAAGGTTACTCGTTCATTCTCATTTTGTTGTGCATTTGGCGGCATCTGTCGGGGCAGTTGACAACAACGCCGTGTGGAGGTGCGGGAGGACCACGACCATCTTTCGTGTAGACCAACTAGCAGTTTTTGCCACACTGGAAACGCAGAATATATTTATATTTTTAGTTAATGTAGGCACTTATACAAGGCAATACCATTATTATATAATGTTTTATTCAAATAAATAGTTTACCGTATGTGTAATGAGTTCCAGTCTAGTGCACATGTCACTGTGTAAACTAATGTCTTAACAGGCGATAAAGACTCCGCATTTGAACGTATATGCCGAGGGCGTGTTACCGTCAGATCTACTGCAATTGATCTACTACTATTGCGTCAAGCACCTCCTCAACTGGGTCTGTATTATAAACAGAGGGTTCTATAAGAAAGAACGTTATACTTGTTGTTAATCGTGGATTCACTACTTGTCGGAACATCACAATCATAAGATATAACCACTGCAATTGTTCACCAGCATGCAATTATAGTGTCATATTAAAACACGTTGCACTATCGTGGAATAAACAGCGAATACGTGTAGATCAAATGAAAATTATATATGTACAGTGTAGTTTAATATGGTTTCTTTTACCTGACTATTTTATGTGTTCAGTTGTGTCATTCACATATACATGACTTAATTTGAAACACATCCACAATTGTCTGGAAGCATATTTTGTTTGGAATTGCAATCATATGCATAAAATGTGATTTTCACGCAGAATGGAGAGTAAACCAAGACTGCATGAAGGTCTTGTGATGTGATTTATCGAAAAGAGAATTTTGCAAACTGGTGGTAGACATACATTGTTACCTCGCTGTTATTGTTGCGTTGAAAAACATATAATTGTTGTGCTTAGTTTGCGGCACTGTTTGTACAGGTTAGAAGTCATACTTTAATAATGTTGATGTGTAAAATATTATATATTTATATATATGTATGTATGTATGTATGTATTATTATATATATATATATATATATATATATATATATATATATATATATATATATATTATGCAATTTACGTCTTAGTTAGTCGTTCAGTAAGCGAACACAACCAAAGGCATTGACGTACAACATCACAACTCAACTCAAGGCAGACTGAACAAGTTCCGGGTGGCACTGAAATGCAGTTGTTTGAGGTATCCATATAAACGCACAGACCATTTAAGTAAAAGTACTACCGTTTGTTCTGAATCGGCAACCGTATAATTACATTTCGAAACGTCCAGTTACTATAGATAGACGTAATAACTGCCTTACACTGCGTGACAAATGTTGCATTCAATGGCAATTAATTTTAATGTGTCATTGCACACGCATGCAGTGCATAGAATTGTCAAATAATAGTCGTATTGTCGTGCCAGTAACACAGGGTAGACATAAGCGTCACTTTGTCGGCGTTCATTTCATGTTGCCAAGTCCTTAGTGCAAGGACTGTTTTCCGAATTATTTGTCGCGTGTTAGGTTATATTTTACGTGTTACGCGGACATTACGTTTTGCGTTCAAAGCAACTGATTTACACTATTAAAGGAATATACATTATTACATAATTTTATGTCTTATTCGTAGTGTCATAAATTAATCTTATCTCTGAAAGTAGTTTTCTCCCGACGTGCAAGCCGTCGTTGAGGACAACGTTATCATTAGTGCATACGCATACGTATGTATGTACGTCGTACGTACCTACGTCGTATGCACATACGTATATACGTACGTACATACGACGCACGTACGTATGTTTCTATGCATCGTCTTACGTACGTACGACGTCGGTACCTACGTACGTACGTAAGACACGCATACACACACGCACACACGCACACACGCACACACCGCACACCGCACACACGCACACGCACACGCACACACGCGCACACGCACACACGCGCACACGCGCACACGCGCACACGCGCACACGCACACACGCACACACGCAAACAGGCGCACACGCGCACACGCACACACGCACACACGCACACACGCACACACGCACCACGCACACACGCACACACGCACACACGCACACACGCACACACGCACACACGCACACACGCACACACGCATACACGCGCACACGCGCACACGCATACACGCGCACACGCACAGGTAAGTTTGATCATAGTTAGATATCACGGCCATCGGGCGCAAAGGGTCTTTTGAAAAGGCGGTAGAAGATACATTCAAACATACGCATGCAAGGTTATATTGAACTGCGTTTTAAAAGGAAAGAAGTACAGAATGACACCTGTGGTTCTAAATCCTTGCAAAATTATCATGTGTATCCACATTCATCTTAGCGCTTCATAATATATTTGTTGTCACTAATATATGCTTTCAACAACAAATCCAGGTGTGGCACAAATCAATACCTTTCTTCCTAAGAACAGATGCAGCCCGGAAGACAACCTGGATTAATTGTCTCTTATTCCAACTGGTTTGGTGCCAGCTGGAGTGTACCTAGAAACCGTTGCAATTACTCTGAATCATATCTTACCTATAAAGACAACACCATCGAGTTGCCTCCAGCATTGGGCAGGGTTCTATTAACTGACTAGTCTGTATATATATATATATATATATATATATATATATATATATATATATATATATATATATATAGGTTACACCGTTTTGATCTTATGGGGTCTCATTCAACTAGTCTGTATATATATTGTGGTTACACCGTTTTGATCTTATGAGTTCTCATTCAACTAGTCTGTATATATATGTGGTTACACCGTTTTGATCTTATGAGTTCTCATTCAACTAGTCTGTATATATATTGTGGTTACACCGTTTTGATCTTATGGGGTCTCATTCAACTAGTCTGTATATATTGTGGTTACACCGTTTTGTTCTTATGAGGTCTCATTCAACTAGTCTGTATGTATTGTGGTTAAACCGTTTTGATCTTATGAGTTCTCATTCAACTAGTCTGTATATATTGTGGTTACACCGTTTTGATCTTATGAGGTCTCATTCAACTAGTCTGTATATATTGTGGTTACACCGTTTTGATCTTGTGAGGTCTCATTCAACTAGTCTGTATATATTGTGGTTACACCGTTTTGATCTTATGGGGTCTCATTCAACTAGTCTGTATATATTGTGGTTACACCGTTTTGATCTTATGGGGTCTCATTCAACTAGTCTGTATATATATTGTGGTTACACCGTTTTGATCTTATGGGGTCTCATTCAACTAGTCTGTATATATATTGTGGTTACACCGTTTTGATCTTATGAGTTCTCATTCAACTAGTCTGTATATATATTGTGGTTACACCGTTTTGATCTTATGGGGTCTCATTCAACTAGTCTGTATATATTGTGGTTACACCGTTTTGATCTTATGAGGTCTCATTCAACTAGTCTGTATATATATTGTGGTTACACCGTTTTGATCTTATGAGTTCTCATTCAACTAGTCTGTATATATATTGTGGTTACACCGTTTTGATCTTATGAGTTCTCATTCAACTAGTCTGTATATATATTGTGGTTACACCGTTTTGATCTTATGAGTTCTCATTCAACTAGTCTGTATATATATTGTGGTTACACCGTTTTGATCTTATGGGGTCTCATTCAACTAGTCTGTATATATTGTGGTTACACCGTTTTGATCTTATGAGTTCTCATTCAACTAGTCTGTATATATTGTGGTTACACCGTTTTGATCTTATGAGGTCTCATTCAACTAGTCTGTATATATTGTGGTTACACCGTTTTGATCTTATGGGGTCTCATTCAACTAGTCTGTATATATTGTGGTTACACCGTTTTGATCTTATGAGGTCTCATTCAACTAGTCTGTATATATTGTGGTTACACCGTTTTGATCTTATGAGGTCTCATTCAACTAGTCTGTATATATTGTGGTTACACCGTTTTGATCTTGTGGGTCTCATTCAACTAGTCTGTATATATTGTGGTTACACCGTTTTGATCTTATGGGGTCTCATTCAACTAGTCTGTATATATTGTGGTTACACCGTTTTGATCTTATGGGGTCTCATTCAACTAGTCTGTATATATTGTGGTTACACCGTTTTGATCTTATGAGGTCTCATTCAACTAGTCTGTATATATTGTGGTTACACCGTTTTGATCTTATGGGGTCTCATTCAACTAGTCTGTATATATTGTGGTTACACCGTTTTGATCTTATGGGGTCTCATTCAACTAGTCTGTATATATTGTGGTTACACCGTTTTGATCTTATGGGGTCTCATTCAACTAGTCTGTATATATTGTGGTTACACCGTTTTGATCTTATGAGGTCTCATTCAACTAGTCTGTATATATTGTGGTTACACCGTTTTGATCTTATGGGTCTCATTCAACTAGTCTGTATATATTGTGGTTACACCGTTTTGATCTTATGGGGTCTCATTCAACTAGTCTGTATATATTGTGGTTACACCGTTTTGATCTTATGAGGTCTCATTCAACTAGTCTGTATATATTGTGGTTACACCGTTTTGATCTTATGGGGTCTCATTCAACTAGTCTGTATATATTGTGGTTACACCGTTTTGATCTTATGAGGTCTCATTCAACTAGTCTGTATATATTGTGGTTACACCGTTTTGATCTTATGGGGTCTCATTCAACTAGTCTGTATAATATATATTGTGGTTACACCGTTTTGATCTTATGAGTTCTCATTCAACTAGTCTGTATATATTGTGGTTACACCGTTTTGATCTTATGGGGTCTCATTCAACTAGTCTGTATATATATTGTGGTTACACCGTTTTGATCTTATGAGTTCTCATTCAACTAGTCTGTATATATATATTGTGGTTACACCGTTTTGATCTTATGGGGTCTCATTCAACTAGTCTGTATATATATTGTGGTTACACCGTTTTGATCTTATGGGGTCTCATTCAACTAGTCTGTATATATATATTGTGGTTACACCGTTTTGATCTTATGGGGTCTCATTCAACTAGTCTGTATATATATTGTGGTTACACCGTTTTGATCTTATGAGGTCTCATTCAACTAGTCTGTATATATATTGTGGTTACACCGTTTTGATCTTATGAGTTCTCATTCAACTAGTCTGTATATTATATGATTAGGTTACACCGTTTTGATCTTATGGGGTCTCATTCAACTAGTCTGTATATATATGTGGTTACACCGTTTTGATCTTATGGGGTCTCATTCAACTAGTCTGTATATATTGTGGTTACACCGTTTTGTTCTTATGAGGTCTCATTCGACTAGTCTGTATATATTGTGGTTACACCGTTTTGATCTTGTGGGGTCTCGTTCAACTAGTCTGTATATATTGTGGTTACACCGTTTTGATCTTATGAGGTCTCATTCAACTAGTCTGTATATATTGTGGTTACACCGTTTTGATCTTATGGGGTCTCATTCAACTAGTCTGTATATATATATATATTGTGGTTACACCGTTTTGATCTTGTGAGGTCTCATTCAACTTGTCTGTATATATTGTGGTTACACCGTTTTGATCTTATGGGGTCTCATTCAACTAGTCTGTATATATATTGTGGTTACACCGTTTTGATCTTATGAGGTCTCATTCAACTAGTCTGTATATATTGTGGTTAACCTTTTGATCTTATGAGTTCTCATTCAACTAGTCTGTATATATTGTGGTTACACCGTTTTGATCTTATGAGGGTCTCATTCAACTAGTCTGTATATATTGTGGTTACACCGTTTTGATCTTATGGGGTCTCATTCAACTAGTCTGTATATATTGTGGTTACACCGTTTTGATCTTATGAGGTCTCATTCAACTAGTCTGTATATATTGTGGTTACACCGTTTTGATCTTATGGGGTCTCATTCAACTAGTCTGTATATATTGTGGTTACACCGTTTTGTTCTTATGAGGTCTCATTCAACTAGTCTGTTTATATTGTGGTTACACCGTTTTGATGTTATGAGGTCTCATTCAACTAGTCTGTATATATTGTGGTTACACCGTTTTGATCTTATGAGGTCTCATTCAACTAGTCTGTATATACTGTGGTTACACCGTTTTGATCTTATGAGGTCTCATTCAACTAGTCTGTATATATTGTGATTACACCGTTTTGATCTTATGAGGTCTCATTCAACTAGTCTGTATATATTGTGGTTACACCGTTTTGATCTTATGAGGTCTCATTCAACTAGTCTGTATGTATTGTGGTTACACCGTTTTGATCTTATGAGGTCTCATTCAACTAGTCTGTATGTATTGTGGTTACACCGTTTTGATCTTATGGGGTCTCATTCAACTAGTCTGTATATATTGTGGTTACACCGTTTTGATCTTATGGGGTCTCATTCAACTAGTCTGTATATATTGTGGTTACACCGTTTTGATCTTATGGGGTCTCATTCAACTAGTCTGTATATATTGTGGTTACACCGTTTTGACTCTCTAGACCTGTCCCTCTGTCTCCCCCACTAGACTCTCCCTCTGTCTCCTCCACTAGACCTGTCCCTCTGTCTCCCCCCACTAGACCTCTCCCTGTCTCCCCCACTAGACTCTCCCCTTCCCCCACTGATTTTCCCCCTATGATCTCCTCTGTCTCCCCCACACTAGTCTCCCTGTCTCCCACTACTCTCCTCTGTCTCCCACTAGACTCTCCCTCTGTCTCCCCCCTAGACCTCTCCCTCTGTCTCCTCCCACTAGCCTCTCCTCTGTCTCCCACTAGACCTCTCCATCCTATATTGATCACCTGTCCTGGTCTCTTCACTAGCTGTCTCTATTTGTACTAGACCTTTCTTCTATAGGTCTCATTCAACTAGTCCTTTTTTGTGGTTACACCGTTTTGATTTTATGGTCCCTCTAGTCTGTATTTGTGGTTACACTTTTGACTTAGGGGTCTCCCTACTGGCTACCCTTCCTCTGATTCTCTCACTAGCTCTGCTATTTGTCTCCCATTTTGATCTCCCTCTATCTCCTCCCACTAGACTCTCCCTCTGTCTCCCCCACACCTTTGACTTGGTCCCTCCTGTCTCCCCACTAGATTTGTCCCTCTGTCTCCCCACTAGACTCTCCCTCTGTCTCCCTACTAGACTCTCCCTCTGTCTCCTCACTAGACCTTCCCTCTGTCTCCCCCACTAGACTTCCCTCTGTCTCCCCCACTAGACCTGTCCCTCTGTCTCCCCCCACTAGACCTCTCCCTCTGTCTCCCCCACTAGACTCTCCCTCTGTCTCCCCCCACTAACCTCTCCCTCTTCTCCCCCACTAGACTCTCCCTCTGTCTCCCCACTAGACCTGTCCCTCTATCTCCCCCCACTAGACTCTCCCTCTGTCTCCCCCACTAACCTTCCCTCTGTCTCCCCCACTACACCTCTCCCTCTGTCTCCCCCACTAGACCTCTCCCTCTGTCTCCCCCACTAGACCTCTCCCTCTGTCTCCCCCACTAGACCTCTCCCTCTGTCTCCCCCACTAGACCTGTCCCTCTGTCTCCCCCACTAGACCTTCTCCTCTGTCTCCCCCACTAGACCTGTCCCTCTGTCTCCCCCACTAGACCTCTCCCTCTGTCTCCCCCCACTAGACCTCTCCTCTGTCTCCCCCACTAGACTCTCCCTCTGTCTCCCCCCTAGACCTCTCCCTCTGTCTCCCCCCACTAGACTCTCCCTCTGTCTCCCCCCACTAGACCTCTCCCTCTGTCTCCTCCCACTAGACCTGTCCCTCTGTCTCCCCCACTAGACCTGTCCCTCTGTCTCCCCCACTAGACTCTCCCTCTGTCTCCCCCCACTAGACCTCTCCCTCTGTCTCCCCCCACTAGACCCTCCCTCTGTCTCCCCCACTAGACCTCTCCCTCTGTCTCCCCCACTAGACCTGTCCCTTTCTGCCCTCCCCTCTCCCCCACTAGACCTCTCCCTCTGTCTCCCCCACTAGACCTGTCCCTCTGTCTCCCCCACTAGACCTCTCCCTCTGTCTCCCCCCACTAGACTCTCCCTCTGTCTCCCCCCACTAGACCTCTCCCTCTGTCTCCCCCACTAGACCTCTCCCTCTGTCTCCCCCCACTAGACCTCCCTCTGTCTCCCCCACTAGACCTCTCCCTCTGTCTCCCCCCACTAGACTCTCCCTCTGTCTCCCCCCACTAGACCTGTCCCTCTGTCTCCTCCCACTAGACCTGTCCCTCTGTCTCCCCCACTAGACCTGTCCCTCTGTCTCCCCCCACTAGACCTCTCCCTCTGTCTCCCCCACTAGACTCTCCCTCTGTCTCCCCCACTAGACCTGTCCCTCTGTCTCCCCCCACTAGACCTCTCCCTCTGTCTCCCCCACTAGACCTGTCCCTCTGTCTCCTCCCACTAGACTCTCCCTCTGTCTCCCCCCACTAGACCTCTCCCGCTATCTCCCCCCACTAGACTCTCCCTCTGTCTCCCCCCACTAGACCTCTCCCTCTGTCTCCCCCCACTAGACTCTCCCTCTGTCTCCTCCCCACTAGACCTGTCCCTCTGTCTCCTCCCACTAGACCTGTCCCTCTGTCTCCTCCCACTAGACCTGTCCCTCTGTCTCCTCCCACTAGACCTCTCCCTCTGTCTCCCCCCACTAGACCTCTCCCTCTGTCTCCCCCACTAGACCTGTCCCTCTGTCTCCTCCCACTAGACCTGTCCCTCTGTCTCCTCCCACTAGACCTGTCCCTCTGTCTCCCCCACTAGACTCTCCCTCTGTCTCCCCCACTAGACCTCTCCCTCTGTCTCCTCCCACTAGACCTGTCCCTCTGTCTCCCCCCACTAGACCTGTCCCTCTGTCTCCCCCACTAGACCTGTCCCTCTGTCTCCTCCCACTAGACCTGTCCCTCTGTCTCCCCCACTAGACCTGTCCCTCTGTCTCCCCCACTAGACTTCTCCTCTGTCTCCCCCACTAGACCTCTCCCTCTGTCTCCCCCCACTAGACTCTCCCTCTGTCTCCCCCCACTAGACCTGTCCCTCTGTCTCCCCCACTAGACCTGTCCCTCTGTCTCCTCCCACTAGACCTGTCCCTCTGTCTCCCCCCACTAGACCTGTCCCTCTGTCTCCCCCACTAGACCTGTCCCTCTGTCTCCCCCACTAGACCTGTCCCTCTGTCTCCTCCCACTAGACCTGTCCCTCTGTCTCCCCCACTAGACCTGTCCCTCTGTCTCCTCCCACTAGACCTGTCCCTCTGTCTCCCCCACTAGACCTGTCCCTCTGTCTCCCCCACTAGACCTCTCCCTCTGTCTCCCCCACTAGACCTGTCCCTCTGTCTCCCCCACTAGACCTGTCCCTCTGTCTCCCCCACTAGACCTTCCCTCTGTCTCCCCCACTAGACCTCCCTCTGTCTCCTACTGACTCTCCCTGTCTCCCCACTAGACCTGTCCCTCTGTCTCCTCCCACTAGACCTGTCCCTCTGTCTCCTCCCACTAGACCTGTCCCTCTGTCTCCCCCACTAGACCTGTCCCTCTGTCTCCCCCACTAGACCTTCCCTCTGTCTCCCCCACTAGACCTCCTCCCTCTGTCTCCCCCACTAGACCTTCCCTCTGTCTCCCCCACTAGACCTGTCCCTCTGTCTCCCCCACTAGACCTGTCCCTCTGTCTCCTCCCACTAGACCTGTCCCTCTGTCTCCCCCACTAGACCTGTCCCTCTATCTCCCCCCACTAGACCTCTCCCTCTGTCTCCCCCCACTAGACCTCTCCCTCTGTCTCCCCCACTAGACCTGTCCCTCTGTCTCCCCCACTAGACTGTCCCTCTGTCTCCCCCACTAGACCTCCCTCTGTCTCCCCCACTAGACCTGTCCCTCTGTCTCCCCCACTAGACCTCTCCCTCTGTCTCCCCCCTAGACCTGTCCCTCTGTCTCCCCCCACTAGACTGTCCCTCTGTCTCCCCCCACTAGACTCTCCCTCTGTCTCCCCCACTAGACTCTCTCCCTCTGTCTCCCCCACTAGACCTGTCCCTCTGTCTCCCCCACTAGACCTCTCCCTCTGTCTCCCCCCACTAGACCTGTCCCTCTGTCTCCCCCACTAGACCTGTCCCTCTGTCTCCCCCACTAGACCTCTCCCTCTGTCTCCCCCACTAGACCTCTCCCTCTGTCTCCCCCACTAGACTCTCCCTCTGTCTCCCCCACTAGACCTTCCCTCTGTCTCCCCCACTAGACCTTCCCTCTGTCTCCCCCACTAGACCTGTCCCTCTGTCTCCCCCACTAGACCTCTCCCTCTGTCTCCCCCACTAGACCTTCCCTCTTCCCCCCACTAGACTCTCCCTCTGTCTCCCCCACTAGACCTGTCCCTCTGTCTCCCCCACTAGACCTGTCCCTCTGTCTCCCCCACTAGACCTCTCCCTCTGTCTCCCCCACTAGACCTCTCCCTCTGTCTCCCCCACTAGACCTGTCCCTCTGTCTCCCCCACTAGACCTGTCCCTCTGTTTCCCCCCACTAGACTCTCCCTCTGTTTCCCCCCACTAGACCTCTCCCTCTGTCTCCCCCACTAGACCTCTCCCTCTGTTTCCCCCCACTAGACCTTCCCTCTGTCTCCCCCACTAGACCTCTCCCTCTGTCCCCCCACTAGACCTCTCCCTCTGTCTCCCCCACTAGACCTGTCCCTCTGTCTCCCCCACTAGACCTCTCCCTCTGTCTCCCCCACTAGACCTCTCCCTCTGTCTCCCCCACTAGACCTGTCCCTCTGTCTCCCCCACTAGACCTCTCCCTCTGTCTCCCCCACTAGACCTCTCCCTCTGTCTCCCCCACTAGACTCTCCCTCTGTCTCCTCCCACTAGACCTGTCCCTCTGTCTCCCCCCACTAGACTCTCCCTCTGTTCTCCCCCACTAGACCTCTCCCTCTGTCTCCCCCACTAGACCTCTCCCTCTGTCTCCCCCACTAGACCTGTCCCTCTGTCTCCCCCACTAGACCTGTCCCTCTGTCTCCCCCCACTAGACCTGTCCCTCTGTCTCCCCCACTAGACCTCTCCCTCTGTCTCCCCCACTAGACCTCTCCCTCTGTCTCCCCCACTAGACCTGTCCCTCTGTCTCCCCCACTAGACCTGTCCCTCTGTCTCCCCCACTAGACCTGTCCCTCTGTCTCCCCCCACTAGACCTCTCCCTCTGTCTCCCCCACTAGACCTGTCCCTCTGTCTCCCCCACTAGACCTCTCCCTCTGTCTCCCCCACTAGACCTGTCCCTCTGTCTCCCCCCACTAGACCTGTCCCTCTGTCTCCCCCACTAGACCTGTCCCTCTGTCTCCTCCCACTAGACCTGTCCCTCTGTCTCCCCCACTAGACCTGTCCCTCTGTCTCCCCCACTAGACCTGTCCCTCTGTCTCCCCCACTAGACCTGTCCCTCTGTCTCCTCCCACTAGACCTGTCCCACTCTGTCTCCCCCCACTAGACCTGTCCCTCTGTCTCCCCCACTAGACCTGTCCCTCTGTCTCCCCCACTAGACCTGTCCCTCTGTCTCCCCCACTAGACCTGTCCCTCTGTCTCCTCCCACTAGACCTGTCCCTCTGTCTCCCCCCCCACTAGACCTGTCCCTCTGTCTCCCCCACTAGACCTGTCCCTCTGTCTCCCCCACTAGACCTGTCCCTCTGTCTCCTCCCACTAGACCTGTCCCTCTGTCTCCCCCACTAGACCTGTCCCTCTGTCTCCTCCCACTAGACCTCTCCCTCTGTCTCCCCCACTAGACCTGTCCCTCTGTCTCCCCCACTAGACCTGTCCCTCTGTCTCCCCCACTAGACCTGTCCCTCTGTCTCCCCCCACTAGACCTGTCCCTCTGTCTCCCCCACTAGACCTGTCCCTCTGTCTCCCCCCACTAGACCTGTCCCTCTGTCTCCCCCACTAGACCTGTCCCTCTGTCTCCCCCACTAGACCTGTCCCTCTGTCTCCCCCACTAGACCTGTCCCTCTGTCTCCTCCCACTAGACCTGTCCCTCTGTCTCCTCCCACTAGACCTGTCCCTCTGTCTCCCCCACTAGACCTCCCTCTGTCTCCCATAGACCTGTCCCTCTGTCTCCTCCCACTAGACCTCTCCCTCTGTCTCCCCCACTAGACCTGTCCCTCTGTCTCCTCCCACTAGACCTCTCCCTCTGTCTCCCCCCACTAGACCTGTCCCTCTGTCTCCTCCCACTAGACCTCTCCCTCTGTCTCCCCCACTAGACCTGTCCCTCTGTCTCCTCCCCACTAGACCTGTCCCTCTGTCTCCTCCCACTAGACCTGTCCCTCTGTCTCCCCCCACTAGACCTGTCCCTCTGTCTCCTCCCACTAGACCTGTCCCTCTGTCTCCTCCCACTAGACCTGTCCCTCTGTCTCCCCCCACTAGACCTCTCCCTCTGTTTCCCCCCACTAGACCTGTCCCTCTGTCTCCTCCCACTAGACCTATCCCTCTGTTTCCCCCCGCTATACCTCAGATGTGGCCATTATTGTACTTACATTGGTTTTATATAGCACAATGACGGCGTCATTTTAACGCAAATGGGAGTTTGGAGAATGAGATCCCAGGCTAATGGCCCTGTCACACTGAAAAGAATGGGGTTCCAAACGTTTCCCGAATAACATTTTTGTCATTCGTTTTGGATTCTGGTTGGGTTCGTGATGTTCCAGCCTCCAGGAATGGTCTGGCAATTCACATTCAGTGCGGTAAAAAATTATTTTGGGCATGCTCAAAATTATTCAATATTGTACAGTGCATCCCGCCTAAACCAACGGACGTCGTGGCATAAGATAGTGGCGCCATCTTGGGAATATTGTGCGTACTTTGCTGGGGTATGTTAGAGACTAGAAATGTTCTCTTTTTCATGATTGTATTTCTGCAGTTGATTCAAACACATTTTGCTAGTGTAAACCATCTTTATTGAGACACAACAGTTTCACAGCAGCGATAAAATGGCGCAAGACGACAGTCACACGCACATTTTCACAAAACAAAGTTCAACATTTATGCAAAGTAGTTCTTAAAGCATTTCAGGTTTTGCTGACAATTCAATGTCATTCTTGCATTTGTGACTGAACCTGCTACAATGATTATTCAAAGAGTCATTAATCAACAGATTAGTTTGTAAAGTTAAACTCAACTAAAATATTTCTGTTGGATGATGTTTTATTAACTGTGAAATAATTATCATTGCAAGTATATAAAAAGTTGTCAAATCACCCATAAACAAACATAAACCTCTTTTTATGTTTACAACTGCTACATAACGTAACTTCAATTCTAGTTCACGAGTTCACATGATGTGGCTATAACCAATCAACTAATGAGTATTTCAGAAATCATGTGTCCATTACGTTTTTTGTCCGAAAAGAATACAAAGTTAAGTAAATATGTGACGCATAAATACGCATAAATACGATATGTTGATGAGACTGAGTATCAGGTCAACAGGTGCATTTGTAATATATGACGATCCATCCAGTGTACGCTGCACCACCTTGTACCAAGGGTACTCTGTAACATCCATTTGGAACATACAAAGTATATTTGTCACCGAATGTGCACATTGTAACATCCATTTGGAACATACAAAGTATACTTGTCACCGAATGTGCACATTGTATCATCCAAGGTGCACCTTAGTACATACAAAGCATAATTTGTAACACACAATACAAAGTGTACTTTGTAACATAGAAAATGCACCTTGAAAACGTCGAAAGCGTACCTACAAAGCCTGCTTTATAACGTCCAAAGGGTAACTTTGTACATGGTAACAAATAAAGGTCCTGTATAAGCTAGCAGTGCACAGGACAAGGGTATGCATACTACCTGTTCTTTCTGACACAGAACGTGGCAGGTCTCACCATAAATACATCAACTACAGTGGCTTGGTAACTAAAACCTATAATACAGCATGTCCTCTGCCCAAGGTGGCAGACCATCGCAACATCAGGGCAGTGACAAACTGACCCATTTCAAAAGAACTGCAAAGTAAATGATTACTTCACAATAACAACCATTATCACAACATTGCTACAATCGACTTGCTGCGAAATGTAGCTACACAATACTGCTACATAAAACGCTGTGCAATTCTGCAGAGTATAATAACTTATGTATATATATATACACACAATTCACTTCTGATCACTAGATGGCAATAAAACATCAGCAGAGGTTAGTTATTCTGCCCAACGGGAAATTTACTGTTTGCAAGTTAATGGTTGCATATAACAGTACACACGAGCTTTGTTCCTGACGGGCCTTCCAAGCTGTCTCTGTCATTTCTTTTTCCAGCCACAGGTTCAGCTCAAGGTTTCCCTTCCTTTGGAGTCGTTGTTGTCGCCATGTTTGCCTGTGTTACCGTCTCACTGGATCCTGTTAGGACAGAGCAACTTTTAGCAACAACTATCTCATGCAGCTACTGCATAAGCAGTTCATTTGTTTTAGTAGTTAATGCCATATTTCAAGGTTATCTCTAAAACAGTCACTCTTTTTAAATCAATCAGGCATCTTTAAATCTGATGCAAAATTTACACTTTATGGCCAACACATGCAGACACTCAACACAAACCCTTTTAAATGTTTAGCTGACACGTGAATGCCTGCTATGGGTGACTAAGTCGGCAGTGATTCGCCAAGCCTTATATAAGAGTTGAAAAAGATCAATATTCATACAATGACGACATAAGACTATACTAAATATAATTCAACAGTCACTTGCCTGTATCAAATCCAAAAGCCTTGTTGAGTTCTGTGAGTGAATACTCCCCGTCACCGTTGGTGTCAAATTTCTTAAATGACTCCTCCGAGGGGGCAGATGCTCCCAGGAAGGCGGTGATATAACTGTACTGGATGTGACCGATAGAGTCAACATCCCACGTTTTGAACAGCTCCGCCAGCTCTATAAACAAAAAGTGTGTATTTATTTTATATTCATCAAAATAGATGATGTTAGTCATTACAACTGGTAATTTCACAGCTGAAACCGGGCATCAGCCATTTAACTCTTGGCAGTAATCTGCTACAAAAGCCACCTCCTGTTGTGGATTCTTTGATAATGGAACACAGTAAACTAATCACACAAACTATTTAAGTACACCTCTTTCACCCTTTTGTTTATGGAATGCACAACCTATAATAATAATAATAATAACAATAATAACAATAACAATAACATTTATAACATACTTTATTCAACCACCATCAAATCAGGAACCAGTGTCCCGTCCACATGTGATTAAAGAGTATGTCATAAAGTGTAGATTACTAAGTATAATACAATTACTATACCATTTCGTCAACACTCACTTCAGCACGACACAAATTTTACTAAACTTTCAAATAATAATACTGTTTGCATGATGTACCGGTAGTTACAGATATAGTTTTTTGGTTAACAATCATGACTACCCCTGGGCATGGTACATCAGTGAACTACAGAATTCAGTCATTTATGATTACATTAGCACATTCATTATGATTACATTAGCTCATCCACACTACACCCAGCACACTTACAGCACACTTGGGTGCTTTGTTTGTGCAACATGAGACTGCAGCACGAGTTCACAATTAATATATAAACAACTCATATTTGGGCCATTGCAAAACATATGTATTTTGGCAGTAGCAAGAATTAATATGTGATGTGATAATTAAAAAAAAGAATTGATATGTGATGTGAGAATTAAAATATTTTTAATTATCTATTAATCACGGGTGGTGGAAACGTGGTTTCCTTTGCATTACTATGTACTTTGTTATTCACCAGGCTACTCAGAATCTTAATTACGGCCCAGTCATGCAAAGCCAGGGTCACCAGTCAATGTCTGTAGGCACGGCTCTGTTTATACTGTGGTTTCCTGTTTTGGTGTTTCGCAATCTGCTTTGGTGTTTCCCAATCGGCCCACGGTCCTATTTAAACTGGTGTTATTATTTTATCGGGGTAACTTTAAGCTCCCACCCACCCTCCCTTTATTGACTGGTTTACTTATGTTTGTAGTTCGATTATTGTATAATCTTACTTATGTTTGTAGTTCGATTATTGTATAATTAATGTATTGTGTAGATGTTAGTTAGTAGGAAGACTGCAAATAGTTAGTAGGCAGTCTGACTTGTAGATCAGGGAGTTTGCATTGTTATGTGGTGATTGTCTGTATACTTGCACATGTATGGTGATTATTTGAACATGTGGTTATTCATATTGCATAACATTAAAACAATGCAGATCTACAAGTTCACCCACAACCCTGTCTTACTCTTATTTGTTCACCAACCTGACCGAGTGTCAGCGCGATTTATTGTTAACAGACTGATTAATGCCTTGAATACTGGTGTACATACCTTCTGCTGTGCTGAACAGTTTGGTCTGTGCTGGTATTGTCTGTGCTGGTGTTGTCTGTGCTGGTGTCGTCTGTGCTGGTGTGGTCTTCACCTGTGTCGCCACTGGAGTGTCAGTCTGTGTTCTGGCTGTAACAAGACATCAGTTGTCTTGGTCAAATGTGGATATACCTACATGACTTTTAATGATATGTACTTTGATTACCTATAGCGCACGTACATATTCAACGATGTTTTCAAATGGCATTCAACTAAAAACTTTCACATATTAAGGTATAGAACAGATACCTGCAGGGTAAGCTTTAAATTGCTATAATAAGAATAATAATAATCTAAATATACCACACAATTACCGAGTTGCAGCATCATAAACAGCTTTATCTATAAGCACTTCAGGAATCATAACGGATTGACCATTTGCAGGCAAATTTGGTCGATGCACAGTGCTAACAATAACTAACATAACTACTGGACATGACATGGCATGGCATGGCATGGCATGGCATGACATGACATGACATGACATGACATGACATGACATGACATGACATGACATGACATGACATGACATGACATGACATGACATGACATGACATGACATGACATGACATGTAGCACTCTGGAAACATAAACAGTGTAGTCTTGATAACGTGACCAAAAATAAGTACATCATGGGAGCGATTCACTTGCTACACAGGACACACACTTAATGTGTGCTAGAATACTGTAGGAGCCAAGGAACCAAACTCTTCTCCTGTAGTCTACAAACACACAACTGCACACAACAGTGACATGCACCACCACCACCACTACCACCACCACCACTACATCATTCATAAGACTTGTTAACCCTAATTACAAAACTGGCCACACAACAAATAGGATTAGCAACACCCAGTTAGGCAGCCATAGCAATATGCTTTTCTAGCGTTAGATCAAATCAGTACTAAACTAAATTTACCACTGCAAACATACTTAATAAAACATATGATAACTGTTATGTTTGTGACGTCTTTTTGGGAGAACACTAAATACACTGTTGATGATCGGCTATCGATATATTAT
This sequence comes from Ridgeia piscesae, assembly GCA_025642075.2. Lineage (NCBI taxonomy): Eukaryota > Metazoa > Annelida > Polychaeta > Sabellida > Siboglinidae > Ridgeia > Ridgeia piscesae. The sequence continues at coordinate 724,905 of JAODUO010000014.1, read as the reverse complement.
TAGTTTTGGACTTTCAAATAATTACATGTACTAGTACTTGTTATCTAACCAGTTTAAATGGGGTGATTTTATAAACAAGCTGAACATAACCAAGATTATAAAAGTGCAGTTGAAATGTGCCTCAGAGAACAAGGGAAGCAATGGAGAACATCTAAGTAAGTTTGACACAGGGGCTTAGCCTTGCCTGCCTGTCTTCATCACCGACAGATGACTGGCCAAGTGAGGTCACTTAGAGGGGCCTCGCTGGCTACTAGATTAACTATTACTATGTCTAGGAGCCCATTAATGAATATCATTCTTACAACTGGTAAGTGAAACAAATAAATTTTGTTATTAATTATAAAGTTCCAATGACACTGGTTGGTCACTAAAACACTGGCCCCTAATGATGCAACAAATTATATCTTATGTTGTAAGTAATTAACTTACTTTGGAGCATATGGTTTGAAATGTACAACTAAGTTATCCGGCTGAAACCTGAGCCATCACCCCTGACCAAGACCTGTGGCTGGTGGGTCAAAACATGTACGTTTCAAAAGATTTGCTCCAAAGTAAGTTACATTCTTACAAGTTACAACATAACCACATCTTGGAGCCATGAACAATATGTTCCATAAATGTGTTTTTTGCTACGGCCTTTCAGCGCAGGTGACGTGGTCCTCACTGGTCAACCTACCTGAACCAGTGCGGGCGCCTGGGGCACCCTCGTGTACCACAATGTCTTGTTTCTTTGTAGACCCAGTGGGGTTGGCGCCTACTAAAGTGTTTACTTTGAATGAACTCTTCGTAGGTGACCCCGATTTCTGGTTAGCTTTAGTTTGTCCAGTCGGATGGTGGCTCTGGACACTGGACTTACGCACACCATCAGACTGGGTCTTGTGGGTGCTGCTCTCTGGTGGACAAGTAAAACTTTGGTACATTCACCATTTTCAGTGGCTCCTTCATAACACACAATTTTTGTATCAATTAACCATTTCAGTACAAGTCCATTCAGTGGCTGCACAGTGTGTGACACTTGCATAAGACAGGCCCCTATTGTGGCACTGACGATGTCTGCTATTCAAATTGCTTTTATGAACAATTATTCACTGTCTCTGTATAGCCTTTTAGGCTGTTGCCTCAGCATTGCAATAGCACTAATCATGGATTATTGCCTGCTTGATTTTTTTTAGATTTTTTCATTTTTGGGTACCTAAAGGTGGACGACATTACTTAGGTCATTGATGGCAATTTACCAAGTAACAACTTACGTAGACTGGTTTTATAATATTGGTGATGTAATTTGTTGGATATAGCATCATTGTAAGATGATAATGCTGGCGATAATTCATTTGTAATCATTATCGACGGAGTCAAACCTGTAACTAACAGTGCTGGTAGGTTCAGCCATTATGCTAATGTTGAATGATGTATTTGTCAGATTTATGATTATGAAATTAAAATATATTCTAACTACATTAATTGTTGAGTACTGAACTTTCAGAAGTTAAATTCTCTGATAATTTGCATTATTGTAGCCAAAATCTTGAGTGGAAATGATGCAGATGATTTTCATATGAGTCACTGGGAATGCAGTATTCAGTGATGACAGCATCTGAGGGCTGTAGCACTGAAAGGGTTAAATAGCCCAAATGACAACAAACACAACAAAACCTGGCTAAGATGTTTCAATGCAGGTGACGTGGCCCTCACTGGTCAACCTACCTGAACCAGTGCGGGCGCCTGGTGCACCCTCGTGTACCACAATGGCTGGTATCTTTGTGGATCCAGTCTGTTTGGCGCCTACTAAAGCGTCTTTGTTCGTGTTTACTTTCAACGGACTCTTCGTAGGTGATTTCTGGTTAGCTTTAGTTTGTCCAGTCGGATGGTGGCTCTGGACACTGGACTTACGCACACCATCAGACTGGGTCTTGTGGGTGCTGCTCTCTGGTGGACAAGTAAAACTTTGGTAGATTCACCATTTTCAGTGGCTCCTTCACAACACAATTTTTTATTAATTAACCATTTTTGGCTGCTCCTTCATATAACACAATTTTTGTATCAATTAACCATTTCAGTACAAGTCCATTCAGTGGCTGCACAGTGTGTGACACTTGCATAAGACAGGCCCCTATTGTGGCACTGACGATGTCTGCTATTCAAATTGTTTTTATGAACAATTATTCACTGTCTCTGTATAGCCTTTTAGGCTGTTGCCCCAGCATTGCAATAGCACTAATCATGGATTATCGCCCGTTTGAATTTTTCATTTTTGGGTACCTAAAGGTGGACGACATTACTTAGGTCATTGATGGCAATTTACCAAGTAACAACTTACTTAGACCGATTTTATAATATTGGTGATGTAATTTATTGGATATAGCATCATTGTAAGATAATAATGCTGGCGATAATTCATTTGTAATCATTATCGACGGAGTCAAACCTGTAACTAACAGTGCTGGTAGGTTCAGCCATTATGCTAATGGTGAATGATGTATTTGTCAGATTTATGATTATGAAATTAAAATATATCTTAACTACATTAATTGTCGAGTACTGAACTTTCAGAATTTATATGCTCCTATTGATAATTTGCATTATTGTAGCCAAAATCTTGAGTGGAAATGATGCAGATGATTTTCATATGAGTCACTGGGAATGCAGTATTCAGTGATGACAGCATCTGAGGGCTGTAGCACTGAAAGGGTTAAATAGCCCAAATGACAACAAACACAACAAAACCTGGCTAAGATGTTTCAATGCAGGTGACGTGGCCCCCACTGGTCAACCTACCTGAACCAGTGCGGGCACCTGGTGCACCCTCGTGTACCACAATGGCTGGTATCTTTGTGGACCCAGTCTGTTTGGCGTCTACTAAAGCGACTTTGTTCGTGTTTACTTTCAACGGACTCTTCGTAGGTGATTTCTGGTTAGCTTTAGTTTGTCCAGTCGGATGGTGGCTCTGGACACTGGACTTACGCACACCATCAGACTGGGTCTTGTGGGTGCTGCTCTCTGGTGGACAAGTAAAACTTTGGTAGATTCACTGTTGTTGTTGGCTTTTTAATAACACCTGTCTTATGGTTAGTTGGGCAGAGTAGTAAACTAGCAGTTGTTTTAAGATGTGAGACATCCAGCTGGACCAGTGAAGACAAAGAGCCAAACAAGCAAAACCACAACAGAGTCATTGAACAACAGCAGAGCAGGGAACAGAATCAACTCAAGTACAACAAATGAAAATGACAATTTACAGTAAGATATTCTAGCAATGTACGAGACACAGATGAAATGAAAGACAACTAGCTGCAGCAAGCACCCTAGTGTCACGTCTGAAGGTCTAGACTGACGACGGCACAAACAGCACAGATGTAGATACTTATTAGTTGCACTAAACATGCTAAATAATACATAACCATAACACAACACTACCACACCATAGCCAGAGCAGCGACAATACCCCTTCAATGCAAGCCCAGTGAGTGAGAGAGACACAAAGGTAGATAAAGGTAAATAAGCAGGTAACCCACTGAAGGCAGTAATCTGTCTGGGACGCAGTCGGTAAGCTCACTGGGACCACAGCAGTAACACAGACAGTAAGTTCACCAGGACACATGCACATACCTGCTGTGTGGGTATCTTCTGTAGGGAGCCTGTGGATAGACTTGATTGACGCCTCTACCACTGACAGACGATCTTCATGTGACTTCATGCGTGCGTCCATGGCTGTGATGTTGCCAAACACTGAAGCAAGACTTCTCTGCAGTAGCTGAAAGCAAGTACAGTAGAACCCCTCATTTAAGACCGCCCCCTAATTGACATTAACAAACAACGTAAATGTGTATTACGTTAAAATATTATACACTGTCGAATGTTGAACTGAGTAAAACATGCAAATGGTGTAAATTTTGAAATAAATTCAGAGCCAACGCGCCTCGTCTGGCGATGCAACCTGAGGCGGAGCGATAACACAGTACGGCTGTCGCAGTCTAAAATAACCTTGAACTCAGCAGCAGAAACACACAAATGAATTGACATGTTGCCGAAGTCGGTCAAGTATTAATACCTATATGAGTTACGCTCACTATTGGCTTGATTTCATCTTTCAATCAATCCCAAAATATAAATTTAGATCGCACATTTATCGGTTTATAGATCGGTTTGAAAAGCGATTGGATTGGTGCCGCGAAGCCGATGGCAGATCAGAAGCCACGGGCACAACAAACAACGAACTCAGCAACGCAGTTGTACTTCTGCGTTAGATTTCTTAATATCATTAAATTGTTTCTAGATACACCTGTACAAGACAAACGTGAGGACTTCATAAAAATACCTGACAGTTAATTACAGCATTATTGTTAGCTGTAGCGCCCATTTCCCCCCCTGGCAGCAGAAATTCAGAGTCCACGATTGACCACGTTATATTCAATTCACGTTGAGGCGCGACTGTACTGCTTCTCTCACCAACTAAATATGAGCAGACCCATACAGACAGCTACATATGAACAGACCCATACAGACAGCTACATATGAACAGACCCATACAGACAGCTACATATGAACACACCCATACAGACAGCTACATATGAACAGACCCATACAGACAGCTACATATGAACACACCCATACAGACAGCTACATATGAACAGACCCATACAGACAGCTACATATGAACAGACAGCTACATATGAACAGACCCATATATAGACAGCTACATATGAACAGACTCATACAGACAGCTACATATGAACAGACCCATATATAGACAGCTACATATGAACAGACTCATACATACAGCTACATATGAACAGACAGCTACATATGAACAGACCCATACAGACAGCTACATATGAACAGACTCATACAGACAGCTACATATGAACACACCCATACAGACAGCTACATATGAACAGACCCATACAGACAGCTACATATGAACACACCCATACAGACAGCTACATATGAGCACACCCATACAGACAGCTACATATGAACAGACCCATACAGACAGCTACATATGAACAGACCCATACAGACAGCTACATATGAACATACAGCTACATATGAACAGACCCATACAGACAGCTACATATGAACAGACCCATGCAGACAGCTACATATGAACAGACAGCTACATATGAACAGACCCATACAGACAGCTACATATGAACAGACCCATACAGACATCTACATATGAGCAGACCCATACAGACATCTACATATGAACAGACCCATACAGACAGCTACATATGAACAGACCCATACAGACAGCTACATATGAACAGACCCATACAGACATCTACATATGAACAGACCCATACAGACATCTACATATGAACAGACCCATACAGACATCTACATATGAACAGACCCATACAGACAGCTACATATGAACAGACCCATACAGACAGCTACGTATGAACAAACCCATACAGACAGCTACGTATGAACAGACCCATACAGACAGCTACATATGAACAGACCCATACAGACAGCTACATATGAACAGACCCATACAGACAGCTACATATGAACAGACCCATACAGACAGCTACATACACGTTCACTTACCCAGCCCACGCTCTACGTATCACATTCAGTATTCTAGGAAGAGGCTAAATTCTTGGAATAAACTGATGCCACACCCTTACAAGTCATCTGCAAATAGGTAGTTATCTTACAAAATAATTAATTAACTCCAGGCTTGCCTAATCTGTATTGATTGGGCCTATTATGTCAGCTATCATCATTAATTGGGATGTGGATGAAGATATGTATGAAATGTGATTACCTGTACTTTGTTATTCGTAGAGTTCATGACGTTTGAGAGACTTGTGACGTCAGCTGGCATACCAGGGGCTGACCCAGTGCTCACATTTGACTTCTGCACCTAACAAGAACATACTCACTTTATCAATAAAGGTAGAGGAACACAGATGGTATAACAATAAACTTTATCCTTTGAACTTCCAAACATCCATTGTCAAACAGCCCTTAATAATGTTTAACTTCGAAATACAACAGTTGTTTCACTGTTGAAATTAGGGGTTGTCATAAGAATTCCATCCATTTACCAGTAAGGGCGTCCTCTAGGTGCTAAGTCTATCACAGGCATTAGTGACTGCCCTCCACTCCATGCTGCCTAGTTGTTTGTTGTTTATAGCAGTTCAGTTGCACTGTTTTGTGTTTTCTGATCATTCTACTATTCTGGGGATGACAATGTTCTAGTATAATTCAACAATGAGAAAGAGCCCATGTTTCATTTCTCGATAAAAGTTACTATTATGACAATAATTTCATGTAAAATACTATGAAAGACAATAACTGTTAAATGGCAATATTCAACCTTCCATTTATGTAGTACAATAAATTAACTGACTGTCGAGTGCCAGCACAGCTACCAGTGCCAGTACCAGTGTTGATGTTGCATAGGGACGTGTTCAGTGTTACATACAGTGTTGATGTTGCATAGGGACATGTTCAGTGTTACATACAGTGTTGATGTTGCATAGGGACGTGTTCGGTGTTACATACAGTGTTGATGTTGCATAGGGACGTGTTCAGTGTTACATACAGTGTTGATGTTGCATAGGGACGTGTTCAGTGTTACATACAGTGTTGATGTTGCATAGGGACGTGTTCGGTGTTACATACAGTGTTGATGTTGCATAGGGACGTGTTCGGTGTTACATACAGTGTTGATGTTGCATAGGGACGTGTTCAGTGTTACATACAGTGTTGATGTTGCATAGGGACGTGTTCAGTGTTACATACAGTGTTGATGTTGCATAGGGACGTGTTCAGTGTTACATACAGTGTTGATGTTGTGTAGGGACGTGTTCGGTGTTACTGACAGGGTTGATGTTGTGTAGGGACGTGTTCAGTGTTACTTACAGTGTTGATGTTGTGTAGGGACGTGTTCAGTGTTACTTACAGTGTTGATGTTGTGTAGGGACGTGTTCAGTGTTACTTACAGTGTTGATGTTGTGTAGGGACGTGTTCAGTGTTACTTACAGTGTTGATGTTGTGTAGGGACATGTTCAGTGCAGTGATGTCTGCCCTTAAGGCTTTCACAGCCGCTTGTCCTCTACTATCAGACAGGTTCAGCAGCTCCTCTTTCTGCTCAATCATACAACACATAGTGTCCCGGTGAGTTAACACTCACATGTGTATGTATGTGTATGTCTGTGTGTGTGTGAGCATGCGCATGTGATTTGTGTTTACAGTTTCTTGTACTTGTTTTAAAAAAGACAGTCACAAGGGCAGACTTGTATTATTACATATGCATATCTATTTATTTTTAGTTGTACAAACTACAGATGTGCATGCCTAATATTTATTGTCGTTTGACAGCAAACACAAAATTCCTGTTCCTGTCTGTGGGCTTTTATGTTAAATAAAATACACTATGATTATAGTACACCTACCACACTGTTGACTGCCTGCTGCATGACAGAGGAGAGGTTGTTCTCATTCTCAGGCCGAGTGCTGCCCGCCAACTCCACCAGTCTGAGTCGACTCTCAAAGTCATGACTGATGTTCTTCAGCCCTGCAATCTGCACCTGTGAGTGGAGCACTCATTCAGCAAAGATACATCATCTGAGTCAACAACTACGTCAGATCATGTTACACCTGTCAACTACCAGCCCAGCTACCTGAGTACTAACAACACTGTCTGCAAGAATGTGTATACGCAGTAGTTAGAATCAGTCTTTTGCAATTATGTTTGTCTGGATAGTTTTTGTTAATATTCTCATGCACTGTTAGCATCACAGTACTTCCAAAGCTAACAAACTGACACAGTTGTGAGTAATCTAGTTTTTGTTGTAGATGATTCTGTCACTAGATTTTCTTTCATTTAGCAGAGAGATGTGGACATGAGACGTCTTCTGGACATCATGTCACCAGTTTCACCTCATGCTGTTGTCCCCGGGCCATGACAACCCCAAACTGCTGCCAGGTTGACGTATTCATCTTTGTCAAGGCAGCCGACAGACCACTGATCTCCTACAAACACAAGCTGCCATGTGAAACACAACAGGGACGCCACATGTTATCATGACAGGCACTTTCAATCAACTTCCACACCCACAGCCATGTCCAACAACCAACATTAAATTAACTCATATGTCTTCATGTTGTTTACACACGACACTGGCTAAGTATGTTGATTATCCTTTATACATAACTACCAACAGATTCATGTCACAGCTGCCTTTGTGCAAGCGTGCGTGTGTGCGTGCATGCATACATGCATGCCTATGTGTGCGCAAAGATGTATGTGAACCTTTGTTCAGTCATTGGCAACACTGATCTAAGTCTATCATGTGTCACAATTTATTTTTGACAGAAGTGCTCAAGAATGTACCTGGGCCATTTCAGGTGAGACTACATCAGTTGGCTTCTCTGTTCGTGGCTTCTCCGTGGCACCACTCATCTGGAGAGAAACAAAATGACGTCACCACAACTCCTTCTCAGCCAAGTCACCTTCCTGCCTACCTACTGTCACAAGTGTTGAGTAATGACTAATCAAACCTGGCTATGCAACTGAAACTGTGGTAATGATGTTGACTATTGCATGTCTGTCGGTCAAGGCGCATTTGTTGGCATCAATAAATTATATGTCCTGCTGGTGCGAGACGGGACTCGCATGTATAAATTATATGTCCCGCTGGTGCTAGACGGGACTCGCATGTATAAATTATATGTCCCGCTGGTGCTAGACGGGACTCGCATGTATAAATTATATGTCCTGCTGGTGCTAGACGGGACTCGCATGTATAAATTATATGTCCCGCTGGTGCTAGACGGGACTCGCATGAATAAATTATATGTCCCGCTGGTGCTAGACGGGACTCGCATGAATAAATTATATGTCCCGCTGGTGCTAGACGGGACTCGCATGAATAAATTATATGTCCTGCTGGTGCTAGACGGGACTCGCATGTATAAATTATATGTCCTGCTGGTGCTAGACGGGACTCGCATGTATAAATTATATGTCCTGCTGGTGCTAGACGGGACTCGCATGTATAAATTATATGTCCTGCTGGTGCTAGACGGGACTCGCATGAATAAATTATATGTCCTGCTGGTGCTAGACGGGACTCGCATGTATAAACTGCATTTAAAAGTTGTATCTGAAAGTCTGGGTCACTGTTACTGCCTCAGTCAATAAATCACACGGTTCATTTTGTTTGATAATTACCTAAACATATAGCCTATTTAGCTTTTCATTCTTCTGGGGAACATTACCATTTCAACCACATCAAAATAGTTGCACTGAAATATTTACTGCATGTGTTGGAACTTTCGGTAAATATTTACTGAAAGTGATGGAAGTTTGTATTAGTTTGCTCTGGCATCTACTGTTTGTTTATTTGCGTTTGCAAGCACTCACCACGAGCACCATTCTACTGAGTTTCGTCTTCATGGCGTCCACCTTCTCTGTCAATGCTTTCTTGTTGTTCTGTAGGTCCTCAATGGACTGCTGCAGACTCGTCACCTTACTGCCAACATCCGCAATCTCCTGCACGCAACAAACACTCATTGTTACTTTACTCAGCCTCTGCTTCCGCTCTGCACTGAAGCAACCCCAGTTTAACTGTGCGACCTTCTACAATTAGTCACAAATTACTGTTCTTCAGCGACTATTGATTTCCTTTGTGAAGCCACTGCTGCACACGTGCACACAATCTCATCAATATGGCTTGGGAAACAACCTCACAGCACAATCTGCATGACATTCGTGTCATCTCATACATGTGTGTGACTGGATGCCTTCAACACCAAGGGTATCAGCAACACACAGCATCCTGCAGGCATACAGCTCATTCACTTCTACACTTGACATGTCCATAACACATTCACCATAACACAACACACAGCATCCTCCAGGCATACAGCTCATTCACTTCTACACTTGACATGTCCATAACACATTCACCATAACACAACACACAGCATCCTCCAGGCATACAGCTCATTCACTTCTACACTTGACATGTCCATAACACATTCACCATAACACAACACACAGCATCCTCCAGGCATACAGCTCATTCACTTCTACACTTGACATGTCCATAACACATTCTTCAAACACCATCATTCTCAGTTAAATGTATGAGGTAGTTAATAAAGCATATTAAAAAAACTGACTTCAGGTGTTATTCATAGTCTCATAGAGTACCTGTTTTAGGGCCTTGACAGTACCTGTTTGAGGGCCTTGACAGTGTTGGGCAGAGCCATCAACTCTGGTGCAGCAGCGAGACTCTTTGAGAGTGTGAGTGTTGTAGAGTTAAGTGCTTTCAACTAAAAAACAACCACACATGATGTGAGGTTCACACCCAAAACACACGTAACACTAAACATTAGCAATTCTCATAAATTTACTTTTACTGTAGAAACATTGTAAGGTTGCACATATATATATATATATATATATATATATATATATATATATATATATATCAGGGCTGCCTGCCTACTCAACAAAATATGTTTACGTAATGATCATGGGGGTGGAGCTGGCAGTGGGGGGGACACTACCCTTACATTAAAGAGCAAACTCTTAGCCTTAGTCTAGGGACACATTTGTGATTTATTTCCTGTCTTCTCCTGGTCAATCTGGTAAAACTGGAAGTAAGTCACTTAGGGGTCCTTTTGAGTTGGAAGACATGACTTCTTGTGGCTAAATTGCCCATAGAAATTGTCCTGAGTAGTTGCCAATATATACCGGAACATACTCGATAGGTAACCACCACACATGCTGCAATAAAAACCTAGGCTGGTATAAGGGAGAATTCTTTGTAATGATACCCATGTCTAGGGACCACCTGTATGATGTTGGACTTTGTTCTAGCATTCTCCCGAATGTCAACACATCCACCTACTGCTACAGGCAGTGCCACACTCCCCCTCTTATCCACTCCACTCTACAGTAATTAATCAAACCTTTCTCACTGACAGTCAGCCCATATCCTGGCTGTAAGCCTGTAACTAAAGCCCAAGTCATTAAAACTTTGATGAATTGTTTATTTCCCTAGTCTGGAGCCACAACTTCATTTACTGATCAATTGCCAGGAGTGAATTATTACATTTTCTTAGGCACAACCACTCAGTCAGGACATTAGTTTAAGTTTCGCAGTACTTTGATATGCATACTAGTCTGAAGTCTGATGTTTATTTCCATAACACAGGAGCCGCTTCTGTACTGCTGTAATCTGAGGTCAATTTCCATAATGTAATGATTACGGAAAATGCGTAATGGTAGGCAGCCCTTTGTATACAAGTGCTTCTTATGGAAGCTCATACAAATCATAGTTATCACGATTATAGTGTTGTAAATGCATATGGTTATGTGCTGTTAAAGTTGAATTCTTTGATAAAATACTATTAAATAGTTGTAAAACTACAGTAAGCCGAATAATAAACGGATGTCATGGGAAATCTAAATGTTAATATATTTGTTCAAATTGCCTATTATAAGGAAAAATTGAGTGAAGAAGCATTGAAGTCCTTTAAACGGTGTACACAAAGTGATATCGTAAGTCCAACGGACCTTTAGGCCAAAGGTCTAAAAATGAAATGGTGTTCACGAATGTGTATGGGTCATGTTGATTCATTGGAAATTTGATTTTAAAAGAAAGACTATCTCGGGAATGCAACTATAACATAATCATGATTACAGACCCAGAGACACCTGACCATTTGACTCCACCAGGAGTGTTGGCCAGTATACTGACAAGACTAGATTTAAAAGTGACTGTCTGCTTTTCCTACCAACCACCAGTCATATGATGTCATGGTGTCTTATATAAACCAAAACTAATGACTTAATGTGACACTTTTCAACAATCAACACACACCTGCTTTAACATCAATGTGATGTTCATTCGAATGCGCAATATTCCACCATTTCCAGTTTTTATATCATTCATTTCCTTCTTCAACTCTCGCTGCTGTTTATGAATCTCCTCAAACTCTCCTGGGTTGCTTTTGCTTTGACCGGTCACTGTTGGGACACACAAAACAAAAACTGAAGATCAATGTTTAGTTACATGAAAATGTGATAAATGCTTAAGCAGAAATGTGTTTAATGAACAAACATATTTCTGCCAATTATTGACATCACAATAATTTTCTGAAATCCTCTGACTTAGCTTGAAGTATTTATATTATTGTCAAGTGTTTGAATGCAAAACCAAGACACCTGCATAACTATTTAGGGTTTAGTTCACCTCTTTTATTTAAATATGTATAATCATTTCTAACCACTGATAACTACCCTGTCATAATATTGCGCAGTAAGGATGACTTGTATGTTTCACAATTGTACACTTCACAATTATAAGTATACATTTCACAATTATGAGTACCAGGTATATACTTTATTTATAAGTGTATACTTCAGAGACATATTGATGGATGGGATGTTCTAAAAATAAACTGACACCTCTTACCGTGCGATAACATCAGATCTGATAAGTGTTTCTACATGACAATTAGAACAGTTACATACATCAAGCTGACACACTGAATTCATATTATTCTATACATGTATGTTCAATTTAATACACGTTTGTATTTCTAAATGGCACATTTTTCTATTTACAAAGCAGTATATATAAATTTATGTTAACTTAGCTCAAAAATATCTGGCACAAATAGTACCTTTATAACAAGCTGTGTGTGAAATAGTATGCAAACTGACACACAAATTAAAGTTCTACAAGTCGCTGCCCAAGTCTATACAAATTCAAAACCAGAATTAATATATAAAGTCATGTTGAAAAGAAACAAGTCTCTGAAATGAAATGTTGATTATATGAAAATAAACAATAGTATCATGGCGCTATAAATATTTCCCTAGCTACCAGGCAGTCAGGCACACAGTGAAGTGTGTCCCAGTGCAGTGCATATAAACCTTGCCTGTGTCATGTGACCTTACCTTTGTCGAGCTGAGACCGTAGCTGTCTGACGTCACTCTCAATGTTGACGTATACGAAGACTAGCCCACTTATTGCAATAACACACGCAACCAACACAATGAAGCCGAACACAATCAAACATGTTGCACATGCTCGGGACGATGACCCTCGTCTGAATCAGAAACGATGGACATCAGATGCATGCTGGGGTGGTCAGCACTGGCTGGAGGTCCAGTGCTAAACTGGGAACACATTAGGATTCATGTAATTGTACACCGGTACAAACACGAGATTCTTGAACTTGTTAGTTAAACAATTGGTAGCAGTTAACTAGGCCTATCCCAATGTAATCTTTCACTGATGATATTAATTACCAAGTTAGGTCAACAACTGTTGACATTGAATTGTAAAATAATAATAAATGATGGAGGTTTTTTAAATATCAAAGTGATATCAAACTTTGTGCTACAGTTCAATACAATGCGAGGCAATAATCCTTCCTGTAGTGTACAAAAGTCAGCACTTTGGAAGTCCACACTAAATGATGAATGAACAGTCTACACAATAAAGAGATTCTGGACTGCTCTAGTGCTTGGATACCTTCCTACACTACAGACACTGAGAAACATCTAGAGCAGTACTAGAGAATGAGACCATGGATGAAACCCTGGCTGGCCTGACATGACAAAGATTCGTCCAAAAAACAAGCACATTCCAAACATACTGAAAAGGAGGATATATACAGAATACCGTGGTAGTTCAACAAAACATAGGCCCAAGATTGTCCACAGCAACGGTGTCAAACAATTCCTGTAAGCTATTACAGAAATCAACGCATCGAATCAACCCAAACAAGCAACAACACCGTTTCGGTCACTAGTCCTACTAACTAGATTAAAATATGGGGTAGGGCCTAACAACTAATCAATAATCCAACACAGGGCCAGGAGTTCACCTTCAATCAATAAATACACATGATACACGGCCTAGAACAATGTCGTATATGTATTGATTTCAGGCTAGAATGTCTTTTGACGAACACCGAGTCGCTTACTTCCGTACAACATCTTTATCAGAAACACTGAACTCCTCGACTTCGGATGAATCCGTATCGTTCCTCAATAACTCGTGATGTTGTCCCTTTTTCCGCCTGCCCAGCTTGCCGTTCACAAGCGCATCGAGTTCTCGTCGTTTTTTCATCCTTTTGCCAGATTTAAATTCGACATTCACGTTAGTGTACGAATTCAGTTTTATGTCCTAAACGAAACAGCGAATCCTTCGTAGGATCCGCGATGAAAATGCCAAAGTTAAGTGCGCACAGCTCGCGAACGGCGAATACACCGAAATGCGATGGACTGTGGCCAAAGCCAAAGGCCGGCTGACATCGCGGCTGTCATTTGTCAATACAGGTACCCGGAAGTTACGATCAATACATTGTTGAGGCACATTATTCCATTTAAATTTCCTTATCCAGCTTTTGTTCGCGTTCGTCGTTAATTCAGAAGCAATTTGTGAACCAGCTATTAGCATAATATTAGTACATTTTATCACGGAAAGTAAGGTTTTAACGTTTTTATTTTAGCCCATATTCGACAGTCGTCCAATCAAATGGCCGCTTACTAAGATCGTGGCCGTTGTAGAGACACGTACGTCATACGTCTTGAATGTAAACATCATCATAGTTCACCCGTAAACATATTCAGATACCTTAACAGAGTCCCAACAGGAGATTTGACAATATGCAATAATACTGTTACAGGACCTGTACTTTAAATGAATGTTCAAAGGCAAAGTGTAAACAAAACGCGGTGATATTATTATAACCAACGCAATAATTTGTCATTACATTCGCTAGAAGGCGCCACCTCTAGGCCCAGTGCGCGACATTGCGAATCTTTTACAAAAAGCTAACATAGCCTGCGGTTAGCCATTCGCTGATCATTGGTTCATATAAAGGTAAACATTATTCACGTACAGGATTGTTTTTCCGCTGTGCAAATTTTTGGTTAAACGAATAATGAATTTTTTTTTGACTTGTTAAACAGGAAGCGATTGTGAACTGGAGTAGTTTTGAAAGCACATTATCTAGACTAAAGCAGGCACCATATTTAATATATTATAATGAATTCTTATGTTCATAATGCAAAATGCACGGATGCGCTTGAATTGCTTGCCACAAGCCATTCACATTACAGAACAGGATTACGCCAGACTCTTTGTCACTGATGAGAACTGGTATTGGTACAAGTGTCAACTGCTTATGTTTAGTGACTTATTCAGCTGCACTCTAAAAGTAAAACAACAATCCAGTTGTTCAGTTATGATGGATACTACATTTCAATGTCTGAGGTTTTTGTGTCAGATATATATATATATATATATATATATATATATATATATATATATATATATATATATATATATATGTTCTTCCAACAGTAACTGAACTAAAATAACACAAGGGGACAACAGGAAAGTATGTCTGTCGATGAAAATTGTATTGTAATTTTTCAGTTTACTGTAAGTCACTAACTGAATGTGGTTTGAGAACAAGTTGAAATTGACTAAATACAGGTATTTGTAATAAAATTCTTCAAAAGCAAATGCAACTTGCTGGGAATACATAACATGTTGTTATTATGACATTTTAAAATGACAAACATTCAATTTTATGACCACTGGGAAGCCTTAATTTGATGCAGATGGCAATGCACAAAGTAAGCTAAATGCCCAGTAGGACTTCCATTGTAGAGAGCAGAGAGGGTGCTTAGAGCAGAGATAAGGTAGTACTAAGTGTACTTCTACAAGGGATACAGGTCCTTCATCTCATAAAGCCTGGTACAAACACCAGCGGATCAGCGCCAGCTCATGAGGCCAGCTGCTGAGATGGATTCCTTATCACCGTTGCGTGCTCACGGTTCAATCTAGCTAAGCTGCCAACTCAGCACACAGTGCTTTGTGCGCAGCTTCGTTTCAGAAAAGATGGCGTACACTGGCACGGATCAGGATGAACAAGTGGACGACGATGCCCTGTTAATTGTTTTATTTACGAGAAAACGGCAACGTTTGGCAGCATTGGGATGCAGACATGTTTGGGAACGGAGTCGGATCAGAAGGGAGAGGAATATATGGCACAGTGACGTTGCTGCGTGAACTGGATGCAGAGGACCCAGAGATGTTTCGGCGATATCATCGTGTTGATCAGGAATCATTCCATACAATTCTTGCCATGGTGGACCCACAAATCCATGGATAAGCATCACGTCAGCACAACGACTGCCTGTCACTTTGCGATTTCTGGCAACTGGTATGCATTTCAGTTTCAGTTGTAATGTACTAATTATTTATTTCATTATTTCTATTTAAAACTTAATTTAATAATTTGTTTTTTTAATTATTAATAAAAAATAGTATAATAGTGTCGCAAATATTGATATTCGCATCATATCTCTTCTACGTAGTGTATATATTTGGTCATACTTATATTTACAGTGGCCCACACTTGGTAATAATTTCAGGGGAGAGTGGTGTTTTCCCACAACTCCTTATTTGTTTAGGGCTCAAGCCCACTACTCTTTCATATTTACAGAAGGGTTGCCACAATCTTTAAATTAATAATATGTCAGTGTTTATTATTTTTATTAAGGCAGTTCCCTCCATCTACAAAATCAGCCTGATTCTGGTTACATTCACACATACAATTATTATTTTGTATTTCACACTGGAATGTCATGTCTGCCAGAAAAGGTCATGTCATTGATCCTGTTGTCAACCATGGAAAATGGTACAAGACGAAGCAGTCATCAAAACGCCAGAAACTGACACAGATGCATCTACCAGTTCCCTCCCTCCTCCTGCACCTGCATGGAAGACCTTCCCTGAATCAAAAATCCCCAAGATTTCCCATGAGGCAGATAGGATATAAGCCTATGGAAGAAAGAGACAAGGGAGGAGGAGGAAGAAGAGCATGGAAGATGTTTATACTGTGTGTTGGGAGGAATAAAAACGTGTTTGCTACCAAGCCGAACTTGGACTTCTGCAGTTATTGAATCGTGAAGAGACAATACATTGCTTGTGTGTTATGGTGAGTTGCGACTGTGGCCGATCCTGAAGTAGTGTAAACCAGTCACAACTGATACCTCTAAGGTGCAGTATTGCATAACACTCATTAGGGGCTAGGTTTATGATGTCACAGTGGCGAGCGCTATATAGGAGCACGTTACGAAGTCCATTTTACTCACAATGGTAAAACCTGGGTCTTCGTCTCCCATTCCTCCCTACACAATAATCAACATAGACTACCCTCACCTCACGTTTGAAGAAGCCCGAGCCCTTCTGTTACCACCAACACCTCCCGAACTGATCCGCGACAACGCACCCTCTACACATGATTACACCCCTTGTTTGCCGGCGGACGACCCCATCCTTCTAGCGGCGATTGCTAAACTCAGCCGGATGTCGGCGTTTCATCCGGAAGAAGACGACGTAGACCGATAAAGCCGAACGGGGTAAGTACTTGCTGTTTTTTTTACCGTACCGTGTTCCAATTGTCCTGTGAAACTAATAACCACAAATATGAATGACGAACAGCTGCGTAATTTTTGCACCTTCTTTGCTAATAACTTTCAAGAAACTCGCGCCGCGCGCCAGCTCGATTCCGAGCGAGCGGCGACACGCCAGCTCGTAGATAAGCTTGTTACACAGACCTCTCTTTGCGATGGTTCTGATGCTGTTTCCACCCGCACGTGGCTCCAAGAAATTGCTCTTGCCACCCACCGGGCCCCGGACACTCAACTGATCGAAATTGTCACCAGCACAATTTCAGGAAGTCTTCGCAATGAGGTGGAACGTTTTATTCAGGCTTATATTACGAGAGAGCAAGTTGTACGCTCTGCAGTCCCATGGGCTCAGTTACGCGCACATATCGTGCAATCGTTTCTGTGCGTTGACGAACAGGGCGCACTAAGAGATGAATTAGAAAAAATAATGTAAGAATCGTAAGGATGTATTTTGAAACAGAGATATGAAAGCACGGAGGAGGGAGCAAAGTCACAAGAAGTCGTAGATATATAATAAGCGTGGACTAATGTGCTGGACTAGTGGCTGTGGGCTATTAATGACATTAATGGTCTGCTAGCTATTTGGCCGTAGGCGCACTGCTGGGAGAAGATGGTCAGTAGTGCTATTCTTCTTGGCCTTCGACGCACTGCTGGGAGAAGATGGTCATTGGTGCTATACTTAGGAGAATACGCGGAACCTTCTAGAAGGAATGCACCCCACACCACAGCCAGCTTATTATTATCTCTCGGACCTACCTAGAGCGTAGTCCAAACGTTGTCCGAAGCTTAGCCAGAGAGTTGCACAGATAGCCTAACTAAATAAGGAAATGCATGTCTAGTTAGTGACTGCCTCTTGGCAGATAGGATATAAGCCTATGGAAGAAAGAGACAAGGGAGGAGGAGGAAGAAGAGCATGGAAGATGTTTATACTGTGTGTTGGGAGGAATAAAAACGTGTTTGCTACCAAGCCGAACTTGGACTTCTGCAGTTATTGAATCGTGAAGAGACAATACACTGCTTGTGTGTTATGGTGAGTTGCGACTGTGGCCGATCCTGAATAGGTCTCTAGTTGTAACTACCTGACATGCAAGTAGTGTAAACCAGTCACAACTGATACCTCTAAGGTGGAGTATTGCATAACACTCATTAGGGGCTAGGTTGATGACGTCACAGTGGCGAGTGCTATATAGGAGCACGTTACGAAGTCCAGTTTACTCACAATGGTAAAACCTGGGTCTTCGTCTCCTCTTCCTCCGTACACAATAATTGAAATCGACTACCCTCTCCTCACGTTTGAAGAAGCATGAGCCCTTCCGTTACCTCCGACACCTCCCGAACTGATCCGCCGGATGTTTCCGTTTCGTCCGGAAGAAGACGACGTCGACCGATAAAGCCGAACGGGGTAAGTACTTGCTGTTTTTTTTACCGTACCGTGTTCCGATTGTCTTGCGAAACTATAAACCACAAAATATGAATGACGAACAGATGCGTAATTTTTGCACCTTCTTTGCTAATAACTTTCAAGAAAACCGCGCTGCGCACCAAGCCGAATCCGAGAGAGCGGCGACATGCCACCTAATAGATAAGCTTGTTACACAGACCTCTCTTTGCGATGGTTCTGATGCTGTTTCCACACGCATGTGGCTCCAAGAAATTGCTATTAATGACGTTAATGGGTTGCTAGTTATTTGGCCGTAGGTCAGTGACGTCATAATAAGATTTTTCACAAGCCACACTTCAAAGGCAGATCGAAATGTGTCTTGGCAATGTCAAACTTCAAATGACAATCAGCGGACTAACAACAAATCTGAACTTTCTCTGCGTTACTACCCAAGAACATTAAGTTCAGTTGAAATGCACTGGGACGCGTGTTCAGTCATTTATCGCCTAAATTATGGTGCTGGAGAATCAGTGCTGAGGCAGCTAGAAATGTGCAGTATCCCATTATGATGGGAGAAAAGTTGCTCACGCAGTTAAACGTATTCAGAAAGATGTTGTCTACCAACGAGAATATGCCAGGCAGTCGGCTGTGCACCGACACAGATGAGCTACAAACTCACAGCAGATGAAAGACTACTTCAAGTTGAAACAACAGAGATCTCTACTTGATGTTTACAGAACATGTCAGCATGATCCCAAACCAGCAGGTCCTACGGCAACAGCAGTCCAACAATGTTAGACACAACTTGGAATGCTCATCGTTCCAAGATGCTCCTGTTTGCAATTGTACAGGTCCCAGTAAAGGTGACACTTTCAGAGAGAGAAATTAACGACATTTGTGACCATAACTTTATTTTAGCAACAGTTAGCTTCATGTGTGTTCTTTTTTCACTACGGATGAAACAAGTTAGAATTAATGCCACACTTTCAAAGAAAGAAATCTGTTACTGTCATTCAGCAACAGTCACCTTCATCGATGTTCATTTGTTCACAAACATACCAATATAGCCCTGCATGGAATCAAACAAATTACCACCAAAGTAACATTTTCAAAGAAAGAAATATGTGATGAACAATTCTGTGATGACAATGTGATACAAGACTTGAAAGAAGTGACACTATGTAATGAATGATTCTGTGATGACAATGTTGTAGGATATATTTTGAAGCAGAGATATGAAAGCACGGAGGAGGGATCAAAGTCACAAGAAGTCGTAGATATATAATTAGCGTAGAGTAATGTGCTGAACTAGTGGCTGTGGGCTATTAGTGACGATAATGGGTTGCTAGTTATTTGGCCGTAGGCGGCACTGCTGGGAGGGTCAGTAGTGCTATTCTTGTTGGCCTTCGCCGCACTGTTGGGAGAAGTAGACTAGGTAGAAGGAATGCCCGCACGCCACAGCTTAGCCAGAGAATTGCGTAGATAGCCTAACTAAATAAGGAAATGCATGTCTAGTTAGTGACTGCCTCTTGGCAGATAGGATATAAGCCTATGGAAGAAAGAGACAAGGGAGGAGGAGGAAGAAGAGCATGGAAGATGTTTGTACTGTGTGTTGGGAGGAATAACAACGTGTTTGCTACCAAGCCGAACTTGGACTTCTGCAGTTATCGAATCGTAAAGAGACAATACATTGCTTGTGTGTTATGGTGAGTTGCGACTGTGGCCGATCCTGAAGTAGTGTAAACCAGTCACAACTGATACCTCTAAGGTGCAGTATTGCATAACACTCATTAGGGGCTAGGTTTATGACGTCACAGTGGCGAGCGCTATATAGGAGCACGTTACGAAGTCCAGTTTACTCACAATGGTAAAACCTGGCTCTTCATCTCCCGTTCCCCCATAAACCATCATCACCATCGATTACCCTCTCCTCACCTTCGAGAAAGCGCGAGCTCTGCCATTACCGCCAACACCACCCGAACTGATCCGCGACGACTCTCCTTCAACACATGACTACACCCCTCGTTTGCCGGCGGACGACCCCATCCTCTTGTCCGCGATAGAAAAAATCAGCAAGATATCGGCGTTTCGCCCGGATGAAGAAGACGTCGATCGTTAAGCGGGACGGGGTAAGTACTTGCTGCTTTCTACCGTACCGTGTTCTGATTGTCCTGTGAAACTATCAACCACAAACATGAATGACGAACAGCTGCGTAACTTTTGCAACTTTTTTGCTAATAACTTTCAAGAAAATCGCGCTGCCCGTTAATAATCGTCTGCTCTGCATATGAACCACGATGGTGATGACAAAACACTGTTTTTATGGGATATGCAGTAGCGATTACCGTTATGGAAAGAATTGACTTTCATGCTGTTTCCAAAACCTCACATTGACCATGCAAAGTCGGAGCAGTAGGTCAGAGCTTACAAGCAGGAATGGTTTGGAATTGACAACATCACCAGACATACCTACATCTGCTCGTTGCATTTTCACAGTCCACAGGTGTGAGCATGCATGGTGCCTACTGGTTAATCCACTACCGCTCACACTTCTGTGATATTACATCTACGACATGTGGCTACAGAATACAAACAGTCGGAGCCGAGGTGAACCATTTACTGTCTCCATGCATTTATTCCAAGACGAACTCGCTCGCGTAATTTTTGGTGCTGATCAACATTCTGTTCTTGATTACTGTTTTGTAAATAGTCTTCTTGATCCTCAGTTATCCTGTCCAACATGTTTTGCTGATATGAAGTTGGCGCCACAGCTAAGCTGAGTGACGGATTTGCATGGCACAGCAAGAAGTATCTATGTGGGTCGAGGTCCTACCACTCTGTGAGGACCGGCAGCTTCTTTGCAAAGACACATGTACCACTGCGGATATATCTTCATGTACTATATATGTGGGCACAAAACTCACTAGTGCAGGTGGCAGCAGAAACACTTGGTGTGTCTCGTCAGTGTGTGCAGCAACACTTCCTGTTCCTGCGGCAAGTTTGCTCCACTCACTTTGTAAGAATCGTAAGGATGTATTTTGAAACAGAGATATGAAAGCACGGAGGAGGGAGCAAAGTCACAAGAAGTCGTAGATATATAATTAGCATGGACTAATGTGCTGGACTAGCGGCTGTGGGCTATTAATGACGTTAATGGGCTGCTAGCTATTTCGCCGTAGGCGCACTGCTGGGAGAAGATGGTCAGTAGTGCTATTCTTGTTGGCCTTCGACGCACTGTTGGGAGAAGATGGTCATTGGTGCTATACTTAGGAGAATAGGCAGAACCTTCTAGAAGGAATGCACCCCACGCCATAGCCAGCTCATTATTATCTCTCGGACCTACCTAGAGCGTAGTCCGAACGTTGTCCGAAGCTTAGCCAGAGAGTTGCGCAGATAGCCTAACTAAATAAGGAAATGCATGTCTAGTTAGTGACTGCCTCTTGGCAGATAGGATATAAGCCTATGGAAGAAAGAGACAAGGGAGGAGGAGGAAGAAGAGCATGGAAGATGTTTATACTGTGTGTTGGGAGGAATAAAAACGTGTTTGCTACCAAGCCGAACTTCGACTTCTGCAGTTATTGAATCGTGAAGAGACAATACATTGCTTGTGTGTTATGGTGAGTTGCGACTGTGGCCGATCCTGAAGTAGTGTAAACCAGTCACAACTGATACCTCTAAGGTGCAGTATTGCATAACACTCATTAGGGGCTAGGTTTATGACGTCACAGTGGCGAGCGCTATATAGGAGCACGTTACGAAGTCCAGTTTACTCACAATGGTAAAACCTGGCTCTTCATCTCCCGTTCCCCCATAAACCATCATCACCATCGATTACCCTCTCCTCACCTTCGAGGAAGCGCGAGGTCTGCCATTACCGCCAACACCACCCGAACTGATCCGCGACGACTCTCCTTCAACACATGACTACACCCCTCGTTTGCCGGCGGACGACCCCATCCTCTTGTCCGCGATAGAAAAAATCAGCAAGATATCGGCGTTTCGCCCGGACGAAGAAGACGTCGATCGTTAAGCGGGACGGGGTAAGTACTTGCTGCTTTCTACCGTACCGTGTTCTGATTGTCCTGTGAAACTATCAACCACAAACATGAATAACGAACAGCTGCGTAACTTTTGCAACTTTTTTGCTAATAACTTTCAAGAAAATCGCGCTGCCCGTTAATAATCGTCTGCTCTGCATATGAACCACGATGGTGATGACAAAACACTGTTTTTATGGGATATGCAGTAGCGATTACCGTTATGGAAAGAATTGACTTTCATGCTGTTTCCAAAACCTCACACTGACCGTGCAAAGTCGGAGCAGTAGGTCAGAGCTTACAAGCAGGAATGGTTTGGAATTGACAACATCACCAGACATACCTACATCTGCTCGTTGCATTTTCACAGTCCACAGGTGTGAGCATGCATGGTGCCTACTGGTTAATCCACTACTGCTCACACTTCTGTGATATTACATCTACGACATGTGGCTACAGAATACAAACAGTCGGAGCCGAGGTGAACCATTTACTGTCTCCATGCATTTATTCCAAGACGAACTCGCTCAACGTAATTTTTGGTGCTGATCAACATTCTGTTCTTGATTACTGTTTTGTAAATAGTCTTCTTGATCCTCAGTCATCCTGTCCAACGTGTTTTGCTGATATGAAGTTGGCGCCACGTGCTAAGCTGAGTGACGAATTTGCATGGAACCGCAAGAAGTATCTATGTGGGTCGAGGTCCTACCACTCTGTGAGGACCAGCAGCTTCTTTGCGAAGACACATGTACCACTGCGGAAATATCTTCATGTACTATATATGTGGGCACAAAACTCACTAGTGCAGGTGACAGCAGAAACACTTGGTGTGTCTCGTCAGTGTGTGCAGCAACACTTCCTGTTCCTGCGGCAAGTTTGCTCCACTCAATTTGTAAGAATCGTAAGGATGTATTTTGAAACAGAGATATGAAAGCACTGAGGAGGGAGCAAAGCCACATGAAGTCGTAGATATATAATTAGCGTGGACTAATGTGCTGGACTAGTGGCTGTGGGCTATTAATGACATTAATGGGCTGCTAGCTATTTGGCCGTAGGCGCACTGCTGGGAGAAGATGGTCAGTAGTGCTATTCTTGTTGGCCTTCGACGCACTGTTGGGAGAAGATGGTCATTGGTGCTATACTTAGGAGAATAGGCAGAACCTTCTAGAAGGAATGCACCCCACGCCATAGCCAGCTCATTATTATCTCTCGGACCTACCTAGAGCGTAGTCCGAACGTTGTCCGAAGCTTAGCCAGAGAGTTGCGCAGATAGCCTAACTAAATAAGGAAATGCATGTCTAGTTAGTGACTGCCTCTTGGCAGATAGGATATAAGCCTATGGAAGAAAGAGACAAGGGAGGAGGAGGAAGGAGAGCATGGAAGATGTTTATACTGTGTGTTGGGAGGAATAAAAACGTGTTTGCTACCAAGCCGAACTTGGACTTCTGCAGTTATTGAATCGTGAAGAGACAATACATTGCTTGTGTGTTATGGTGAGTTGCGACTGTGGCCGATCCTGAAGTAGTGTAAACCAGTCACAACTGAAACCTCTAAGGTGCAGTATTGCATAACACTCATTAGGGGCTAGGTTTATGACGTCACAGTGGCGAGCGCTATATAGGAGCACGTTACGAAGTCCAGTTTACTCACAATGGTAAAACCTGGCTCTTCATCTCCCGTTCCCCCATAAACCATCATCACCATCGATTACCCTCTCCTCACCTTCGAGAAAGCGCGAGCTCTGCCATTACCGCCAACACCACCCGAACTGATCCGCGACGACTCTCCTTCAACACATGACTACACCCCTCGTTTGCCAGCGGACGACCCCATCCTCTTGTCCGCGATAGAAAAACTAAGCAAGATGTCGATGTTTCGTCGGGACGAAGCCGACGTCGACCGCTAAGCAGAACGGGGTAAGTACTTGCTGTTTTCTACCGTACCGTGTTCTGATTGTCCTGTGAAACTATAAACCACAAACATGAATGACGAACAGCTGCGTAACCTTTGCAACTTTTTTGCTAATAACTCTCAAGAAAATCGCGCTGCCCGTTAATAATCGTCTGCTCTGCATATGAACCACGATGGTGATGACAAAACACTGTTTTTATGGGATATGCAGTAGCGATTACCGTTATGGAAAGAATTGACTTTCATGCTGTTTCCAAAACCTCACATTGACCATGCAAAGTCGGAGCAGTAGGTCAGAGCTTACAAGCAGGAATGGTTTGGAATTGACAACATCACCAGACATACCTACATCTGCTCGTTGCATTTTCACAGTCCACAGGTGTGAGCATGCATGGTGCCTACTGGTTAATCCACTACTGCTCACACTTCTGTGATATTACATCTACGACATGTGGCTACAGAATACAAACAGTCGGAGCCGAGGTGAACCATTTACTGTCTCCATGCATTTATTCCAAGACGAACTCGCTCGCGTAATTTTTGGTGCTGATCAACATTCTGTTCTTGATTACTGTTTTGTAAATAGTCTTCTTGATCCTCAGTTATCCTGTCCAACATGTTTTGCTGATATGAAGTTGGCGCCACGTCCTAAGCTGAGTGACGGATTTGCATGGAACCGCAAGAAGTATCTATGTGGGTCGAGGTCCTACCACTCTGTGAGGACCGGCAGCTTCTTTGCAAAGACACATGTACCACTGCGGATATATCTTCATGTACTATATATGTGGGCACAAAACTCACTAGTGCAGGTGGCAGCAGAAACACTTGGTGTGTCTCGTCAGTGTGTGCAGCAACACTTCCTGTTCCTGCGGCAAGTTTGCTCCACTAAACTTTGTAAGAATCGTAAGGATGTATTTTGAAACAGAGATATGAAAGCACTGAGGAGGGAGCAAAGTCAAAATGAAGTCGTAGATATATAATTAGCATGGACTAATGTGCTGGACTAGTCGGCTGTGGGCTATTAATGACGTTAATGGGCTGCTAGCTATTTGGCCGTAGGCGCACTGCTGGGAGAAGATGGTCAGTAGTGCTATTCTTGTTGGCCTTCGACGCACTGTTGGGAGAAGATGGTCATTGGTGCTATACTTAGGAGAATAGGCAGAACCTTCTAGAAGGAATGCACCCCACGCCATAGCCAGCTCATTATTATCTCTCGGACCTACCTAGAGCGTAGTCCGAACGTTGTCCGAAGCTTAGCCAGAGAGTTGCGCAGATAGCCTAACTAAATAAGGAAATGCATGTCTAGTTAGTGACTGCCTCTTGGCAGATAGGATATAAGCCTATGGAAGAAAGAGACAAGGGAGGAGGAGGAAGAAGAGCATGGAAGATGTTTATACTGTGTGTTGGGAGGAATAAAAACGTGTTTGCTACCAAGCCGAACTTCGACTTCTGCAGTTATTGAATCGTGAAGAGACAATACATTGCTTGTGTGTTATGGTGAGTTGCGACTGTGGCCGATCCTGAAGTAGTGTAAACCAGTCACAACTGATACCTCTAAGGTGCAGTATTGCATAACACTCATTAGGGGCTAGGTTTATGACGTCACAGTGGCGAGCGCTATATAGGAGCACGTTACGAAGTCCAGTTTACTCACAATGGTAAAACCTGGCTCTTCATCTCCCGTTCCCCCATAAACCATCATCACCATCGATTACCCTCTCCTCACCTTCGAGGAAGCGCGAGGTCTGCCATTACCGCCAACACCACCCGAACTGATCCGCGACGACTCTCCTTCAACACATGACTACACCCCTCGTTTGCCGGCGGACGACCCCATCCTCTTGTCCGCGATAGAAAAAATCAGCAAGATATCGGCGTTTCGCCCGGATGAAGAAGACGTCGATCGTTAAGCGGGACGGGGTAAGTACTTGCTGCTTTCTACCGTACCGTGTTCTGATTGTCCTGTGAAACTATCAACCACAAACATGAATGACGAACAGCTGCGTAACTTTTGCAACTTTTTTGCTAATAACTTTCAAGAAAATCGCGCTGCCCGTTAATAATCGTCTGCTCTGCATATGAACCACGATGGTGATGACAAAACACTGTTTTTATGGGATATGCAGTAGCGATTACCGTTATGGAAAGAATTGACTTTCATGCTGTTTCCAAAACCTCACATTGACCATGCAAAGTCGGAGCAGTAGGTCAGAGCTTACAAGCAGGAATGGTTTGGAATTGACAACATCACCAGACATACCTACATCTGCTCGTTGCATTTTCACAGTCCACAGGTGTGAGCATGCATGGTGCCTACTGGTTAATCCACTACTGCTCACACTTCTGTGATATTACATCTACGACATGTGGCTACAGAATACAAACAGTCGGAGCCGAGGGGAACCATTTACTGTCTCCATGCATTTATTCCAAGACGAACTCGCTCACGTAATTTTTGGTGCTGATCAACATTCTTTTCTTGATTACTGTTTTGTAAATAGTCTTCTTGATCCTCAGTTATCCTGTCCAACGTGTTTTGCTGATATGAAGTTGGCGCCACGTGCTAAGCTGAGTGACGGATTTGCATGGAACCGCAAGAAGTATCTATGTGGGTCGAGGTCCTACCACTCTGTGAGGACCAGCAGCTTCTTTGCGAAGACACATGTACCACTGCGGAAATATCTTCATGTACTATATATGTGGGCACAAAACTCACTAGTGCAGGTGGCAGCAGAAACACTTGGTGTGTCTCGTCAGTGTGTGCAGCAACACTTCCTGTTCCTGCGGCAAGTTTGCTCCACTCAATTTGTAAGAATCGTAAGGATGTATTTTGAAACAGAGATATGAAAGCACTGAGAAGGGAGCAAAGTCACAAGAAGTCGTAGATATATAATTAGCGTGGACTAATGTGCTAGACTAGTGGCTGTGGGCTATTAATGACGTTAATGGCCTGCTAGCTATTTGGCCGTAGGCGCACTTCTGGGAGAAGATGGTCAGTAGTGCTATTCTTGTTGGCCTTCGACGCACTGCTGGGAGAAGATGGTCATTGGTGCTATACTTAGGAGAATAGGCAGAACCTTCTAGAAGGAATGCACCCCACGCCATAGCCAGCTCATTATTATCTCTCGGACCTACCTAGAGCGTAGTCCAAACGTTGTCCGAAGCTTAGCCAGAGAGTTGCACAGATAGCCTAACTAAATAAGGAAATGCATGTCTAGTTAGTGACTGCCTCTTGGCAGATAGGATATAAGCCTATGGAAGAAAGAGACAAGGGAGGAGGAGGAAGAAGAGCATGGAAGATGTTTGTACTGTGTGTTGGGAGGAATAAAAACG
Organism: Ridgeia piscesae; assembly: GCA_025642075.2. Classification (NCBI taxonomy): domain Eukaryota; kingdom Metazoa; phylum Annelida; class Polychaeta; order Sabellida; family Siboglinidae; genus Ridgeia; species Ridgeia piscesae. The sequence continues at coordinate 696,773 of JAODUO010000014.1, read as the reverse complement.
TGTTTGCTACCAAGCCCAACTTGGACTTCTGCAGTTATTGAATCGTGAAGAGACAATACACTGCTTGTGTGTTATGGTGAGTTGCGACTGTGGCCGATCCTGAAGTAGGTCTCTAGTTGTAACTACCTGACATGCAAGTAGTGTAAACCAGTCACAACTGATACCTCTAAGGTGGAGTATTGCATAACACTCATTAGGGGCTAGGTTGATGACGTCACAGTGGCGAGCACTATATAGGAGCACGTTACGAAGTCCAGTTTACTCACAATGGGAAAACCTGGTTCTTCGTCTCCCATTCCTCCCTACACAATAATTGAAATCGACTACCCTCTCCTCACGTTTGAAGAAGCCTGAGCCCTTCCGTTACCTCCGACAACTCCCGAACTGATCCGCCGGATGTTTCCGTTTCGTCCGGAAGAAGACGACGTCGACCGATAAAGCCGAACGGGGTAAGTACTTGCTGTTTTTTTTACCGTACCGTGTTCCGATTGTCTTGCGAAACTATAAACCACAAAATATGAATGACGAACAGATGCGTAATTTTTGCAACTTCTTTGCTAATAACTTTCAAGAAAACCGCGCTGCGCACCAAGCCGAATCCGAGAGAGCGGCGACATGCCACCTAATAGATAAGCTTGTTACACAGACCTCTCTTTGCGATGGTTCTGATGCTGTTTCCACACGCATGTGGCTCCAAGAAATTGCTATTAATGACGTTAATGGGTTGCTAGTTATTTGGCCGTAGGTCAGTGACGTCATAGTAAGATTTTTCACAAGCCACACTTCAAAGGCAGATCGAAATGTGTCTTGGCAATGTCAAACTTCAAATGACAATCAGCGGACTAACAACAAATCTGAACTTTCTCTGCGTTACTACCCAAGAACATTAAGTTCAGTTGAAATGCACTGGGACGCGTGTTCAGTCATTTATCGCCTAAATTATGGTGCTGGAGAATCAGTGCTGAGGCAGCTAGAAATGTGCAGTATCCCATTATGAAGGGAGAAAAGTTGCTCACGCAGTTAAACCTCACGCAGTTAAACGTATTCAGAAAGATGTTGTCTACCAACGAGAATATGCCAGGCAGTCGGCTGTGCACCGACACAGATGAGCTACAAACTCACAGCAGATGAAAGACTACTTCAAGTTGAAACAACAGAGGTCTCTACTTGATGTTTACAGAACATGTCAGCATGATCCCAAACCAGCAGGTCCTACGGCAACAGCAGTCCAACAATGTTAGACACAACTTGGAATGCTCATCGTTCCAAGATGCTCCTGTTTGCAATTGTACAGGTCCCAGTAAAGGTGACACTTTCAGAGAGAGAAATTAACGACATTTGTGACCATAACTTTATTTTAGCAACAGTTAGCTTCATGTGTGTTCTTTTTTCACTACGGATGAAACAAGTTAGTATTAATGCCACACTTTCAAAGAAAGAAATCTGTTACTGTCGTTCAGCAACAGTCACCTTCATTGATGTTCATTTGTTCACAAACATACCAATATAGCCCTGCATGGAATCAAACAAATTACCACCAAAGTGACATTTTCAAAGAAAGAAATATGTGATGAACAATTCTGTGATGACAATGTGATACAAGACTTGAAAGAAGTGACACTATGTAAGGAATGATTCTGTGATGACAATGTGATACAAGACTTGAAAGAAGTGACACTATGTAAGGAATGATTCTGTGATGACAATGTGATACAAGACTTGAAAGAAGTGACACTATGTAAGGAATGATTCTGTGATGACAATGTGATACAAGACTTGAAAGAAGTGACACTATGTAAGGAATGATTCTGTGATGACAATGTGATACAAGACTTGAAAGAAGTGACACTATGTAAGGAATGATTCTGTGATGACAATGTGATACAAGACTTGAAAGAAGTGACACTATGTAAGGAATGATTCTGTGATGACAATGTGATACAAGACTTGAAAGAAGTGACACTATGTAAGGAATGATTCTGTGATGACAATGTGATACAAGACTTGAAAGAAGTGACACTATGTAAGGAATGATTCTGTGATGACAATGTTGTAGGATATATTTTGAAGCAGAGATATGAAAGCACGGAGGAGGGAGCAAAGTTGATGACGTCACAGTGGCGAGCGCTATATAGGAGGAACACATTACGAAGTCCAGTTTACTCACAATGGGAAAACCTGGTTCTTCGTCTCCTGTTCCTCCGTACACGATCATCGACATAGACTACCCTCTCCTCACGTTTGAAGAAGCCCGAGCCCTTCCGTTACCTCCGACACCTCACGAACTGATCCGCGACAACGCACCCGCTACACATGATTGCACCCCTCGTTTGCCAGCGGACGACCCCATCCTTTTAGCAGCATCGCAATGTGATACAAGACTTGAAAGAAGTGACACTATGTAATGAATGATTCTGTGATGACAATGTGATACAAGACTTGAAAGAAGTGACATTGCCAACTAATTCATGACAAGCTGCCTGTATTTATACATACAGTTCAATATATATATATATATATATATATATATATATAAACTGATCATCATTTTGTTTACAAAGTCTATCTGCTGGAATGCACTCTGCTATTCCAGCCTTATGCATTCAATGTGACCACGTTGAACCAGTATTTGATGTGTTGAAGCAATATTTGATTGCGTTGAAGTCACTCAAACAATTTTCCTTCTGATCATAGCAACTGTTTTTGAAACACAAAACCATGACATGGGTGAGATGAAGATTCCAAACAAGATTTAAAGAATGGCCAAGCTAACATTAATCTGAAGCTTGGAAGATGATGTAACCAATGGCCGGAGACTGGTCGGAGGAACCGATCCTTCACAACGGATACATTTCTCGTTTAATGGCTCGACAAAGATACAAGAAACTCTGCGAGTACTTTCACTGCTGACTGCCAGCAGAGGAAGATGTGGGTGCTAAGTTGGCGAAGGTCTGGCCACTGATCAACATGTCTTCACAAGTTTGGTAATTGCTTTGCACCTCTCCGTTGATGAGACAATGATTCGGTTCGATGTATTTTACTGTTGTACAAAAACCACTTCCTCATTTGAGTAAACTCTTGCCTATTAGAAGTAATATACAAGATCGTAATGTTTTTGTTTCAATTCTTGAATTATGTCATTACTGCAAATATCCCACCAGGCATCTAAATTAGAAGAACAACATGTTAAGAGGGGTAATTTACTTAAATGATCCAGTAAAACCAGCAACTCCAGCCTTCTTTCCTGGTAGGCTATCTAAAAGACATCCTCACAAGGCAGTTTCAGAAGGAAGGTTACAAAATAGTAATTACGAGTTGAAATTTCCTGCATTTACCACGACTGACCCATTTAACATGAATGATCCCCACCAGTCTTGAGTCAAAATTCTGCATAATGCTAGAGAAAGATGGGATGTGAGAATAAAGTATTTACCAAAAAAACTGGGTATGACTATTAAATGAGGTAGTTTCAGAATTTTTTAGATTTTAGCAGACTTAAAAAAGTTGGCAATGGCCCAAGTCACACAAAAAAGCAAATAAAGTACATATTGGTAAACCAGTGGCAATTGTAGTGATCACTGTAGTCAAACTTGCGATCGCCAAACTGAACCAGATGTCGGCGTTTCGTCCGGACGAAGTCGACGTCGACCGCTAAGCAGAACGGGGTAAGTACTTGCTGTTTTATTTACCGTAACGTGTTCCGATTGTCCTGTGAATCTATAAACCACGAATATGAATGACGAACAGCTGCGTAACTTTTCAACTTTTTTGCTAATGACTTTCAAGAAAATCGCGCTGCCCGTTAATAATCGTCTGCTCTGCATATGAACCACGATGGTGACGACAAAACACCTTGGACTTCTGCAGTTATTGAATCATGAAGAGACAATACACTGCTTGTGTGTTATGGTGAGTTGCGACTGTGGCCGATCTTCTCGTTCATCGTGGGCTCAGCGCCTCACTGACATCACAGCTACGTTTACATCCTCGTCTCGCTGGAACGCGTCTCTGAGAGAAAAACGTACGTGGTTTGATCTGCGAAATGACATTCTCCGTAAAATCTTTGGAGTTGCCACGGAACGTCAAGTCGCTGAAGTTCGCCATTGGATCGAGCGGGTACGTCATGATGAATTACATGTAGTGCACGACATGAATCACCTTATCACACTTGTTAATCATACATATACCATCACTCGTATGAACCGTCAGCATATTCGGGAATTAGAACAATACGTTTCTAAATTGGAACATCACGTCATGACTTGGATGACTGCGTTTGGTCGCGACTTTGATCGTCGACTGAATGTTCTCACCGCTTGTCTGAACATTGATGACGCTATAAGTGGAATGATCAGTTTGCATAATAGATGGCTTCGACAAATGGCCACTTATAACCAACAGCGGGACTCGTTAGAATCAGGTCGCTTAACGGAAGTGATTTTAGTGCCAGCAGAACTAGCAAAAGATTGTACGCGAAGGTAATTCGTTGGGATTTTCACGCCCTCATTTGGAATGGTTTTATGAAAATGTCATAACTACACCAATGTGGAAAGACCATGCGAGTCTAGTATTTACAGCAAACTTACCTTTAACCGAATGTCGAATATTTAAGGTATTATTTTTTGACATGGCCTGTAATGCATCACGCAGAGTTTACGATGCAATTAAGGTTGCCACCTACCATTGCATATAATACACGTGTAGGTAGTATGTTTCTCCCTAGGAACTGTGTTGGACGTGACCCCGCTATCTGTATGTCGGGCCCCATTTATAACAACAATGGACTACGGTGTCCTAGGGGTGTTCTAACTAATGATGACTCTCATCGCAAACAATGTTTCGTTACAGTTAGGGGTATTGCAACGCCAAGTCATGATATACAGGAATTACAGGAAGGCACATTTGCCATTCTCTCACCGGGAGAACCATTTAAATGTTACTGTGCGGGGCAGGCGAGTATTACAGGTATTCTGCAGCCGGGTTTATCCGTGTTAACTGTTAAGCCAAGGTGTCGCATTAGCGGACAGTCTTGGACATTGCAACGTTTGTACAAGGCGACTTCCACTTTGGCCTGGAAGTTGTTAATTATCACCGTTCATCCTTTTAATTTGTCTACAATGGTTAGTCACACAGCCATTACCAAGCTTTTCCCGCTGCAGCGTGGAAATCGTTGCCTGTCCTGCCAGATGTTAAATTACACACCTTTTTCGAAATGCAGGACGACGACCAATTTTCGGATATTAATTGGGATGGTTATGTGGACAACTTATTGTTACTCATGTTGTTTACCGTTGCAGGTGTCGGCGCCTATTTCTATCTAGGACGTCCTAAATTTTGTTTAACCGGTATTTATCCGACTCCTCAGGATACGCCCTTGACTGGAGATACCACGCCTGCCACCGATAACTCTCTTCCTGTCGGTTCCGCTCCACGGACGCTCCGAGTGGGGGATACTGTTCTTTTGCCAGGGGAACCTTCCTCTAGCTTTTTCGCTCTGGGTAGCACGGCTACTCAATCTAACGGAAGTCATGTCCATTAGAACGCCAGGCCTGGCTAACTCAATAGTATAAGGGCCCTTTGCGCATATTTGGGTATTGCATCGATTTGTTTGAAGTTTGTTTGTTAATTGCTGGGTATATCGATGTTTTAACTGCTTAGTATTGTTGTTGTAGGATGCAGATTGTCTTGACTGTCACAGTCCCTCTGCTAGGCTGTGCTGATCGTGTTCCTACACTCTTGCTATCATGTGTGGTGTTTGTTTAAGTAATTGGTTACGCTTGATTACGATTATTATGACTATCATTTGGATTGTCAGTTTCACTTTGCATGTATATTGAGAGTATGTCTTTTGCTTGCAGTTTATTTGGTGTTCTTCGATATTTAATTTAAACCGGCCGGTTAAATTAATATCATAATGTACTCTCACTGTTGGTTGGCATTCTTACATAGATTAGTTTGTGTTGTATGGCTTGTGTATTATTAGTCTTTTTGTGCTTTGCCGTTCCTGTGTGCAGGTTGTTGCTTCTCTATATTCTATTCCTTCCGCTTCTTGGTTTCTTCTCCTGACGTGAATACAGGGGATTCACTTTTGTTAGGGGGGGAGATGTAAGAATCGCAAGGATATATTTTGAAGCAGGGATATGAAAGCACGGAGGAGGGAGCAAAGTCACAAGAAGTCGTAGATATATAATTAGCGTAGACTAATGTGCTGGACTAGTGGCTGTGGGCTATTAGTGACAATAATGGGTTGCTAGTTATTTGGCCGTAGGCGGCACTGCTGGGAGGGTCAGTAGTGCTATTCTTGTTGGCCTTCGCCGCACTGTTGGGAGAAGTAGACTAGGTAGAAGGAATGCCCCCACGCCACAGCCAGCTTATTATTATCTCTCGGACCTACCGAGAGCGTAGTCCGAGCGTTGTCCGAAGCTTAGCCAGAGAGTTGCGTAGATAGCCTAACTAAATAAGGAAATGCATGTCTAGTTAGTGACTGCCTCTTGGCAGATAGGATATAAGCCTATGGAAGAAGGAGAAAAGGGAGGAGAAAAAAAGAGCATGGAAGATGTTTGTACTGTGTGTTGGGAGGAATAAAAACATGTTTGCTACCAAGCCGAACTTGGACTTTTGCAGTTATTGAATCGTAAAGAGACAATACACTGCTTGTGTGTTATGGTGAGTTGCGACTGTGGCCGATCCTGAAGTAGGTCTCTAGTTGTAACTACCTGACATGCAAGTAGTGTAAACCAGTCACAACTGATACCTCTAAGGTGGAGTATTGCATAACACTCATTAGGGGCTAGGTTGATGACGTCACAGTGGCGAGCACTATATAGGAGCACGTTACGAAGTCCAGTTTACTCACAATGGGAAAACCTGGTTCTTCGTCTCCCATTCCTCCCTACACAATAATTGAAATCGACTACCCTCTCCTCACGTTTGAAGAAGCCCGAGCCCTTCCGTTACCACCAACACCTCCCGAACTGATCCGCGACAACGCACCCTCTACACATGATTGCACCCCTCGTTTGCCAGCGGACGACCCCATCCTTTTAGCAGCATCGCAATGTGATACAAGACTTGAAAGAAGTGACACTATGTAATGAATGATTCTGTGATGACAATGTGATACAAGACTTGAAAGAAGTGACACTATGTAATGAATGATTCTGTGATGACAATGTGATACAAGACTTGAAAGAAGTGACACTATGTAATGAATGATTCTGTGATGACAATGTGATACAAGACTTGAAAGAAGTGACATTGCCAACTAATTCATGACAAGCTGCCTGTATTTATACATACAGTTCAATATAATATATATATATATATATATATATATATATATATATATATATATATATATATATATATATATATATATATATATATATATATATATAAACTGATCATCATTTTGTTTACAAAGTCTATCTGCTGGAATGCACTCTGCTATTCCAGCCTTATGCATTCAATGTGACCACGTTGAACCAGTATTTGATGTGATGAAGCAATATTTGATTGCGTTGAAGTCACTCAAACAATTTTCCTTCTGATCATAGCAACTGTTTTTGAAACACAAAACCATGACATGGGTGAGATGAAGATTCCAAACAAGATTTAAAGAATGGCCAAGCTAACATTAATCTGAAGCTTGGAAGATGATGTAACCAATGGCCGGAGACTGGTCGGAGGAACCGATCCTTCACAACGGATACATTTCTCGTTTAATGGCTCGACAAAGATACAAGAAACTCTGCGAGTACTTTCACTGCTGACTGCCAGCAGAGGAAGATGTGGGTGCTAAGTTGGCGAAGGTCCGGCCACTGATCAACATGTCTTCACAAGTTTGGTAATTGCTTTGCACCTCTCCGTTGATGAGACAATGTTTCGGTTCGATGTATTTTACTATTGTACAAAAACCACTTCCTCATTTGAGTAAACTCTTGCCTATTAGAAGTAATATACAAGATCGTAATGTTTTTGTTTCAATTCTTGAATTATGTCATTACTGCCCACCAGGCATCTAAATTAGAAGAACAACATGTTAAGAGGGGTAATTTACTTAAATGATCCAGTAAAACCAGCAACTCCAGCCTTCTTTCATGGTAGGCTATCTAAAAGACATCCTCACAAGGCAGTTTCAGAAGGAAGGTTACAAAATAGTAATTACGAGTTGAAATTTCCTGCATTTACCACGACTGACCCATTTAACATGAATGATCCCCACCAGTCTTGAGTAAAAATTCCGCATAATGCTAGAGAAAGATGGGATGTGAGAATAAAGTATTTACCAAAAAAACTGGGTGTGACTATTAAATGAGGTAGTTTCAGAAAATTTTGAGATTTTAGCAGACTTAAAAAAGTTGGCAATGGCCCAGTCACACAAAAAAGCAACTAAAGTACATATTGGTAAACCAGTGGCAATTGTAGTGATCACTGTAGTCAAACTTGTGGTGAATATAGTTAGCACAACTGCGAGTGTCAAGTGATGGTATTACTTTGCCATGTTACTAATCTGATTTCCTCCAGACACACCTATAAGTATGCAGTGATGCGTAGTGTTTTTGTTATGTTATCAATAAACTGATTTTCTTTCAGATACAATTGCTGCATACAAGTCAACACATCATCAAGCCATATGTTTCCACATTTGCAAAGTTTATAGAGTATTATTAATGCAGTGACATAGCTTAAAACATTCCTAAATGCTGTCAACTTCAGTTCAGCATAAAAAGCAGTGGGTGCTAAACGCCAACTAGTTCCAGCGACTAGTTCTGACTTATGCCAGCACACACCAACCGTCAGCGCTAGATACTTGTAAGAATTTATTCTTGAGAATGGCGCTCTTATCGGAGGACAAAATTTGTATTTTGGGGCTGGTGGTACCAATAGTTGGTTTATTACTCACCGCCACTGTCACTGTCATCTACTACAGGAGTAGAAATGTGTGGATGCATGCGCACATAGCACTGTGAGGTGCAAGGAGCATGTCAACTTAGTGCAAGAACTGCGCCAAAATGAACAGGACAGCTGCACTAATTTCTTGAGAATGCCACCTTAGTTGTTCAATAATCTGTTGGCGCTTCAGTGAACAATTATGCTGGAAGTTGAATGAGTTGCATCCAATGAATTCCTCAAATTTTGTTTACATCTACATATAGACAGAGAAAGCATCAGAGTTGTTCTACCATAGGAGGCTGATGTGGTACCAATGGTGGCGAGTGTTCACTGATGTCGATGACACATTACTTAAAACAGTAGCTGATGTGCAAATGAACACATAATCAGATTCTGATTACACTGTATTGGAGTTGGACATAATATCAAATTTCACAAATTTAGGTTAGTAGCTGTAGTAACGTTCAGCAACTGGGGATTGTCTGTCATCTGTAAATCATCTTGAATACACATGAAACTGCATTGTGTAAACGTTTTCATGTGTGATATTTGTTTATGTTAAGCAATGCTGAACAAATGCATATCACATACAGACAGGAAGAAAGTGACTGATCAAAGTATATAAATGACATGTTTCCCTATCAATGACACCTATGTTGCCATCGTTGTCATTTCTTTTCGCACAAACAATTTCTGCCCCATAGAAATAAAATTTTGCCCAACAGAACACCGACTCTGCTTGCAGAAACTACAATCCACTAAGATGGAACATGAGAAACCACCAGAGTGGACTCATGAATACAAACATCCAGGAAGTCCAAATGTTGAAGACTCATCACTATGGATACACAGCAACAAAAGCCTCCAACTTCAAGTTGAAGGTGGAACTCTTTTGCTTGTGAACAATGAGTGAGGGTGAAAGGTGAAAATGAGACAACGGGTTGCCTCAAACATGGAAAACCTCCAGTGAACCCTGCATAGTTAGAATCCACTCGGTACAACACACCAACGAAAATGCAGTATCAATTAAAATACACCTCTTTGATAGTCATGTTATTTCACAAACAATTGGCTGTTGGACTGCTGAAATACTAAATGACAAAAAAACATACACTGGAAGGTAGGAAGATAATCGAAGAAACACTGTACCACTCCCGACAAATTATTGCGTAACAGAAACACCGTCCAACAATGTAATCTACCAATCTGCAAACCTTCTAAACAGTGTAATCAACCAATGGGCCATGCAAACTAATGTATATACAGAAATATATGCATTATTATATATAATTAATTACCTGTTTTCCCAAGAAACCTTTTGTTGGGCGAGCTGTGGTGTCTAACACACCAAGTTGACGTGGGTGCAAACATTACAGGCTATTATTGTTATGGAGGTCATGATGGAAAGGTCCATCAACCAAGCACAGTGCAACATGTTTGACATTTTACAAGCAAGTACTCACCTGTAGTGAAGTTATTGTCTAGACGTCTATAAACCCTAGTCAAATGCAAATCAATGCATTTGTCAAAATACTTGCTAATCCAAATATTATATTTAGTAACCACATATTGCTCCTGCCATGATTTCTTGAATCATGACATCATCATGCGTGCCCATCATTTTAGGTAATCTTATACTAAACTGAGCCTTTTAAAACTATTTTTCACCTTTTATCGTGTATGTGTTCGCACTGTCATTCTACATCACTTCCAGTACAAAGAAATCATATTTTATTTTTTAAATTTGTTTTAGACCAATTTAAATTCGTCGAGTCTAAAGTAAACAAGGTGATACCATTGTTCCAAATACGGCGTGAGGTGTAGGCGCCTCCCAGAGGCATCAGAACCACGGAGATGATTTCTTACGATTGCGGACATGTCCACGGCACTAAGACGAGATCCTTTATTCTTTGTAATGATAATTTTTTATGTTTACATTTTTTTACTTTAAGTTTTTTTTATTAATTTAGGCTATGCCAAACGCCTATTTTATATGTCATTGAGAGACAATATCCATCCCACACTACAGTAATAAATCAAACATTTCTCAGAGATAGCCATTCCTTGGCTCTAACTTTATTTCCCTAGTCTGTGTTTGCCTCCTCTGCCCGACCGCCACCTTATCCTTGAACTGTCATTGCCAGAAAAAAACGGTTCTTTTCAGAGCCATCCATATTGCCTCTGGAAGGCGCCTACACCTCATGGCATATTTGTAGCAGTTATATCACCTTGTTTACTACGACTCGGCGGATTTAAATTGGTCTAAAAAATGACTTCTTTGTACTGGAAGTGATGTAGAATGACACTGCGAACACATACACATCGATAAAAGTGGTTTTAAAAGGCCGTAATAATTTAGGCCAGTTAAGTATAAGATTACCTTATTTTACCAGTCCAAATAGTTTGCAATCAACTGATGTGCCAGACATTTTAAAGAGGGAGATTAAATGCTTTAACAAGCATAAGAACATCCCGTTTAGAGGATATTTCACCTTGATTTGATGGCCATGGAGCCAAAGTATATTTAAGATAATATTTTTAACTTTGGGATTTTTGACCACTGACCATAATAATCATGGTGGCGCCCAGTGGTCAATGATATCCAAGTCTGAAAAATTATTAAAACTATACCGTGGCTGAGTGCTCATCAAATCATGGTCACATATCCTCTAAATGGTATGTTCTTATGTTTTGGCAATGTTTGTTCATGCGATTCATCTCCCCTTTAATCTTGATATTAACCTATCCCACACATATGCCATCTGAGATCAAAAGGAGGGCAGTTGTAAAACTTGTAACACTGATTACTGAGCATAGCATAGCCCTAGCAAGTACACACTATGGTTTCTGCTGAGACCCTAGCATAGCCCTAGCAAGTACACACTATGGTTTCTGCTGAGACCCTAGCATATCCCTAGCAAGTACACACTATGGTTTCTGCTGAACCCTAGCATAGCCCTAGCAAGTACACACTATGGTTTCTGCTGAGACCCTAGCATAGCCCTAGCAAGTACACACTATGGTTTCTGCTGAGACCCTAGCATAGCCTTAGCAAGTACACACTATGGTTTCTGCTGAGACCCTAGCATAGCCCTAGCAAGTACACACTATGGTTTCTGCTGAGAAAATGTGTATCATTTTTATGGTAGGCCATTATACATTTAATTACTGCAAGTTTCAATAAATTCCTTCCAAAATGAATTAGCACAATCCTGGACATGAGTTTTTATATATTACATAATTTCATTATAGCGTTTATCATATGATCAATTCCAACAATCTGCTTTGTGCAGATACTAGGCAATCTCCCTGACTTCACTGCACATGGCATCGCTGTCATATGTGATGGACGGTGACACCCCATAGGGGCCTGTGTGGGATAGGTCAACTGAAGTCCAAATATGGTCTGACACAAATCTTACCTGCTCCAGGCCGACTCAGTCTGTTCAACTGACACTGTCACAGGGTTTGTATCTCTGCATTAGTCTATGTCTGGACATATCAAAAGGGGCTCTCTGCTCCTAGGTTGTGGAGGCTCTTTTTAATATCATGTTCTTGTGACTACCATATATGTTGCCTACCAAATCGTTTTTAGTTACGTTATTATGATCATAACAATAACAACTTTTTAAGGTTCCATCCAAGCACACATGTACAAAAGGATAAGATGAATGGTAAACAATACACCCTATTACGAAATAAGCTTTACTGGCAAAAATGCTCAGTTTACCCCACTACTGGGCAACCTTCTGTTGTCCAACATTCCCATGTTGCAGACAGCAGACTTCCTGCTACAAGCTGCTACACTGGCTAATTTTGAATAGAACAGACACTGTCCTTTACATGAATAACCTGTACACTGTAACAGTGACCTGATGTTTGTAATAAGGTGTCTGACTTACTGCTCTTGAGCTTGTCTACATCTTGTTTGAGTTGGTAGATGAAGGGAGCCAGGACCAGCATACACAGCACAATGACCACTGTACTGCCCACTGCAACCACAGCTGGACCAGAGTTACACCACTGGCAGTTTGAAGACCTGCTTGACTTCCTGCAAACAAACAGACTCATCATTGAAGAAGTCTACCATCTACTGTTGGGTTGCTCACATAAAACCAATGCATTATGGCAACAAGGGGTCCAAATTATGAATAATTAAAGCTAACGAAAAATACTACATGGAATTTTGATATTATTCTTCAATACACAAATTCATGCTACTTACTGCTTAGAGACAGTCCAGCCAAATTCATGACTGGACAATGAAACTCTTGGCTTTCCATCCCAATCCCATGCCAAGCTGGGGGAGGGAACCCCTCAGCTCTCGCCTACAGCCTCATGTGCACATGTTGACTCTCTGCCTGTCTGTGGCTGCATGCAGTCAACTGCCTAGTGCCTAGTGCCTAGTTCTGACTGCCTACACCATTAGTAATTTTAGACCAACCAATCCAACAGCTGACAATTTCCACTGCCCCACTAATCAATTATCCTCCCCAGAAATAGAAGTCAGTGACAGGGCAGTTCCACAGTGTCAGATGTACATTACGCACTATTTAGCTATACACAGCATCAAGGGATAGAAAGTGCCACAACTCTAGACTGTCAGATAATTATATAATAAGAATCCACTAGCACAGCCTGCCAAATGAATTGCGAAAAACTGTAAACTACAGCGAGTTTCGCAGACTGATCCGGAACTGGGATGGTCCGTCGTGCAATTGCTGTATATGTAGGTGAACAGTCAACATGTCTGCCACTGCACCAATTTAATGAACAGGTGTATATCGTATTTATTTTTATGTCTTGTTGCTTCACACTTGTTTGTCGGAAAATAGCTCAGATGAGCTAATGTTATGAAATTCACATGTGAACCAACATTAAATAAAGCTTTTTGTTTCTTGTAGGACATAAATGTCCCATATAAAGTTTGTTCCCTCCTGTAACCATTTTAGCCATACAGTGAAAAACATGCATGGTGTCAGGCATATTCACATTATGATGTCCTCAACCTAGCCCCTAATGAGTGTTACGCAATACTCCACCTTAGAGGTATCGGTTGCGGCTTGTTTACACTACTTGCATGTCAGGTAGTTACATCTAGCGACCTACTGCAGGATCGGCCACCATCGCAACTCACCACAACACACAAGCAGTGTAGTGTCTCTTCAAGATTCAATAACTGCAGAAGTCGAAGTTCGGCTTGGTAGCAAACACGTTTTTATTCCTCCCAATACACAGTACAAACATCTTCCATCTCTTCTTTTCTCTCCTCCCGTCTCTTCCTTCCCTAGGCTTATATCCTATCTGCCAAGAGGCAGTCACTAACTAGACATGCATTTCCTTATTTAGTTAGGCTATCTGCGCAACTCTCTGGCTAAGCTTCGGACAAGGCTCGGACTCCCCTCTCGATAGGTCCGAGAGATAATAATAGTCTGGCTGTGCTTCTTCGTATAGTGCTGCTAAGGCCAACCAGAATAGCACTACTGACCCTCCCAGCAGTGCAGTGCCACCTACGGCCAACAAGAATAGCAACCCATTAGCATCACTAATAACCTGCAGCCACTAGTCCAGCTATCTACGACTTATTGTGTCTTGCTTCCTATAGTGCTTTCATATCTCTGCTTCAAAATATATCCTTGCGATTCTTACAACATGATCCTAAAATGTTCACCCTTGTAAGGTTATGTCCAAAACTCTGTGATGTGTGAGGGTACATTGCAAATATTGTGTCATATATCCACACGGCAGATATTAAGCTGTTGACTAAACCCAATAAAATGATGTCTTTATGTTAGTTAAAAAGTTGTGTTAAGTCAAAAATGGCATTTCATAATAATTATATTCCTTGCCCAAGCCTACATAACATAGATAAATCATATACAAAAGTTGCGCATTGTCAATTCATGTGCAGTTTTTGCAATAAACAAACATATTATTTAAAATACAAAGTTTACGGCGTTACACAAAAACTTATTTTTAAGGCCGCATTTGTAAACTACTTTACTGTCTTTTATAATTAATTAATTTTAACCGTAACTATAATTTCTAAAATTATTAATTTATTAATATATTTGTATTATTTTATTTTATCTATTTATTTATTGCTGATAAGTTTAGCTTAGGATTTTTAGAAGCTTTATTTAATTATCTATTTATTACCATTTCATCTTGATGTGTAAGTTAATTAATTACGTATATTTTATATATTTATGTTTTACAAATATTCTGAGCGGAAGTAAATTCCGGCTACACTGGGCTTTACAAATAAATTTATTATTTTATTATTAACAAGATCAATGGGAATATACACACCAAACAATCCAAACATCATATTAAGAGCGATAAAGATCCGTCATACATATGTGAGTTTTTCATACATATGAGACTGAGCCTAAGAGAGAATGTGGTATACTGTAGTCACAATCTTTATATACATGTACATGCAATAACAAGTCTAAATAACATTTAGTAGAACAATATGTAAAGCAGTATGCATTAGAATTGGGCTTTAATCTGTTGAATCAGTTACAGCCAGATCTGTAGACATGCAGTACTGTTTATCAGTTTTAAAATCATTATAAAAGAATTCTATCAAACAATTTTAAAGTTTAGATTAAAGTTTATATCAATACCTATAATCAATCTCTTTATTTGTATCTACTCATTTTTGGGTAAAGTGTTACGACGAATCCATTACACACATAGCAACTTGTAGGTAAATGTTGCAACAGTATTCTAATCAATTATGTTTATTCAGTATAAATGTGCAAGTAATTGAAAAATGGTGAATAAAAAATTCTTAATTGTTTGCAGTAAATAAAAAAATACCTGTTACCCGGTACTTGTTTTCATGACTGTATAGAGTATCTGTACTCACAACATCTAGATTTATCATGTGTATCAGTTTAATTTGATGTGATACCTGAGTTTACATTGTGTATTAGATTATGTTTGTTGCATACAGTTGATTCAATTAAAAACCTGCCTAATATATGAATATGGTGTACAGGAAATCATGTCACAGAGCAAATGTTTACCACATTAAAGATGTTTATTTATTTCAAAATATGGTTTCTATAAGCATTGTGTATGGTGTCGGACGTACATTTTTTTTATGTCTGACACCACTTTTCCGGCTAACTATTACAAAATAAAACAAAATATTGTACCATTTTATTAAAACACATGCAATTAACATTGAATCTCAGTCAGTCTGATATTACAATCAGGCGGCTCTTGAGATAAAAAAATGTATCTTTTTTGGTGTCGGACATATGTGAGGTACATACTTATTACCTTAATTAATAGTCACTTTAAAATACACCTACATTTTTTTATATTACATAAATGAACAAAGCACATGTATGGTATTATACTGTATGAAGAGGAATGATCTGACTAGTAGTGTTATAGTAGATATAGTGATAGATTGTTTGATGGAAATGTAAGTGAATTTTTTTTTATTGTTGTCCTATATTTAGTAGCATAATAAGTTATTACATACTGTATACAAAACAAAAAAATTATGTGATAAACAAAAATTTGGAATATTACCTTCCACATGACACCCTACTTGCACAAGTTGAAGCAATTTCAAAAACTGACATGTTGGTTTATCTGAGCAAGGAATTGACTGATGAAAATAGTGAACTACTTGTAAACATTGCTTGGATATGGTCAATTAATGAGGGTAGTTGTAATACACAATCTTATCACTTGATCATCCTTTCCCCATCAGTTAAAGGAGTGTTGCTGTGTAGTGACCAGTGACAACCTCCCAACTCAAAATACAACTCCCTAGGTGTCATGCAGCTGGCCTGGTACTTAGGGATGGGATGTTGCACAACAGCCCCCTAGTGGTTCTGGACAGAGTTATGTGAGCAGTGACCATGTGAGCAGGATTAATGGATAACACATGCAATCTTCTCAACATTCCTTCCAATTCATTCATCATGGAAACTTCAAAAGAAAGTGCACAGCTTTGCAGCTTTGGTCATAGGGTCATGAAAACCATGATTAAAAGACAAAGCAAAGCAAGAGTCCTAGCTGGCCACATGTGACAACTGACAATTTGGTGTTGGTTTCTCTTGTAACTTTGCATAATAACCCTTCTGTCTTCACAAATAATAGTTTTATTTCTGCCTAGACAATGTGGTCAATTGTCAAATGGCAGTGTAATATTTTACTCTTAAAGGAAATAAAAACACCTTATCCTTGAATTCATAGTATTCCTAAGATCACTATACCTGTAATATGAAACAACAATTCAAATCAGTATGCATAATTTCAATGATCCCCGGTAGCTCAGTAACTGCCTGTTGGCTCGGTAAGTGCATTCAACACTATCCACGCCAGTAAGAACTGCTACAAATTTTCATATTTCCCTGAAACAATAAGAGACTGGAATTCCCTACCAGATGCAATTGTTAACATTCCTGAACCACAACATTTTAGACAAGCTTTGATACATGACTAATAACCCAACAAGCATGCGCACCCAACCCTGACCGTGTGACTGCTGGCCATCAGCAGTGTTGGCCAGCAGTCTACAACACTGGTTTGAACCTGGCATGGCACACTTTAATAACACTTTTTGACAACTGCTATTTTTGCAAAGTAGTATAAGGTTATAAACCAAATAAGTTCTATGCAATGATGCACTGTTTCTAAATACTCTTTTTTAGTAATAATTTATTTGTGACAAAACATTTATATACAATTATGATATTTTCACTGTTGTTTTGAAACTGACAACAAAGCTGCTAATTAACCACCAAAGATGAAAATCTCTGTTTGCTGATGGGGTCCCAGCTAGCACACTACTTGGTTACCACGTTGCAAAAATGTGGAGGTTACATGAAACTTGATGAAAGTGGCATTGATGTGGTATAGTCATGTGGCCATGGGGTGGCAGTTAGGTCACGTTTATGACCATGATGTGGTATAACCTACACATTTTTTTCATATTAAGGGTTAAAATCAACAATTCCCCCAATAAGTGTTGTGATTCTGTGCATAGCTATCACGTGTAAAACTACCAAGAGGCACATACATGGAGCCACATTTCAGAAAGTTCAATTATCAAAAAGAGTGCCTGACAATAGAAAGTTAATTATCAAATTGTTGATGGTGGTGACGCAGACCTCTAATATTTAAATGAACAATAGAAAGCAATCAGATTGCTCTTAGGTGTTTAATTCACATAAGTGTACACGTAACTATTGATAATTGCTTAAAATAAAATATAATTCAAAAACGCATACGATGAAATAATAACTACTGTACAGCATTACATGTTCATGCAGTTAAAAAGTATGCGACCAAGATGCAGAAACATGCACAAGCATGCACGCCCACACGCGCACATACACTATCACAGCACACATACACTTGCATGTGTACAAGTTGAAAACTGGAGAATGTTCTTCTCTGCATGTTCAAAAAATAAAGAATTACTATTCCAAAATCAATAGACAGCACCATAGCCTAGGAAAACAACTTGGCTAAAATGTCTATCCTGACTAGCAAAAAGTCAATAATATTATAGTAGTATTACATGTGCTACAATTCCTTAGCGCACGTGTTTGTGTAACGCCGTAAACTTTGTATTTTAAATAATATGATTGTTTATTGCAAAAACTGCACATGAATTGACAATGCGCAACTTTTGTATATGATTTCTCTATGTTATGTAGACTTGGGCAAGGAATATATTATGAAATGCCATTTTTGACTTAATACAACTTTTTAACTAACAGCTAAAATAACATATTACCTGTGTCCATGGACAACACATACTACAAGTACACCAATTTCTACAGAGACGTGAATGATATTTCCAGAGGTATTTCATCTTAAAAATGTAGAAATGTGTTATTTGGCAAATTAGCATTTGACAAGAGACAAGCACAAAATAGAAAAACCTAACTAAAAGAAATAGAAATATAAACGTGTGGAAGATAAACTTGACGCTTTGACATTAAAACAAGTTTCATTCAGGTATGTCATTTTGCTTGTATTTTATATGCCTTTTTATTTATTTCCCCCGAATACCTTGCTCATGGAAAACTCTCATAATTTCACAGTTAAGAGGACTGTTAATAAATACAAATAATATATATTCCTACACATATGATAACAAATGATTAATAAAATATGGCTTACTCATGTATTGGGGTAGATGCCACCTTCGTTATATATCTAATAATGATATCAATAACTGTATAATTATAAAACAGGCTTGAGCAAGGAATATTCACTTGAATTAACCATTATTTCTGCATGACTTACACAAATAAGTATTAACTTTTGTGGAATAAAACTGATATGAATAAAATTTCATTATGTTGTCTCTTTACATATATTACCTGTTCCGTAGCATTTCAAAACAAGCTACAAATCAACAACTAATTGCATGTGGCTTTGTTATTACAGAAATGTGAACACACCACAGCCCGTACCAGGTTGAAAATTAAAGCGTAAAACAGGCTTCATTCTCAAACGTTGAGTGGTATCATTAATTAATAAAATAACCGCTAAAACGTGTGTAAACACAAGCATTTCCATCGCGGTTGTCTCGATAACTTCACCATTCAGCATTAGAACATGATGTCATCTATGTCAAAACAAAAATATCACGGAATTACGTTGATCCTGGCTACACATTTCACCACCAAGAGTTATTATTTATTGTCTTTGCTTTACTAATAAAATTATTGTATATTATTTCCATGGCATTGCAAATATAATAATCTGTGTGTTGTACGAAAGCAAGTAGAAAATCAGCTTTATCACAATGGCGCAGACATTGCAACAACGATAAGCAATCTGATGCAGAACGACGATGTTGCTCATGAAATACGACCGTGACATAAGTGGTCATGTTTACTTGCGGACAATTTCTTATTAGTTTAAATAATATTAGTATTAGTGTGTATCACCAATCGGTAGAGTAATAATTTATCTTCAAAATAAACTTGATTCTGATTGATTTGGTCAAAAATTGGCATGGCCCAACGTTTGATAACAAAGCCTATTTTACGCTAAAATTTTCACCGTGACGATATGTGCGATGAGGCGCTTGCGCTGGCGTAACAATATAGCATCTTAGCACACGCAGCATGTCGCCACAGGCAGTTTTTTTAGTATTGAGTCTTTTTGAAATGCTACTGAACGACAGCGAACGCATTATACTGGAGTAACAAGAACAAAATTTGACATAAAAGTCAAAGAAATATGGTTAATCTGAGTCCAAAATTGTTGCCCAAACCTACTCTATGTCAGTGTGATGCAACAATAATGGAAACGGACCAGCGGAGACAAAACACATAAAGAAAGAAGTAGATGATGTCGGATGAAACACAATCACGCAACTGTGGGACGGATAATGCCGACAAACACCCCAAGTTCAACTTTGCAGTGCAAGGGAAATATTGGTGCCACCTTGCAAAATATCGATGACCCTAATTGTTACAGTTTCATATATCCATATGAATAAGTACCATAGCTTTACGCAGAGACCTGTCCACCAGTCTTTTAGACGGGTAAAAACCGTTGTGAACAGGTAGAAATACGGGTGGACGGGTGGGTGGTGGACGGGTATAAAATGAAGGAACAAAAAAAAGAGGTTCCAAAACCATAGATATTGTCTTACCATAATTCTGTAAATGGTGACACATGTGTTTGTAGTCCATTTCAGGTCATCAGGCACATTATACCTCAGATTATGCTGTCATAACCATTCTGGCACTGTTATTATGGCAAAATAAAAATATAACACTATAGAAAATTATGCCCCTTTTGAAGAACTGCTGATCTCATGAATGAAGACAGAATATTTTTCACACCAGGGGTAGTGTCAATAGTGGGTAGCAGCACTGAGACAATTGGCCTACAGTGAAGCTGCTGGTAAAACATGAGCATCAATGAATGAACTGAAGCCAGTGAGGCTTATCATCACCATCCATTGCCATAAAAACATGTTTTGACTGGGAATGTGCTTCAAAGATTCCTGCTGTCAACTGCTGTGTAAACATCCTGGGCCAGTTTCTTCCAATGTGTAGTAAAATAATAAAGTGCACCTGTACTTGTATCATATTTGAATAAGAAATGCAATGTATTTTTATTGAAATCTGGAAATATATTTTGTATATTTGATCCCCAAATGGACATGACCATGAAGGAAACCACTTACTCATCAAATTTCACAACATGCATCTACTAGACATAATCATCACATATACTACACATATACACACTTGTCGCATAGTAAAAATTTATAATGTTAGTCTTTTGTTAGTCAGAATGAACAAAAAATTCACCCGTTTTTGTGGGTAAAAATTAATTTCACATGTCGACACTTGGCTATGTGGTGCTACTTTGGCTATGTGGTGCTACTTTAGGGTTCGGTGGAGATGGCTGTTCTGGTGTTGAGGGTTAGGTTTAGATTGAAGGTACTTTTGACAAGACTGGGTCACGGATGATTCGGCCCAAAACAGATTCGGCCCACCGCGACGGATGATTCGGCCCACTCCGACCTATTCAGACAGATGATTCGGCCCACCTCCTTAAAACTCAGGACAGACGATTCAGCCACCGTTTTGTTGTACGGGAAACTGCTGCATATACGCAGAGCACTCAAAACATGGTTGTTTGTCAGTTTCGTGTAATGTATAATGTAGTAACAAATTAATGTAATAAATGTTAATTGCATGATGATGGTCATTACCATGTTTGTATTTGTAAATATACATATAAATATGTATATTACAAATGTATTAAATTTGTGCCCTTAATAATTCCTCTGCATTGCCTGGGTACCTAATTGAAGATGTGTTTGGACCTTACCACGTCTGTATTGTTTGCAATGTAATACATTTGAGATAATACTCTTACAATGGGTGTTTACTTGTTTGATTCCATTAGCACTAATGTCATCCTAATAAAGAGTGGCCTGTGCCAATCTAATTGAAGACCTTGAGGTGAGACCCATCTTGAGCACATTCTTACCTTTGAAACAACACCCTTACAATAGGTGTTTGTTTGGTTGTTTGATTGCAGTAGCACTAACAGTATCCTAATAAACAGTGGCCTGCACTGATCTAATTGAAGCTGGTGAAGGGGGAATTGACATCTGGTCCAGTCTGAGATCTCTAAGCCGCTGTGTAAGCCAGGATTCCCGTAAGCAACACCCACATGGACAGTGAATATAGTGAATTGTCGGGTTTTTGTATGTGGTGTTGGTGCATTAAATAAAATTGTTACATCAATTACCAATGTGTCTCATTCAGACTTCACAATAGAATCAGCTTGTATTAATATCGCCCATTTATATATAGGTATACAGATTCCCGCTGCAAGCGAAGGAAGATCCTCAGACAAATCACCTCCATAATAATATAATTAAATATTATAACATTTCACAAATTTATAATAGTCAAATAATAATATATATTATCTATAATATGAAATGACCCGCAAGTGTTATTGACACAGGCCATAAAGTGCAGAAGAAATTGTCTATTGAAATGTGAATAAAATTATTAATTTTTAACAAGCTGTCAAAAAACGTCTAAGTCCCAAATTTCAAACTGCCATAACTTGCTAGCTAGAATGCTCAAATTTTGGATTCTTGCTAATCTTACCAAAGGTTCTCACCATACTGATCTATTCAAAAATCTAAGAGATGACAGCAACCCCATTGGTTGTGTTCACGCGGAATGACCCAATAGTCAAATAATAATAATATATATTATCTATAATACGTAATGGAATGACAAATAATAATGCAAATAACACGCAAGTCGAATAAGGTCATAACATTTCCCGAATATTAACCGAGAAATAATACAAAAATTCCCAGAATTTCCCAAATAACAGTCAAATAATATTAATATAATTTCTATTATCTATAATATGCAATGAAATGATACGCAAAATTTCCCAAATATTAATTAAATAATACCAAAATTAAATAATATGCAACGCCCGAATAATAAGCAAAGGGTCGGCAAAGAGTACACAATTAAGTCAAAGCAGATTAAAAAATTCCCGATTTATGATGCAGAAATAATAACAAAATTATATATAACACACCAGTCGAAGCACAGGGTCATCGACGACTCGACTATATCTCCCAACATCAGGACAGATGATTCAGCCCATGTAGCTCGCCGGCACATGTTGCAGGTACGGATGATTCGGCCCATGAGGCAGAAACAGGCTGAATTTCAACAACAGCAGAAATGGACGATTCGGCCCAATGGGCCGAATCTATTTTGGGCCGAATCATCCACCTCCCACAAGACTTACATCAGATGTTCACATCCATTTCTACATGGAAGGGATAGCAAAAAAGACCTACAGTGTTTCCAGTCTTGAAAATAATATATATACATACATTAATACAGTAGATGTATGATGTGAACTGAATTCAATGTAAGTGGCTGGTTTCATCGAGGTGCTGGCCTTAACAGCAAAAGTACCAGCTTAAAATCTAAAAAAATTATGTTAAATTGTATCGTATCTCTTCAAAACACATATCTCAAAGAGTATTTTGCCATTATATATATATATATATATGTATATATATATATATATATGATATATATATATATATATATATATATATATTTAGAATGTAGTTATTTACGAATTACGGTTACATGATGAACACGTCAATGAGTCTAAATCCCTATTCAAGTACCTGTCAACTATATGGGCCAAAGCACAGTATACACACTTCAATGTCAAATTATATTATGTTACGACACCTCTTAAATCTCAACTTCTTAAACCAATTTACGGTGGAAGTACCTCTTTCTTGAGCCTTTCGTCGACGGTGGGAGAACGAAATGCTCCTGGTCGCTTTCGGAAGAAGTTTCCATCTCCAATAACTTGACACCCTCTTTAAAATCACCATTTCTTTTACCAGGGTGCAACATTTTCATCATATTCGTGGTCTGCGATGTTAAATCTCTAATGTTATTCACAGATCGATGCCTTTAAGGCTTGTTTAAGACAAGTTTTTAACTTTATTCTTTCTAGTGCCAATCAGCCGCGGTGACGTAGCTCCACTGGGGAGCGGTTGTTAATGTGGTAAACAGAATTGGCAAGTAACGCCACCTAGCGACCGTGTCTAAGTTATATAATAATAATTATAAAATAATTATATCTATCAAACTATGTTGTGTGTTATTAACTTCAGCTGGAAAGGGAAAAAAATTACTGATCGTGACATCATCAAGTCAGCAGTGCTCTCATCTTAAATGTGTTTTTCGTAATAATAACTGACTTATCTTGTGTATGCAAAACTATGCATAATTAAAGAGCCCAGGCCTATAGACAGTATAGGCTATACTATTGAACGTCAACAGTACCATACAATTAAATTATTAATGTATCCAGTACGTCGCGGTTTGCTTACATCATAGTCAAAATCTTTGCATTTGCCAACAATGTTGGTAATGAAAGAGCGAGTGAGTGAATTAATGAATGAAATTTTATTTGGTTATTAGCTTAGTACTTACAGTGTAAATACAAATAGTAGCAATAATATTGTAACCTGAGCTATTCTTTAGAAGCCACAGGTTTGTAATGAGAACCACCCATATCTCAATAGTGTAATCATTAGAAATATTTTTGGATTTGACACAAGTAACTATATAAATTAATGACAACCATGCGTCATCTAATGGTAAATATATTCTAACACAATCTAACGCTGTATGGGAAGTGATAACTAAACATATTATATAGGGTTTGCAGAAGTAATTTGGGTTATCATGTTTGTGTATTGGGATTACCTTTGCTATTTTTAATTGATGTGGCACCATTCCAATGGAAAACTGATTGTTGAAGATATGATAGAAGAGGAGCTATGTAGGGTCTCAATTCTCGCATGTGTTGATCTATTGTAATAACTATTGTGTTGGACTTGTGGTATTACATAATATAGTGACACAATTTTGTCAGGACTAGTGGGTCAACAGAAACAGTTGTTCGGATTTATGTTGACAAATTCAGTTGGGTCATTATCTATTACAGGCATGTTTGTGACAAGTGTTGTTGCCATGAGTAAAATAGTCACTAAATGTGTAATTTCTTATAACAGTTAAATTTGTTAATTACATTACTATGGCGATACGTAAGAAAAATAATCTTCTGAAACAAAAAATTTACGATGAAAATATATGATGAAAAGCATGTGTTCAGGAAGCCATTAATTTTTTTGATCGTTTAATGGAGATTGCTAAGCAACCTGGCTGGACACATAAATTCTGCCACACATTAACATTTTGTTGTGTCATGCATGACATGATATAATGTACATGTAATATGATTTTCAAGTGTATTAGAATGGGAGACTGCCTTTTTTCCTGAAATGAGATTTAAGTCTGCTAGCATATTTATTCAGGGCAGAGGGGATACGACCTTGGGATCACACATTTTCAAATGTTTCAGCTGGTGACTGCTTTTTCCACTATACATCACTGGGATACTCGGCTAGTTTATAGTAAAACTATTATGGAAATCCTACGCCTATCTTAATATGCTTAATTCCTTCTGTAAACAGTGAAAATGCAGTGTGCTCTAAACAGGAGAGGATTGAATGAGCAGTGTAATTGGAACACAGTGAGTCAGATTACTGTAGACATTCAAGTCATGTGTTTCAGATAAGATAGGGATATATAAACATGGTAGACAGTGTGGGATTAAATTAAGATTGTATACCTTACAACTTTGACTCACAGATAGTGATATAATGGCATCAATTTCACATTGAAACATGATGATAATGTCAATGTGATGAGTAAGCAGCTGCATGGCAACAGTGCATGCTGTCTTGCTGATCGTGTAACTACTTATGTTCCTTACTGTAGTCTTTATTATACTCACCAGGCTCCTGTTGTTCCTAGGATTAACCTGGAACAGTTTGGCCAATGAGCTTTTTCATGCGCAGAATCTTCTCTTTGGAACTCGCTTCAATTACAGCTTAGATCGCAACATTTCTGGACATTTTAGGAAGGACCTGAAAACTGTTCAGTTTAAACAGGCTTTTACTAAATTATTTATAATATTTTGTGCACTTGCTTACAATCACAATGTGTACTTTTAATATGCTGATCTTATGTAATACATATATGTCGTGTTGTAACGTAATTTTCACATTCATAGCCTGTTTTTTACTTTGTTCAAATGTATGCACCCCTGAATCCACTTCGTAGAGATACGATAAAACTTAAGATAAAACTGATTGATTAATTAATATAAATGACGTGACATCAAGAGATTTATTATAAATCGTGTGTGACATCAAGAATTGGTAAGTTGGATTGACGAGAGGAACTATGAACCTATGAACCCATTCACTTATACAGCTGGGTAGGTGTGGCTCTATATGGAGGGAATACAGTGATAATGAAAACTTGGTCATTTCTAACATGCAATATTCTGCTTTGAGCACTATATTCTAGAACGATTTAAATCATGCATGGGTGTGGGCATGCAAACACGCATGCATGCATGTGCAACATGAATGAAACATACACCAGGGGTAGATAAAACCAAATCCCTTAAATTTTACTCAAACATATTATGTAGTACATCAATACAATGAAGATCGAACAATCTGCAACATTTATTCATCTTGTATATTCATAGAGACAAGTTCACTGTTTAATTGCCACTGCCATTAATACCAGCAAGTCATTATGTTAGCACGCATATGCAACACATTTGCTACATCTTTCAATTGTCTGTACAACCACTGCAGCATCACCGATGCCTTATTTACAATGTCACATCCACCCTCCATTTGTGGCATCAAACATTAAACATAAACATTACCAGAACCATTATTATACATGGCAGTTTTGTCTTAGAGACTGCATCGCACTTCACAGTTCCTCAGTGCAGGTTAATTCTGGCGATATGCATTTATAATTATAATAAAGAAATTGGTGAGTGTTAATTATATGCAAACAACACTGGGCAATATGAGTTACTGGGACATAATGTGGGCTGCAACCAGACCTTGGAACCCTTCCCATGGGGAGGGGGCCAGTCATTGCTGCCACTTCCTGGAGTATCTATTTACAAGAGTAACAGTGATTTTACTTGCACACAATTTTACTTGCAAGTTAGTTAAAGTCTACAACCATAGTGGTTGTCTTACAAATTGTGATGTTGACTGCTCAGTGACTCACTATACCACCCTGGGTAGAAGCTGTAAACCACAAATTTGAAAAAACATTATTCAAAATATTTTGCAATGACCCTCGGGTGATCATAAATGACTCTTGGACAATGAACAAGTATGATGCAACCCTTGTAGCTATTCCAGTGACTCTTTGGCCACCTCAAAGCCTGTTGCAATCTCTGTAGTTACTCTACTGACTCTTGGGCCACCTCTAAGTCTGTTGCAATCTTTGTAGTTACTTTAATGACTCTTGGGCCACCTCCAAGTCTATTGCAGTCTTTGTAGTTACTTTAATGGCTCTTGTGCCACCTCCAAGTCTTGCAATCTCTGCAGTTACTCTACTGACTCTTGGGCCACCTCCATATCTGTTGCAATCTTTGTAGTTACTTTAATTACTCTTGGGCCACCTCCAAGTCTGTTGCAATCCTTATAGTTACTCTAATGACTCTTGGGCCACCTCCAAGTCTGTTGCAACTCCTTATAGTTACTCTAATGACTCTTGGGCCACCTCCAAGTCTGTTGCAATCCTTATAGTTACTCTAGTGACTCTTGGGCCATCTCCAAGTCTGTTGCAATCCTTATAGTTACTCTAACGAATGTTGGGCCACCTCCAAGTCTGTTGCAATCTTTATAGTTACCCTAATGAATCTTGGGCCACCTCCAAGTCTGCTTCAATCTCTACAGTTACTCAAGAGACCTCTGGGCCACCCACACATTTGTCGTAAATTCAGAAGTTAATGCAAATAGGAATTGTAACTCATCGTATTTCCTCTAGGTCTAACTATACCACAAATACAATAGAAACCAGAATAATACAAGTAACAATTATATCTGCATATACCAGAAGAATAAAAATAGCAAGTATACTGAAGCCTCCTTAGCAGCAGGGTCTCCAACAAACAATACTGACTCCTTAGACAAAACGGAAAACATCATTCTAGTTGTGGCTGAACTGAATAAAACTAAGTCTGATTTACCAAGGATGATTCAGTTCACATATATACACACACATAAATTCTTTCTTATATCCCAAAAATCACTTTAACTGGTTTGAGCAAATGATCAGACAAATCAGATAAACGTAATATTATTCACTTAAATTTGTACATCAAAGCAATGATTTATTTCCGTCTAATCTGCAAACCTACATCTGGTGATCTTCATGCTAATTATTTTTGGTGTCAGTGGATGTTTTCCAGTTTGGAAATCTATCTTCTGAAATGGCAATTGTTTGTATATAACGATTATATATAATTCTATGTATATATATAAATACAGTGAGTACTTACAATAACACGTGATTCAAAGACAAACCCGTCTAGTTTGAAACTTAACAAACAGAGAATGCCCTTGTCACACACAGGAAGACATCATTGGTATCTGTGATGTCACACGCCTGGGATGCGGTCTTGTTGCACAAACCTTCCCACAATCAACAATACCTGATTTGTACACACACAAACCAACTGACGCATACTACTGAATGTCATTTGATGGTCGGAAATATATACACCAACATATCACCTGTGTGCCTCATGTTTAAACGCAACAAATCAACCGTGACATTCAGATATTACAGTACCTGGTGGCTGCTTGCCAGCAGGTTGAAAAATAAACTTTCACTCATCTGGTTATCCATGACAAACCAACACAGTCCACAATCTCATCACTTGATAGCCACAATCTTACATCACACATACGTCAATATCAGGATCATTTCAGCAGTGACTTCCTCCACAAGCATTCTGGCGGAGAAGCAACTGGAGGTGTGTTCACTCAATGATATGGAAGATGAGTTCAAGGACAATTGGGCCCTCCTGGTTGGAGGAGGCGGCACTGTGGATGACGGGGATGAGCTCACTGTCCAGACTGTTCATGTAGAACGGAGGTAACTGGCTGCCGTTTGCTCCAACTTCATAGCCAACCTACAGACAACAGCAAACAATGGACACCATCTAGGTACTGGTTACATCGGATCATCTGCTTTCATCTGTATTGATTGTAAAGAGACAGAAGCATGGGTCGTGCAAGAATGGAGACAAGTTTACTCAGGACAATGGTTTGACAGGTGTCAGTTTTAGACTCTAGATGGCAGGTGGACAAGGAAGCTCACTTGCGTAACGAAAGTCAGGGCATCCTGCCCTTCTGTGATATATGTAGGTTCTATCTTTAAATGTATTTACACTACTACCCACACAAACAGCAGACTCTCGTTGTATGACAGGTGTGGTGTGACAATGTCAGTTCTGGTTTGACAGGTATCATATGATAGGAGACAGTTGACAGGTGTCAGTTGTTGTGTGACAGGTGTCAGGTGTGACATGATAGGTGTCAACTGGTGTTAGGTGTGACATGATCTGTAGGTGTCAGACATTGTATCTGTGTATAGAATATAGATCTAGTGGGACATTTATCGACTGGTGTAATGTGACTGGACGTAAGTCTGATTGAATGAGGATCCACGTGACTGAAACAAGACTCGTCACCCACCCTCTCTGAGTCGATGGTGGCCCTGAGGGCGAGCCGTGTCAGCCCCGCGTCCTTGAGCAGGTCAAGGTGAGGCACGAGGGCGAGACAACACGCCCTGGCGAGTGTCTCCGCCAGACGACTCAGGTCGACGGGCTCGCAGCGGGACGTGCCTCGGTCCTCATTCTCTATAAAGAACACCTCCGTCCAGCGGATGGTGCGGTTGTCTCCCACACAGTCCATGGCACTGTGGATGCGGATGCTCTGGATGCCGTCCATTGTCTTGTCGTCAATGGGACTCTTCACCCTGCACACAGGAGCAGTGTGTGTGATCTACTTACATCCCGGGGCAGTCAGGCAGAAGGCCCAAACACGCTTCCTAGTAAAGCTTAGTGCCTTAAACATGTGTCTGCTTAATGATACTAACACCCAGAAATGTTTTCACTTTAAACTGTGGTTTGATATCAAATCGTATAAGTTGCATGGTTTTCATTAAGTATAATTTACTTATTATATGAATAACTTACGCTTGTGACTATTTATTTTTGAATGCCAACTTCAATAAGTTATTATTTTAGAAAAACAAATGGAGATTGTTACATGAGTAGAAAAAAATAATAATAATAAATACGAAATGAAATTAGAGCTGGTAAACATATCGATCTATCACGTATATCGGAGAAAATGTCCTATCACTCACCCGACATTGACATTGCGGTCATCCTCGACCCACTGGACAACAACACACTCCTCTGGCTCTGGCGTCTGCAGACTGCCGCAGCCAATGGAGTAGTCCTTCATGGCGTGTAGCGCCTGCTTCAGTTCACTCATGGTCTCTGCCATCACTTGTACCATCAGTCCATCCTCCACGATACTTGACTTGGCCCGCAGGCCGGAGCTCGCCTTCAGTGCACCGTTGAACACAACAAAACTTGCACCCGTCACTGCAACAGCAACAGAAACATGTGCCTCATAGATTTATATTTGTTTTGCTCTCACATTTTATTGTAGTTACATAGGATACATACATACATACCTGACCTGGGCACCATAAAGAAAGAAGATAATGTAATTGTCAGTTTTGGGCATAAATTTATGTCAAGCACAAACATATATAATTTTGTTTTAAACGGATAATTCTTTGTCACCATTTAAACAAAAATGTAGAATCTACCACATATTTGCTAAACATAATTAATTAGGATTATGATGAACATTATGAATTTAAAATACAAGGGTTTCTGAATTCTTCAAATAAATTTACACTTTAGAACCCACATTTTTAATGAAATACTCTTAAAGTCCCCTCAGTGTTCGCACAAAATCACCAAGATACTGACGCACCTAATTATTGACACATCAAGTTTCCCTTACTTTGAAGATAACAGAATACCACATAAGATCATTCTAAACAAACTAATCAATTTAAATTAAACATGCAACAGGCAATGCACTGTATGGGTGGGTTTGCCTCGAATGGTGCATAAGTCTACAAATAGGCCGCCAACAACTGTGAAATAGCAGATATACCAACGAATCCAGTGACAGAAATCACATGCAAAGTGAAAGTTATCACTATGGGCCATTGGGGAAGTGTACGCACATGTTTACAGCCAACTGGTGTGTAAAGGGTTAAAGAAGGCTGCAATGTGTCATACCTTTCCTAGGTTTGTTCTGGATGTTGATGGCCTGTGTCTGATAGTTGCCGTCATCGTTCTGGATACACACGAGATGTGAGTCCGCCTGCTGGCTGAAGTTGGCACCAAACGCCATCACGTAGTCATTGCTGTTACTGATCACCTTCATCACCTACAACAACAAACACCTTCATCACCTACAACAACAAACACTTTCATCACCTACAACAACAAACACCTTCATCACCTACAACAACAAACACTTTCATCACCTACAACAACAAAACACTTTCATCACCTACAACAACAAACACTTTCATCACCTACAACAACAAACACCTTCATCATCTACAACAACAAACACATTGTGTTCACAGAGCTAGTCTGATCACTTTCCAGAGCTAGGGGGCAGTCAGGGTTCGTCTAGTCAGCCCTCCCTTCGGCCATGGATGTCTTAAGCTTCACCAAGCCCACACTGAACAATTTAAGAATTCATTTTTTTTTTTAAAGAACAGTTGACTGGAACCAACTTAACGAGTCGCAGGTCCAGGCTGAAACCATAACTGATTTCAGTTGCCGGATCTGCGGCTCAAACACTCAATAACATGCGCACACACCCCCGTTGTATATAATAGCCAATATTGGCTCCTTATGACGTATCCCTTTCAGATTCAGAAAAGTACCAGGCAGTGTAACGGCTCAGTAAACATGTCATAGATGTACACAATCCATTTCCATGCTGGCTGGCCTCCAGGTAGGAGCAACATGATGTAGTAAAATGGTATGATCTGTCTTAATTCTGGTGTAACACATTAAGCATTGTAGGTTATATAGTTTGTCTGCAACATATCCTAGGTTTGTTTGAGAGATATATTAACAAAGGTAGTTTGTTCATAGAATGTATTAATCTATTCACCAAATATGATCACATAATTAAAAAACAACTGAACTGAACACAGCGAATATACTTTTGTAGTCAGCCAACAATTTGCATTAAACTAAATGTTATTTTAGGCATACAAAACAGGAAGAAATTACAAAGTGCCAGTTTGCCCTTCCGAATTTGTTACTGTTATAACATCACAAATGTAATCCCTTCTATACACGTTTTAACACTCATGCACGTGCACAGAGTCCCGTAAATCCTCAACCTTCCCGTGTGTCCTTGAACAAGTTGACACAGATCTAATACCTCGTTGTATCGGTTGCGAGGCAGGTTGATGTAGGTCCTCTTCTCCTCCATGTGCACCACGAGGCCGCGCACACACATCAGCTGGTACTGGTAGTTGCGGAAGTCTGCCAGCAGGTTCATGATGGTGTGGCCAATCTCCCCGTACACGGGCTTACGGTCCCGCACACTGATCAGTGGACACGGGTAGTCTGCAGGTCAGAGGTCAGGCAACTCAACATCAACAGGTTCATTCAGTTTTTCTCTCTAAATTTTGCATTATCTATCAACTTTTACAAAGCTGTTGGTAAACAATGTGGCATACTGACCAGTTATGTATATTGTGCTACCTATCGCAGACCACAGGTTCATACAAAATGTACACCCTTCATTTCTCAAAAATGTCAAGACTGATGCATACTCACACTCTGTCCCACTGTCTCATAGATATGTCCACACAGCCATTCTGTCTCAAACATTCAGAACCTACTCGTCCAGTGGAAGTACACCTAACCATAATAGGCCTCCAAATTTCAGGATAAGTATTCCTATAACTGTGCTGGGTCTGTGCCTTCAAGACCCACGTATATTCATACCTACACTCAGCCACCATCATAACATAAGTATTCCTACAATCATCTCGTCTCCGTGACTTCAAAATCCATGTATACTCACATCTATACTCAGCCCCCAGTCTCAGCATCAGTCGCACGGGGAAGACCTTAGCCCAGGGAATCTCCCACTTCTGCAGGAGGATGCCGATGACGTAGGGAGGCTGTGGCAGGAGTAGTTTGTGCAGACACTGGAAGGAGGGGCGGATGTATAGGAAGCCTCCGTAGTCCTTGCTCCCAAGGATGTTCTCCGTGAAGATGGAGTGATCCAGGTTTGACACTGTGTTACCTGGAGACAAGAACAAGCATTCTCACTTCATAACAGACAGACGCTAGTTTTAACAGGACAAATACACCACTGCAGTAGAGAATACAGTTGACAGTAACACAGCAGCAAGGCAGCAGTGCTGCCACCTGGTGGATCACCTTGCAACATGACAACAACATAAAACTGTTTGAAACCATCTACCTTTCTGTGCGATTTCCTTACAGATACAATTTGTGTCTTGCGATGGTGCCAACAGTGGATAAGTTGCACTGGTTTGACTTTTTGATCATCACAAAGGAGCATCTACCGAGCCACAGCAATGACAGTCTTAATGTGTTGTGTGTTTTGACTGTCACTAAGAGTGAAATGGCCTCCAGGTGACGACAGGTGCACTTGAGATATGGAGCTCATCCAAACCATCATTAAACACAATCTATTGTTAAATTTAAGGAGCTTTTTACAAGTGCAGTATGTCACCACTGTATCACAAAGAACGCTACTTCAGAAACTCACCATTGTAAGTATCACGGTCATGTGACCTGGTACTGGGTTTTTTCAGTATATACAAGATCACTGATAGAGCACATAAAACAATTGGGCACACCGCTCATAAGAAAGTGAATAAAATGGTTCCTTGGCCCATTAATAATAACTTGTGGTTATATATCTTAATTCAGCTGTACCTTTCGATGCATTGTCGTACACATTGAAGAGATGGACAAATATGTCCCGTGGCACTGTCTTCTCATCGGGCAAACACTGCAGGATGATGACTATCTCATCCTGTGCCACAGTACACATGCCCTTGGTGGAGAAACACAGGCACACACGGTTGACACAGCAGTCCACTGAAACACAGGCATACACGGTTGACACAGCAGTCCACTGAAACACAGGCATACACGGTTGACACAGCAGTCCACTGAAACACAGGCATACACGGTTGACACAGCAGTCCACTGAAACACAGGCATACACGGTTGACACAGCAGTCCACTGAAACACAGGCAACACGGTTGACACAGCAGTCCACTGAAACACAGGCACACACGGTTGACACAGCAGTCCACTGAAACACAGGCATACACGGTTGACACAGCAGTCCACTGAAACACAGGCACACACGGTTGACACAGCAGTCCACTGAAACACAGGCACACACGGTTGACACAGCAGTCCACTGAAACACAGGCATACACGGTTGACACAGCAGTCCACTGAAACACAGGCACACACGGTTGACACAGCAGTCCACTGAAACACAGGCACACACG
Organism: Ridgeia piscesae; assembly: GCA_025642075.2. NCBI lineage: Eukaryota > Metazoa > Annelida > Polychaeta > Sabellida > Siboglinidae > Ridgeia > Ridgeia piscesae. Next base: position 662,255 of record JAODUO010000014.1, on the reverse strand, counting down.
GTTGACACAGCAGTCCACTGAAACACAGGCATACACGGTTGACACAGCAGTCCACTGAAACACAGGCACACACGGTTGACACAGCAGTCCACTGAAACACAGGCACACACGGTTGACACAGCAGTCCACTGAAACACAGGCATACACAGGTTGACACAGCAGTCCACTGAAACACAGGCAACACAGGTTGACACAGCAGTCCACTGAAACACAGGCATACACAGTTGACACAGCAGTCCACTGAAACACAGGCACACACGGTTGACACAGCAGTCCACTGAAACACAGGCATACACGGTTGACACAGCAGTCCACTGAAACACAGGCATACACGGTTGACACAGCAGTCCACTGAAACACAGGCACACACGGTTGACACAGCAGTCCACTGAAACACAGGACATCACGGTTGACACAGCAGTCCACTGAAACACAGCATCACGGTTGACACAGCAGCACTGAACCAGGCACAGGTTGACACAGCAGTCCCCCTGAAACACAGGCATACACGGTTGACACAGCAGTCCACTGAAACACAGGCACACACGGTTGACACAGCAGTCCACTGAAACACAGGCACACACGGTTGACACAGCAGTCCACTGAAACACAGGCACACACGGTTGCCACAGCAGTCTACTGAAACACAGGCACACACGGTTGCCACAGCAGTCCATTGAAACACAGGCACACACGGTTGCCACAGCAGTCCACTGAAACACAGGCATACACAGTTGACACAGCAGTCCACTGAAACACAGGCATACACGGTTGACACAGCAGTCTACTGAAACACAGGTACACACGGTTGACACAGCAGTCCACTGAAACACAGACATACACGGTTGACACAGCAGTCCACTGAAACACAGGCACATGAGGTTGACACAGCAGTCCACTGAAACACAGACATATACGGTTGACACAGCAGTCCACTGAAACACAGACATACACGGTTGACACAGCAGTCCACTGAAACACAGGCACACACGGTTGACACAGCAGTCCACTGAAACACAGACATACATGGTTGACACAGCAGTCCACTGAAACACAGGCACATGAGGTTGACACAGCAGTCCACTGAAACACAGACATATACGGTTGACACAGCAGTCCACTGAAACACAGACATACACGGTTGACACAGCAGTCCACTGAAACACAGGCACACACGGTTGACACAGCAGTCCACTGAAACACAGGCACACACGGTTGACACAGCAGTCCACTGAAACACAGGCACACACGGTTGACACAGCAGTCCACTGAAACACAGGCATACACGGTTGACACAGCAGTCCACTGAAACACAGGCACACACGGTTGACACAGCAGTCCACTGAAACACAGGCACACACGGTTGACATGGCAGTCCACTGAAACATAGGCACACACGGTTGACACGGCAGTCCACTGAAACACAGGCACACATGGTTGACACAGCAGTCCACTGAAACACAGGCATACACGGTTGACACAGCAGTCCACTGAAACACAGGCACACACGGTTGACACAGCAGTCCACTGAAACACAGGCACACACGGTTGACACAGCAGTCCACTGAAACACAGGCACACACGGTTGACACAGCAGTCCACTGAAACACAGGCACACACGGTTGACACAGCAGTCCACTGAAACACAGGCACACACGGTTGACACAGCAGTCCACTGAAACACAGGCACACACAGTTGACACAGCAGTCTACTGAAACACAGGCATACACGGTTGACACAGCAGTCCACTGAAACACAGGCACACACGGTTGACACAGCAGTCCACTGAAACACAGGCATACACAGTTGACACAGCAGTCCACTGAAACACAGGCATACACAGTTGACACAGCAGTCCACTGAAACACAGGCATACATGGTTGACACAGCTGTCCATTGAAACACAGGCATACACGGTTGACACAGCAGTCTACTGAAACACAGGCAGTTGACAAACAGCTTGTATGACATGAATGAAACTCATCCATTGAAGAATCCACATATAACCTTTTCAGTCCCTCAGAATATTCAACAGAACCTTCTCACATATGCAGTAGTAGCAGCATCACTACTCAGAAAGACATCTCAATCTTAGAAATGATGACACTGTCCAAAAGCAACCTTTTAAGACAACCGCAAAGCTAAACTTCAAGAGAGGTACACAAGACCTTGAGAGAAGAATGCTTGGCACAGTTGAGTTGACAGAAATGTTAGTGAGCAAACAACAGCATAGACATATAATTCATAAACTTCTGATAAGTAACTTTTGAAATAGCCAACAAATAACAAAATCTTCCAATGTCACAAATATCAAACTCAATATACTTCAAGGATCATGTCTATGAATAAATGAACTCAAAGAGGAGGAATAATAAATAACAAACACAAAGTGCTGCAAAAGGAACACGATACTTACAATTTACAATTTTCACCATCACAAACAGGTTTTTGTTGATAGCAAATGCCACAGGACTTGGGTCTTCAACTGCAAGAAAAATTTGCAAGTAAAACAAAAACCAGTAATATTAAAATGCTATGTGAATTATTTTATGCCGTGTTGGTCTGGTACAACATTTTGAAACAAAGAAAGTAGTAAAAGAAAGTTGCTAATGCTATATAACAGTGTACATCCAGATTACTGAATGATTCAATGAGATCACTCTATGGCAGACTTTGATCTAACATCATCTCAACTTCTCCGGTAAGCATTCAAGGTACATGTCACACTATTGACTAGTAAAGTATCTAATTTATAATTTAATAATTTTTTAATATTTATTATTTATAAAGCGCAATATCCAAAAATGCTCAAAGCGCTGTACAATAAAATAAAAAGCTATTTATTATTTGTTAAAACTAATATTAATAATAATAAATACAATTGTAAAATTTACTTTCAGATAAAAACAAATGTAGAAACACTAAATTATTCATTATATACAATCTAAATATTATATACAATTAACGACGATGAGTAAAATAAATAAATAAATAAAACTAACTAATACTATATTTACATGCAAAAACACATCTAGGTGATAGCAGTATAAAGGCAGTACATATGTGCTAAATGATGAAATATTTGAAACAAATATTCTAAAATTCATTAATTTTAAAAGTCACAGAATATGTTTCAAAATGGGTTTATTATGCCTTGTGAATGCACAATTCGAAAGACTTATAACAATGGATGCGTTCCATAGCGAGTCCTATCAACAAAAGAGGTCACCAAAACTGGCAGCTACGCGGAAGTCGAGCAAATGTTGTTCAGATGAACAGCTGACTTGGATCTCTCTCTTAGCAGGTTTGCCAGATACAGAAGCCATCCCAATCAGCATGTAGACATGGAAAGTATTTTATACTTCGATGGGCATTTAACTGGCAGCCAGTGTAGGTCTTTTAAAACTCAATGATCACGACGTGGTGTAAACATGATTACTCTGGCTGCCATGTTTTGAATTCGCTGAAAGTATTAATTGATCACGGGGTAGTCCAAATTAGTAGGCGTTCCCGTAGTCAAAGTCTCGATGTAACAAAAGCGTGAACGAGTGCTTTAGTCATCTATTGTGAGATATCGCCTGATGTGGCTAATGTTTGAAGATGCATATATGTGTTCGGAGATAGTACGATGTTAGTCATGCTAGGAGGAATCAAATATAACGCCAAGGTTGCGAACACTCGATGAAGGAATTCTTGTCGTGTCACCAACAGTGATGCGAAAGTCCTTTAGCGTCGGCAACTTTTGCTTTGTCCCAAACAAATTTTGACATAAAGTCTTAATTTATAAGCACCTGCATTTTCATTGTTATTATAATGACAACGGTCAGACAACCATCAGTTTTTATTTCAGTAATTACGTAACATTTAAAACGTGTGGTACAAATTTAATAAGGTCCGTTATCAGATATCATGTTTATCTTACTGTTTACTTACTGCTTCGTATCTGAGGCATGAATCTTTCTGGTTGTGGGTTTTCTTCCAAAGAGAAATCTAAAACAGAGGTAAATTTTACATAAATATTATCCATTTGTCAAATTGTAAAACAATATATTGCTTATTTATTCAAGTAATGTCAGTTCACAAAACTAAAACATGAAAGAGAGACAGTGAGAGCATCCCTAGTAAAAACAACTACACTAAATGTATGAAAGACAATGACTATTAAAGCTAGTCTACATGTCGGTAGAAATATGTTAATTGTGACTATATTAAGACATATGTCAAAACTGTAAAACGTGATGTAGCTCAATACCCAGTCCTTAGAACTACTCAGCAAGTGTTACACTTCACAAGAATGCCATCTCCACTTCTCCGGGAAGATTCAGCCATGGCTCAAATATTGTAACTACTGCATAAAGTCTATCCATATATATATATCTACCACTGTCTACAGCCAGGTTCTCATTTATATATCTAAGTGAACTAGAGCAATGTGAATCAGATATTCCAAGCAGTACCCCACAACAATCGACATATATGGCACGTGACCTACCCCCTTTCACCCCGGTGGGCAGTATGACCGGTGGAAGTCCATTTGTGGGAATGAGGCAGCGATGCTTGTTACTGTTCTGTTGCTTCGAGTTCTTTGGTGATGTTTTGTCTGTCAATACATGGGAAATATCAAGTCATGTTGGTCTTACGAGACAGCAGCATAGCCTTGACACAGTAGCAGGGTGGTGGCTATTACGTCGTTTATTTGTTTTGTCTCACTGGTGCAACTCAAACTAATGTTAATAATTACAACACTGCATCTGTAACTAGTATTAATTTGTTTATCTATTTGGTCTGAGTCATATAGCAAACAATGGTCCACTTTGGAAAACACACAACTGTGGTTAGACTTATAATATGACACTTTGACATATTACATTTGTCTACAAAATGGTTTCTCTGGATGTGTGTGTTTGTGTGCATGTGGGAATGCACAGTACACATCATCACAGACAAGAGTCCATCATATGGCATCCTTTTAACCACAGACCCTACCACCTGTGTTTTGGATGGGCAAAGGTTTATTTGGACGGATAGATTTGAGCGGATGGAGTGGACAGGTGGAAATTATAGGAGCAAAATGCTACTATTATTCACTCCATTCACATTTGGAGTAGATTGTTTGACTGCAGTTTTACATACATGTACACATGCACAAAAACACACACATACACACGCATGCACGCACGTACGCACGCGCACACACACACACACACACACACACTCACACACGTATGTCGGAACATTTTGGTAAATTTGTTATTCTGCATAAAAGCTCACCATTCTGTTTTGTCTTTTCCAATTTCTTCGCCTTCCTTCCTGCTGTCTTCTGCACTGGCAACTGAGGTTGTGAGGGGGCGTCTAGCTCTGTAAGGTCACCCCCAGGGCGAATACCATCTGAGAATATCACCTGCTTTGGCTCACCCTTCTTCTGAAGACCTACAGCCACAAACACAATGCAACAGTTGAGTTGACCACAGGACACTGGGACATAACAACTGCCCTTGGTAATGTGATGCATCGGTCAATGCAGCGTACTGACTTTGCAATGTTGACAATCAGTCATAGACAGCATTAAGAACTTCACACAAATTCTCTAACATTCAAAGCAAATTTATGATACTGGTGTTGTCAGTTCTAGTCACTAGTCGCAGAATGATATCAATGTGCAGTGAGTATAATGTGACTGCACAGTCACACTCTACCACCAGCTGTGGTGCACATTTATAGTATCAATTAGCCAGACGTGATTTATACTGCATTACAATGAAATAACATTTAAATCTGTAATCTATTAAAAGTACTACCCGGTACATCCAAATAGTGCACAGTAATTAATTATTAGTGCTAACATCAATGTCTAGTAAGTTACAGATTACTGACAGTATTACATGTTTCATTAATAATATTAAATCGACAAACCTGTTCTTTTTTTAAATAGAATCTACAAACAGTCACATTAGCTAGTAAAAGCGAGCAAACAGTACACTGTCGTGCTGGACGATGCTACGATAACAAAATCAATAACTGAACAGATACATGCATAAACGAATAAATAAAATGTTCACAGACTAATCTTACAAGCTCTTTACTACATCCAGACATTTAACACAATATTAAAACAACGCTGTCATGCCATATCTGATGCAGTACACCCTGTAATTAATTATCAAAATGTATGGACATTTAACACAGAACATTTTGCTACATTAGCAAACTTCCACTAAAATAACAAGACAGTATATAAATAGTTGTGTTACATTTACATTCAGTGTTTACAATTTTGTCAAATAACTGACACTTTGACATTCTAAGCCTGTCTACTGCAGATAAGTGTTCACTTCACTCAGACCACTTGGTAGAGCTGGTCACTTACATGTGTACTGAAGCTGTTGTGTGCGCTAGGGCTAAGGCAGTGCAACAAGCGAGAGCATTACTGTACACATTTACACAGAGGTCAGGTGAGTTGTGTACAATGGTGGGTTGTGTACAACGATATATACAACACAGTGTATATCAGTGTACACCATGGTACATAGCACTATGTACAGTCGTATATACAGTCACATAATCATCCATTTCTATGTGCAATGGTGAATGCATACATGGCATACTGTTATTAAGTGCAGAGAGCGAGTTGATGTAATTTCATTCAAAGTGTATGTGGAGAGTAATCTTGCAAAGAATACAAACGAGAGAAAACCAATCAGATGGATAACTTTGTTTGGGTCATAAAACTTGGCTTCGGTGGCCTGGAAATTTCAACAAGAGAGTGACACACAACCAATATAGTGGTACATAATTACCTGGACAGCAACACAACTATCACTGCTAGTTGTGACTGTAGTTTAGATTATAAATGGTTGTCTGTTATGTCATGAAGCCACTAAAACAGTCATTGTCAACTGTACCGGGGCATTTCTTGGCCATACGCTGCTACTACATGACATGATCTCATCTCAAAGGAACAACCCAATCCAATGGAGTGCAGAACATAGTCTGACTGCCAACCACAAGCACTGGGTCTTCTTTGGTCAACAACAACGGATCCAACAAACGACAACAACCCCAGTTGCTTAAATGGATTGACCTCCCAAGAAATTTGTTTTTTATCTCATGACACAGGCCACCAGTGTTTAATGGAGGATGTCAACAGTGTATACCACAAGAAGTAGTGTGACAGGAGGAAGATAAAGAATGCACTCGACATTCGCCTTCACTGAACAGAGTTGTCGGCCAGGAGCTCCTGCCAATTCTGCTCCAGCTCATGTCACATGACCTACATCATGTGACACAGTTGTAATTGCAGTCTACTGAAGAAGACATTGGGATGTGGTTGAAATATATAGACAGAAAAAGTAAATTTCTTGAGAGATAAATAAGTCTAACCATAAAACCAGATCTTCTCATAGTCAACCACAACTGATGTTAACACAAGACAACCACAAACAAAACGTTCTTAACTAAAGTTAACCACAATGAAACTAACTACTTAGGGACCTTAGAGGATGTTACTTACTCTTACCTAACATGGCTTAACTTAAAGGTGAAACAAAAGTCAATAGTGTGGGCATGTATACCTAAAGGATTTGAGTGCAATCTAATCATATACAACTACAATCAACAATATCACATTTGCGGTTTACTATTATTTACCTTCAATGTGGGAGACTCTAATGAAATCTCATGGACTACAACTGCCAATAACTGACATTGGGAGTTACATTCCCCTGATGACATTGGGAGTTACATTCCCCTGATGACACTGGGAGGTACATTCCCCGATGACATTGGGAGTTACATTCCCCCGTTGACACTGGGAGGTACATTCCCCTGATGACACTGGGAGGTACATTCCCTGATGACATTGGGAGTTACATTCCCCTGATGACACTGGGAGGTACATTCCCCTGATGACACTGGGAGGTACATTCCGCTGATGACATTGGGAGTTACATTCCCCTGATGACACTGGGAGTTACATTCCCCTGATGACACTGGGAGTTACATTCCCCTGATGACAGTGGGAGTTACATTCCCCTGATGACAGTGGGAGTTACATTCCCCTGATGACAGTGGGAGTTACATTTCCCTGATGACAGTGGGAGTTACATTCCGCTGATGACAGTGGGAGTTACATTCCCCTGATGACAGTGGGAGTTACATTCCCCTGATGACACTGGGAGTTACATTTCCCTGATGACACTGGGAGTTACATTCCCCTGATGACACTGGGAGTTACATTCCCCTGATGACACTGGGAGTTACATTCCCCTGATGACACTGGGAGTTACATTCCCCTGATGACACTGGGAGTTACATTCCCCTGATGACACTGGGAGTACATTCGATGACATGGGAGTTACATTCCCTGATGACACTGGGAGTTACATTCCCCTGATGACACTGGGAGTTACATTTCCCTGATGACACTGGGAGTTACATTTCCCTGATGACACTGGGAGTTACATTCCCCTGATGACACTGGGAGGTACATTTCCCTGATGACACTGGGAGTTACATTCCCCTGATGACAATGGGAGTTACATTCCCCTGATGACACTGGGAGTTACATTTCCCTGATGCTGGACTGATAACTGCTAAGAGCTTCTCTCACTGTGACACTGCACCCAAGTGTCAACTATCGGTAAACTGCAGACATAATACATGTGATTGTAGTTGCTAATGGTCATTTTTTAATTAACCCTTTCAGATGCACCGGCCCACATGTCTTTGCCTTCCCTTCAACTGCGGACAACCACAAACCAACGACTAAACGCAACTAAGCTCAACTAAGAACAACGCAAACCAAGGCACAACACCGAAAACGTGTTGCAACAAAAGAAACGCAAACAGCGGCACGAGGCGGCCTCAATGAACGTCGGCAGCGACGTGGCCAGATGAGACGGTCATACCTTGCTTGCGGAGTACCCCGACAGGCACCATCACCGTGGGGGGGAGGGCGGGTGTATGGCCCTGTGCCTGCTGCAGTGGGGGGACTGTAGAGCAGTACTCACATGGGTTGTTGGGGTTGGGACTCGGCCGGGAGGAGACCGCCGCGGCACTGTGGTGCTTCTCGTACACTTGAGCTGCAACAGTCAGACGAGTTGCAGAACAGTAAGTTACTACACACCTGAATGCATGTTACACTTTACTCCTTGGCAGACCTATTATATCACCCTATAAACCATCTCTCTTTGTCTGGGAAGCATTCAGCCATTAATGTGTGAAGACTGTTCCCATATATCCACCACTGTCTAAAGCCAGGTACACATTCATACAGCTGAGAGAACTGCAGCACCAGCAGGTTCAACACAACAGCATAGAACTTGGACCCAGATTCTTTAGAGTGAGAGTGTATTACACTGCACTGTATTACACACAAAACACCTCAATGTCTCTGGCAGTACAAAATAGCAGATAAATACCATTGAAAATGCTAAATTAATGTATACAGTACTGTGACAGCAGACAAGTGTAGCTGAATCAGTATTAATAAAAAATTTGACTTCATTAAAGTTTGTGTTATTTTTAAACACACACACAAACACACAAACACACAAACACACACACACACACACACACACACACACACACACACACACACACACACACACACACACACACACACACACACACACACACAATATATATATATACATATGTCAGTGAATTAGAGTAAATAAGTATTACTAATGTCACAACATACCCACTATTTCCATTACACGTCAAGATGGCTATCCAGCCGAGGAATGAACTGTTGCATGTAGTGCAATACAGCCTGTGCCATTCATATCTATTTCCCTCATACAGCCAGGTAAATAGGGTGTTTGGGGGAATTAATCATTTGCGTTTTGACATGTACAATGAAGGAATCCAAACTGAACATTCAAAAGATAAGTGTTTTTTATTATTGCAACCATACCCTATTTGAACACATGGGTTTAGGGAAGGTGTAGTTTATAACATATAGGTGAGTGAGGTCGGAGGTGACTGACCTCGGATGAGGTCCTGGTAGCAACATGAACAGACTCTTGCTTCCTTCTCCTCCAGGTAGGCGAGGGCGATCTTCAGGTTACAACATCCACTGCAGAACACCTGCAACACACACACGACATCTAGAGTGGCAATACACACGACCGCTAGAGTGGCAACACATGACACCTAGAGTGGCAACACACATGACACATAGAGTGGGAACACACATGACACTTAGAGTCATAACACATGTGACTTGGTCACAACTCACGTAGTTCTATATAATTTTATGCAACAAAACAGCAGGAAGATTGTGTTTGTTGTTATAAAATTACGAACTTAAAAAAAAATCCAAAGCTTTCATCTCCCTTGGCAATCACTCAGACAAGTGAAAACTGTTGGCGGGTAGATTTGAAAATTGCATGTCCAGCGGACAAGTAAAAGTTATTTCTATCGCTGCACAATCATTCAAATGATAATATATGAAGCCATGTCCTGAAGAAGTACCAGTGGACGGTGCTGCACCCTGTACACAAACCTGGACAAATGTTCAACATATTCCATTATAATCAGACTCAGCTTGCTCATTAATAACACAGCATGTCAGTCTTCAGTCCTGTGTCAACAAGTGGAAGACGAAAGAAAGCGATCATGTGACTGACCTTGCCGCAACACCTACAGTGGTGCCTCCTACGTGTGAAGGTAAACCTCGCCTCACACTGCATACAGTTGGGGGCCTCTGCATCGGGTAACCACACCGGAGCCATCTTGCCCAGCTCCGTGATTGGCAGGTTTGGATTGATGCTACTAGGTGGAGCCACCAGGCCAGGTGATGGTGACGGTGGTATCGCTTCAGTTGCAACGGCTGCAAGTTAAAAACTGTAGTATGACTTGGGCCAGTCGACACATGATAACTCGATCACAGAGCAATAATAATTTATTATTCTTTCAATAAAAAAACGTCTATTCATCATTGTAAACAAAATAAAGTTCACTGATAAATTGTAAAATACATACTGCAAAGTGACTGCATCCCAGTGATTTGTCACTCAAGGCATTTTTTAAATGGGATGCCCCTGTACTGATGCCTCTTATTCAGATTTTCCCCAAATATTTATTTATTTAAATAATTCGACATACCATACAAGGTACTTTGTTAATAAAGCTCATCAAAGCTTCATGTTTAAATTAAAAGATAAATTTACAATATATGACTTTTTATGATGAGTACTAAGAATTAAGATCATACATAAGTGTTTTGAGCACTCATAAATCATACTTTATCGAAAGAATCAGGTAATCTTGTGTACTATGAGAACGTACCTGCTGTGTTAGGTGCCACATGGTCTCCTGTCGCCGTGGGACTGTCGGACACCATCTGAGCATCAACATCTTGTACACCGTGCCGCTCCTGCTGGTAATCTGCACGCGGCGGTAGAGTGAGACTACACGGCCGTCTCTGCTGGGGCACAACACCCTGCTGGGGCACAACACCCTGCTGGGGCACCATGTCATCTCCAGAAGGTGCTGGTGAATACGAGCTCGACACGTCCAATGAACACGGTGGTTTGGCCGATCTGACAACGTTTGGGTGTGGTAGCGCCGCAGACATTGTCTCAGGACACACTTGTGTCATTGTGTCACACGATGGCACTGCGTCATCCACCGACCTGTTGTCCAGTAATTTGTTGTCCAGCGTTTCAACGGGACTTGACATGTCACTACTGCCCAAGTGGTGCTGTCTGATCTCCAAATTCAGCTGTTGCTTCTCCAGCGGAGATCTCGCCCGATGCTGGGCCAGCTGCATGTTGATGAGGTCATGAGAGTTCTCAATGACGACACCACCCCCAAAACCTGGCACGGGGGGACTCATAATGCCACCCCCAAGCCCACTCATGGGTGCCCCCAGTACCACGCCCCCAAGCGATCCAGCTTTCTCTCCGCCAACCGGCTTCTCCACTGCCACGGGGCCAACGTCTGGTTTGGACAGCCCCAAAAGGCTGTTTGGGCGATTGCGCCGCACTACGTGTTCCTTCGGTCTCGCACCGACACCCTGCATGGTCATTGACCGACTAATGACCGGTGGTGGTTGGGTTGCACCTGACAGCGTGTCAACCTTGTTGTCCTGCACCGTCACCGACATGGCTGTGTTGTCTGTGTGTGGGTGTGTGGTTGTGTCTGCTATGTCACACTCCGCTGTCCTCTCACTTGTCTCCATGTCTTGTTCCGTGGTCGTTGTGGTAGTGTCTCCTTCCAAACCTACCATAGGCCCAGGCTCCACACTGCTATTGTCACACTGAGGTGTCACAGAACTACCGTCATTGCTGGAAGATGTCAACACATCAGCTGAGTTCTCACCAGTGGATGTGGCAGTGATGGTGGTGTCTGGGACTGACTGCGTGGGGACTGTGTCACCGAGGTGACAGGGACCTTGACTGTCTTGTGATTCACCTGACATAGTCAAACACTCTGAGACTGAAACAGTGCCAGTGTCTGCTTGCTGCGGTGACGATGCAATGTGTGTTTGTTCTGATGATTCCTCCACATAACCACCACTCACAGTGTCTCGTGGCAGCTCAGCTTCTTCTTCCACATCAGCCCCTTGCCCAACATCAACACTACCAGTGTCCTGCTCATTCAGCTCTACCTCACAGTTGCACGGCGCCACTGCTGGATTGTTCTCCATATTCTCATACTCAGCTACAGGTGCAGTGATGTCCTTAGGCTTATGACACATGACGTCAGCTCCCATCTCTGCCAAACGGTTCTCCATCGTAGCATCACCAGCATCATCTGTCTCTATTGTGTCAAAACCAACATGCGATGTTTTATCTGCGACAGAAACATTCATCGGCTCGGCGTTACCACTGACCGGATGACTGAGGCTGGACACATCTGGGAGTGACATGGATGAGCCACTCGATGTTTGCTGCGCCCCCTGGATGTCCATAATGATATCAGCTGTGTCGCTGCCAGACGTCTCGACAGTCGAGTCTTCAATGTTGGCGCTATCAGCATATTGTTTAGCATCGTCACACGGCACACTTCCTTCATTTGTCACACTGATGTCCTTCTCCAGCTCACCAGAATCACTGCGACTCATCACCATCGAGCTGTGAGGGGAGTCAGTGATAGTTTCTTCGGCCATCATTGTCTGCCCTTCTGAGACTACACTTGTGTGAACAGTGTCATCTCTTGAACACGACATTGTCACCGTCTGTTGTAGGTCATCTGCCAACTCACAGCATGGCAGAGATACATTCAGTTGTGCATCCATCATTGCTGGAACGACGTCCGGCTGTGAGATGCCGCCCAGCGCCATCGCATTTGGTGGAGAACTTGACATGAAGCTAGGTCTCATCGTCGGTTCTGTGTCCGAATCGGGATCTGCTAATCCGACTGCGTCGAAGGCGTTATGCAACAGCTCTGGGGTGACATGGTTGTCAGGTACAAACTCAGCTGGAACCATATCGACATTTCTGTGTTTGTCATAAACACTGAACGCTGATAGCCCACTGCCAACGTGCCCAACAGGCTGACCTTCGTAACAGAACATGTTGACTGCTGGACCATTCAACATGCCGGGCATCTGGTCGTCAGCATCATCAGCGCTGTCACTGGCCCCCTCGGGCACGAAATAACCACCATCAGTCGTGTTTATGTTTGGCTGTAAATCCGAACTCAAACCTTTTGAGCCAAAGTCACCATCAACAATATCCAGTATTTTGTGGGTGTCGTAGGGAATGTCGTAAAATGAAGGTACGCACGAGTTGTTCTCCTTCTCTGTTGCCGTTGTGGCTGCATGTGGCTGTTCCGGACCAGTTACATCCAGTACATCATCTTTCTTTATGTGGCTATGTTGATCACGCTGAATGGCGCGCTCTCCTGTCAAAATAAACAATGTCAAATATTTTCTGAAGTTGAGTTCAAATTAAATTTCATGGTGACTAAAATATCTTTGGAAAAGAACACAGTCAGAGACATATATATCAGTCAGAATAAGGAGATACATTATAATACAGTAATAGTACACTGTACATAAACAATAACTAAATAAATATCTGAAAAATTCACACTTGACAAGCCTTGCACTGGCTTATAGAAGTTATATCTTTATGGAATCGGAATCGGAAATGTTTATTAACCCAATAAAAATATACATAAAGCAATGTTCATACAAATTACCTACAGGTCAAATTATAAAATAATATTACATTAGTACCACTGTGCAGCAAACTGCCAAGTAATTGCGTAAGAAAATAACAGAAATGTAATGATAAGTGATTATGAATTGTTACTGCAGGTAAAATAACCAGGGGTCGAGGAGACTGCCACTAAGACCATTTTGCTCGCTCTCGTGGCAGCCACCCTATTAATTACATCACAATTAAATATTGTTGGCTATTTTAAGCACTTCCAAATAAACACATGTGCATAATACAGCAACACTAGAATGTCATTACTGGTAACAAATGTCACAAATCTCAACAAACAAACAACACAATTTGGAAATTAGCAAATGATTACAATCTCATAGTTAAATAATACTACTTAGTATATGTACATTTAAGGAGGTATACAAAAAGAAACACTGTAAATTAGTACGTTGATTGTTATGAATCTCCACATATATAACAGTTTGGTAAAAAGCAGTGTTTTGTACTTTTGTAGAAAATTATCTTTTGCGTAACTAATAAATCCTCGTAAACTGTGCGTTGTAATTTTGTTTTTAATGCTAAATGTAGTATTGTTTATTAGTAAAGGGATATCATGCCTAATGCATTGCTTAGCAAAGTTATGCTTAGCCCTATTTGTATGAATATTGTCATGTATCGATATGTTAAATGTGTGGACTGTTTTATTTAATATAAATGGTAAGTTTTGCAAATATACTGGTAATGTTGTATACACATACTAATAGTACAGTTTCAATTCATGCAATTTCAGCATATCTGTAACATCTGTAACATTACGAATCTTTAGTTTCTTAAACAATGGCTCAGTATGTGCATTATATTTTGTTAAACATATTATTCTAATTGCTTTTTTCTATAGTTTGTTACAGCTAAAACCCCATACCATTAGGCCATAATTGATGTATGCTAACATTAATGCATTATACAAAGTAACTTTTATATTTAGTGGCAAGAAGCGTTTTAATTTGTTTAATACATATGCCTATCAATTTGGAACATTTATTTAAATATTTGTATATGAATATCCCAGCTTAGGTTTTCTTCCAAGGTTACTTTTGGACTCTTTCTATTACGGTTTCATCTATTTTGCGGAGGAGATTATTCATTTGTTTATTTCCCAATTTATGTATTATATACTTGGATTTTTTTTACGTTTAACGACAATTTATTGATTTTCAGCAATTCATTTATCTTATTTAAATCTGAATTTAAATGATATTCAATATCTTTAGTGGGACATGTGTTAGACAACTGAATTGTTGTAAACAAAGTTGTGTTGTCTGCATACATTATATACAGTGTACTGGAATGTTTCACATGAGTTTGGTAAATCATTTATATATATATATATATATATATATATATATATATATATATATATATATATATATATATTAAGAACAAAAGTGGACCTAAAATAGAACCCTGTGGCACACCAGTGGTAATGGGCAGGGTTTCAGAGATTGAGTCATTGTAAATGACATATTGTTTTCTATTTTCAAATAACTTTCCATTAACTTTAGAGCATCAGCATCCATCCCATAAAATTGTAGTTTACCTAATAATATTGAATGGTCTAGGGTATCAAATGCTTTTGATAAGTCTAAAAATATATTAATAGGTGTTTCGTTGGAATCTATTGTTCGGTTGATAACTTCTAGAATGGCGTGTTCCGTTGAGTGACCGGATCTAAATCCATACTGGTTATCATTAAAATGTTGGTGTTTAGTAAAAAACGAATACCCGGGGTACATCTGATTATATAAAATTATAACTTTTTCAATGACCTTTGAGATTACTGGTAGCAGAAATATTGGTCTATAAATACAAAACGATGTTTGATCCTCATTTTTAAAGATAGGAATTACTTTCGCACTTTTCATCTTATCTGGAAATATCCCAGTATTTAATATTTGATTTATAAGTAAAGTTAGAGGTTTTATAAGAACATATTTTAAATATTTCAATTGTTTTAATGTAATACCGTCGCAGCCACTACTGGATTTAGCAGGAAAATTATCAATTATTTTGAGTATGGACTCTTCATTAATTTCTTGGAATATGGCCATATTTGGAAGACATCATAGCTTTATGCAGAGACCCATCACTTGGACGGGTAAAAACCGTTGTGGGTGGGTAGAAATATGGGTGGACGCGTGATGGACGGGTAAAAAAATGTAGGATCAAAAACTGTTCCGAAACCATAATATTATAATCTTTGTTTATAAGTTATGCCTTAGAAGTGAGTGTAAATGGTGTCACTTGTGTGTTTGTAGTCATCAGAGACATTTTAAAGTTTGCAAACTGGCTTAACAGTTAACATCCATGTGTCCACCAAAACATGTGAGCCTGGCAATAATTTGGCCGTGCATAAAGCCTTGGATGACACTGTTTTATTCATTCAAGCATATATTTGTCCTTTGAGTTTGTCTGATTCTCAGATGGATGGAAGCAGAAATTAAGACACATACCTTCACTTAATTCAAAATCATCGAGCACTTTGTCCAAATCAACTGCAAAATCATCCATGGTGCTTTCCAGTCAGCCTCAAGTTATACATAGAACTGTAAGTAAAAACAACATAAATTCATCAGTAACAATGAAAACTAGTGCAATGCTATTTAGCAATTTATTTAACTACAGATTTTCTACAGAATTTTAATACAGTTTTTTATACTTATCTATGAAATATCCTATGGTATATATAGATTGTACAGGAAAATCATACATGAAAACTATACAATTCTGTATCCTGAAGAATATTTTTTAGAACTGCACAAAAGTTCTATGTCATAATTCCCCATAAACATATTCTTTGCTAAGAGTATTAGTTTGTATGTGCATGTCTACCATGTGAATAATCTGGGATATTACCTGGAAAGCAGGTTTACCATAAGACTATGAAGACGAAGAAAAGATTAGGAAATCTTGCTGTAAATTGGTAATATCTAATCCAAGCAAACAATTTCTGCAACACACTTGTTTTTACTCCTGACAGACATGCATTCGTAGCATAAAGACTGCAATTAGGTTAAACAGAACTTAACCAAAAATAGTTCGTGTTTATATGGAATAAAAACATAACAGTTGTGTAGTAACATACAACTGGGTTGTTAAGTATAATCCAGTGCTGTTTTTAAATTACGACTTGAAACTATACTATAAAAAGTAGTCGACTTTCAAGCATATTTTATATGAGGCCTACTTTATAACAGGTGTAATGTAACATAAACCACTATCTATTATCGGTCTAACCATATTATATTTGTTCAACTTTGACAGCCAGGACCTACAGAAGCCAGTCGAGAAAGTGTACATTCGTTGTGGGCGTTGACGATTTGATATTTAAAAGCTGTAAAATTGTGTTATATTTACGTTTCCCGTTAGTAAGAATTAACGGTGACAGCAGCTATCTAACATATTGTCGTATCTATACATCACCCAGCATTGACACTGGCAGTATGTTGCCTCAACTCGATGATGGAGTGATTATCTTCGCATCAACTTGTCATCAGATCACGCACTACTGCACTAGACTAGTCTAGTACCGAGGAAACGTCAATGACAGTTGACTCACCTTTACACTATGGCCTATGTGTGTACATATAAAATATCTGCATACATCCCAGCTATGGTTACCCTTACACCAATATATGAGCAGTATTGTGTAACTTGTGTCGAGATTTCTAAAGCATGTGCAAAACTTAATTTTGTGAATTGCGATCACAGATTTGCACCTTCCCTAGTCGCCATCTTAGTTTGGCCTGCACACTGACGTCATATCTTTCACATGTTCGTTCATTTCATTAAGCCTCTTTGAATGTTTGTGTTGATACTCACTAATGATATATATCGGGCTAAGTAGGACTCATTACAATATTGTCGTGAATAGCAAACATGTTTTTGGTGCAGACATACAGGTTAAGCAAAACAGTGGAAACCCCCTTTTGATCACATGATTTCTTCACGGTAACCTTTGAACTAGGAAGTACTAATTTGCCAGATTGCGTCACTAGGTGAAATGTGTTCGTGTTTTGCTTGAGAGAGACCGGCTATAAAAGTAATGTTTTGTGTAGCAACCAGTCATAATGGATTGCTGAGAAACTCTGTGGTGCCACTAGTGAGAGCTGTTGTTATACCACATCGATTCTATAGACAAAGTGCCATCAGTGTGAAACTGTCAGCCAACAAGATGACCTCTGAAAACGCGCGACAACCGACGCAGTTGTTCGATTATTTTCTGGTGCTAGATTTCGAGGCAACGTGTGACCAAGATAAAAAGCCGCAGCCGCAGGTAATAATGCTTTGTGTGAGCACATGGTGTGAGCTGGCTCCTCCTGTGTGTATTTGGGCTAGATGTGTCACAATACACAGTACACACACACACACACACACACACACACACACACACACACACACACACACACACACACACACACACACACACACACACACACACACACACACACACACACACACACACACACAGACACACACACACACACACACATACAGTCTATTTAGCTGGCTGATATAGATAATCATTATAGTGTCTTCGATTTGTGACTAGTGTACTTTTGACTTGTTTTTAATTTATTTTGTTAGCTTTTTATTTTGTCTTAGTCGAAATTATACTAATAAATTTGAAAGCGACTTCTTTGGAACAACAACTAGTGTATTTGCCATTGTTTTAGTGGTGTGTATTATTTCGATCTGGTTGTTTCATATATTTTAAATCACTATTTTAGTATTTAGCTGAGCAGATTGTTTTAGTTGGTGTACATGTGTATGTAACCTGTTTTAGCATGCATTCTTTTTGAGACTAGTCTGGGCCCAGGCTACATTACTTAGTCAGTCTCACTCAAGCCACACACCAGCACATTTCACCAAATGATGCAATCTGGTCACAGCCATATTATTGGATAGTTTTTTTCAGCAACAGTGACTATACAATTAATGAATACTGATAAATTTGATTTGTTCACTAGCAGTTTTGCCGATGATACTAGGCATTAGTACTTTTAACGCGAGCCCTTAATTGTTTCTTGTTTTGGGTTGTTTTTCAGAAAATTTCTTCACTCGGTTTTCATACATTATTATTAAATAGCCGTATATAAGTATGATATATTACACCATTGTTTCAGCATGCTTGTGTATGGGCATGTTACCAGGGTTGTTTGATTTAAATCATTTGATTTAAATCATTGATTTAAAACATTTGATTTAAATCATTTGATTTAAATCATTGATTTAAATCATTGATTTAAATCATGATTTAAATCACAAAAATATCATGATTTTTGATTTTTTTTAAATCTGTTTTTTATTGCTGATTTATATGAATCTGCTTGGCTGGGTAGAATGCTTTGTTTGCCTCATGCATCTATAGGTCTAAGTATATAACACCCACATCCATAAAAGCGATTGATCAAGGGAGATCAGTTTGAATGACTAGGAAGCCTGGTGTCATAAAAATGGCTCTATATGCAACTGTTATACAATATCAGCAGATTTAAGCTGATGGGGAGTAGGAGTACCCCCCAGCTGAAACATCTCCCCAGCTGGAGGGTGTGGGAGGGGTATTGATGAACAAAGGCTACCAGAGTCAGTTGGCAATTGTAGCCCACAACAGTGCCATGGACTATGCAAAATAAGCAGATAAGGCAACCTGGGTCTCAGGCTGAGATCATCAGGAATTGCATTAGACACAGGCCAGAGGCTGAGTCTAATCAAAGCTGTCAGCACTAACTGTCTGTTGGATCTGTTGGATCACTACTGTATTGTACGAGTCCTACCACTTCTTTGTGTTTATTCACAATGTCTGGAAGGAAAAAAGACTGTGTGTGGTTTTATTTTGAGAAGGCTGTGGTGCCAGGAAAGGCTGGGTGTAAAGCCACATGTAGAGCGTGTGGAAAAACTATGCAAGGACTTGTTGCACGCATGACGCAGCACCACGAGGGTTGTGTCGGAGCCCAGAACAGAAGCGACACAACTGACACTAGTGATGCTGAAATTAGCCTTCCATCTCCTAGAAAACAAGCAGCTTCACCAGCACCCATCCTGCCAAAGAAAAAGACATCAGGCAAGGACAAATCTGACACTGATCATCAACTTGCGGAGATGATCTATGCAACAAATTCTCCATTTTCGCTGATGGGTCACCCTGAGTTTACCAAGTTGATGTTGTTACTTTGACCAGGATACAGACCGCCAACATGCTATGATGTTGGGGGACGACTTCTTGATGAATATTCTATGCTTACTTACTGCAAAGACCAGCTTGGAATAGAAACCGTGTCCATGGCTCTGGACGGATGGACCAATGTCCACAACGAACCGATAGTTTGTGTATCGGTTACTTCGGAGACAGGCCAGACTTTCATAACAGGAACTGTTGACATGTCTGGCTACAGCCACACTTCTGAGTACTTGCAGGATGTAGCTTCAAAAGCAGTTCGCGCGACAGAAGAGCAGTTTGCCTGCAAGGTTGGCAGCTTTGTGAGCGACAATGCAGCCAACATGCTGAAGATGAGAAACAACTTGGCTGATGACAGCGAGTCCGACATTGTGTCGTATGGATGTTCAGCACATTACTTGAACTTGTGGCAAAAGATGTCGAAGTGTCTGGAGTGAAAGAACACGTTGTTCAAGTCATCAAGTTCTTCAGAAATGGCCACCTGCCTGCAGCATGGTATCGGGCTGCTGGTGGGAAAATACTGGTGCTGGCCCTGGATGTTTGCTGGAACACACTTTCAGATTGTTTGAAATCATACTTGGACAACTGGTCCGTCCTCCTCAAAGTGTGTGAGGAACACAGGGATGAAATCGATAGGAACATTGCTGCAAAAGCGAAGGATTTTGCTTTAAAAAGAAACTTGAGGATTACCTACAGCGAATGAGACCCATTGCTGTAGCTCTCGACAGGATTCAGAGTGACAGCTGCAAGATAAGTGATGCTGTCCATGTGTGGAAGAAACTTGAGGATGATTTAAAAGAATCACACCAACCACCAACAGGGGATGAAGAAGTTGCTTTAAGCCGCACCAAGCAAGCTCTGACACCTGCTCACTTCCTTTCAAACATTCTTGATCCAAAGCACCGAGGCAAATATCTGTCAGATGATGAAGTATAGACACTGCAATGACCCACTGCAGTGAACGTTACCCAACATGTCTGCCATCTGTGGTCAACATGAGAGCACAGACAGGGCCGTTCAAACCATACATGTTCAAGCAAGAAATGGTCACCTCGGTATCTTCCCTGACATGGAGGCAATCACAGGCTAGTCGTCTAAATGACGACATACTGCTTTTGTGCAAGTCACTGCTAACTGCAGTTGCATCCAGTGCAGGAGTAGAACGTGTGTTTTCGACCTTCGGACTTGTACAGTCAAAAATACGAAACCGGCTCGGCACTGAAAAAGCAGGGAAACTTGTATTCATGTACAAGTTGTTGAACAGCAACAAGCACTGTTTGTAGACACTTGTGAGTGTGACATTTTGAGTTAGGCAGTCTGCTTACATTCTGAATTTTCTTTGTAGTGAAAGTTTGTATAATAAAAGTATTAAAATACTATTATGTTTCCTCATTTCTAGATGTTACATTTGAGAATGCAGTGAAGCTTCCAAATCTTCTGTTTACTAGGAAGCAAGATTTTAATTCAGAAGCTCCAAGTTTATTTTAATATAAATAATTTTTTTTTTAAATCATGATTTTTTCAACGAATCATCCATCCTTAGATTTCCACTGCCAGATTTCCTGTGGGTCAAAACATCCGATATGGTACCCCGGCTGAACACATCAAGGACCGATACATAAGACAGGCAGACAGATCTCTGGCTAAGCCCTAGCATTCTCTTTGGCATGTTTTGTTGTGTAGTTGGATTGACTGTTTGTGTGCAGTTGGGCTGGCTATTTGCAGCGTGATTCAATTCAATTTACACATCTTTTCATATAATTTTAAAGGTGAAGTAATTAATATATTAATTTTCAGGAGATCATAGAGTTTCCTGTGTTGAAAGTGAATGGGAAGACGTTTGAGACGGAGGCAGTGTTCCATCAGTATGTCCAGCCACGAGTAAACAGAGAACTCTCTCCATTCTGTACCGAGGTTTGTTTGTTTTTTGGGTTGCTACACTGGGCTTGATGGTTTATCTGATGAATGAAGATTGTTTTTTATTTCTTTGCAACACACTGTAACATGCACAAACATTTGTTATATATATTTACTTGTTTGTATTGTTAGTTCATTTTCTCCCTAAGTGGCACCTGCTTAAGTCTGATCACAACGAGTACTCATACTGAACTGACATAGAGGACCACAAAGAGTACTCATACTGAACTGACATAGAGGACCACAACGAGTACTCCTACTGAACTGACATAGAAGAGCACAAAGGGTACTCATACTGAACTGACATAGAGGACCACAAAGAGTACTCATACTGAACTGACATAGAAGAGCACAAAGAGTACTCATACTGAACTGACATAGAGGACCACAAAGAGTACTCATACTGAACTGACATAGAAGACCACAAAGAATACTCATACTGAACTGACATAGAGGACCACAAAGAGTACTCATACTGAACTGACATAGAGGACCACAAAGAGTACTCATACTGAACTGACATAGAGGACCACAAAGAGTACTCATACTGAACTGACATAGAGGACCACAAAGAGTACTCATACTGAACTGACATAGAGGACCACAAAGAGTACTCATACTGAACTGACATAGAGGACCACAAAGAGTACTCATACTGAACTGACATAGAGGACCACAAAGAGTACTCATACTGAACTGACATAGAGGACCACAACGAGTACTCCTACTGAACTGACATAGAAGAGCACAAAGGGTACTCATACTGAACTGACATAGAGGACCACAAAGAGTACTCATACTGAACTGACATAGAAGAGCACAAAGAGTACTCATACTGAACTGACATAGAAGACCACAAAGAGTACTCATACTGAACTGACATAGAAGACCACAAAGAGTACTCATACTGAACTGACATAGAGGACCACAAAGAGTACTCATACTGAACTGACATAGAGGACCACAAAGAGTACTCATACTGAACTGAGATAGAGGACCACAGAGAGTACTCATACTGAACTGAGATAGAGGACCACAGAGAGTACTCATACTGAACTGACATAGAGGACCACAAAGAGTACTCATACTGAACTGACATAGAGGACCACAAAGAGTACTCATACTGAACTGACATAGAGGACCACAAAGATACTCATACTGAACTGACATAGAGGACCACAAAGAGTACTCATACTGAACTGACATAGAGGACCACAAAGAGTACTCATACTGAACTGACATAGAGGACCACAAAGAGTACTCATACTGAACTGACATAGAGGACCACAAAGAGTACTCATACTGAACTGAGATAGAGGACCACAGAGAGTACTCATACTGAACTGACATAGAGGACCACAAAGAGTACTCATACTGAACTGACATAGAGGACCACAAAGAGTACTCATACTGAACTGACATAGAGGACCACAAAGAGTACTCATACTGAACTGACATAGAGGACCACAAAGAGTACTCATACTGAACTGACATAGAGGACCACAAGAGTACTCATACTGAACTGACATAGAGGACCACAAGAGTACTCATACTGAACTGACATAGAGGACCACAAAGAGTACTCATACTGAACTGAGATAGAGGACCACAAAGAGTACTCACTTACTGAACTATTTCCATAGAGGACCACAAAGAGTACTCATACTGAACTGACATAGAGGACCACAAAGAGTACTCATACTGAACTGAGATAGATGATCACAACGAGTACTCATACTGAACTGAGATAGATGATCACAACGAGTACTCATACTGAACGGACATAGAGGACCACAAAGAGTACTCATACTGAACTGACATAGAGGATCACACAGAGTACTCATACTGAACTGACATAGAGGACCACAAAGAGTACTCATACTGAACTGAGATAGAGGACCACAGAGAGTACTCATACTGAACTGACATAGAGGACCACAAAGAGTACTCATACTGAACTGACATAGAGGACCACAAGAGTACTCATACTGAACTGACATAGAGGACCACAAGGAGTACTCATACTGAACTGAGATAGATGATCACAACGAGTACTCATACTGAACGGACATAGAGGACCACAAAGAGTACTCATACTGAACTGACATAGAGGACCACAAAGAGTACTCATACTGAACTGACATAGAGGACCACACAGAGTACTCATACTGAACTGACATAGAGGACCACAAAGAGTACTCATACTGAACTGACATAGAGGACCACAAAGAGTACTCATACTGAACTGACATAGAGGACCACAAAGAGTACTCATACTGAACTGAGATAGATGATCACAACGAGTACTCATACTGAACGGACATAGAGGACCACAAAGAGTACTCATACTGAACTGACATAGAGGACCCCAAAGAGTACTCATACTGAACTGACATAGAGGACCACAAAGAGTACTCATACTGAACTGACATAGAGGACCACAAAGAGTACTCATTCTGAACTGACATAGAGGACCCCAAAGAGTACTCAAACTGAACTGACATAGAGGACCCCAAAGAGTACTCATACTGAACTGACATAGAGGACCCCAAAGAGTACTCATACTGAACTGACATAGAGGACCACAAAGAGTACTCATACTGAACTGACATAGAGGACCACAAAGAGTACTCATACTGAACTGACATAGAGGACCACAAAGAGTACTCATACTGAACTGACATAGAGGACCACAAAGAGTACTCATACTGAACTGAGATAGATGATCAATCACAACGAGTACTCATTCTGAACTGACATAGAGGACCCCAAAGAGTACTCATACTGAACTGACATAGAGGACCACAAAGAGTACTCATACTGAACTGACATAGAGGACCACAAAGAGTACTCATACTGAACTGAGATAGATGATCAATCACAACGAGTACTCATTCTGAACTGACATAGAGGACCCCAAAGAGTACTCATACTGAACTGACATAGAGGACCACAAAGAGTACTCATACTGAACTGACATAGAAGACCACAAAGAGTACTCATACTGAACTGACATAGAGGACCACAAAGAGTACTCATACTGAACTGACATAGAGGACCACAAAGAGTACTCATACTGAACTGACATAGAGGACCACAAAGAGTACTCATACTGAACTGACATAGAGGACCACAAAGAGTACTCATACTGAACTGACATAGAGGACCACAAAGAGTACTCATACTGAACTGACATAGAGGACCACAAAGACAGAAAACTTAAATATACCAGCAACTCAGCAACAGGGTGTAATAATAATAACTTAAGGGTTCTTATTATGCGTGAAAGTTAATGAACTCACAACATAAAATGTATTATACCCAGTATTAGACTAATCTTCTCACTTCTTATGCATGTAGACTTGCCCTTAAATCATCTTGTTCACCAGTATGTGTATGTTTAAAATGTCTGAGCAAACTGCACAGTGAACTGCTGATAACACCTAGTGACATATAACGTGTGGACTGTCACCCTGTCACCCTGTCTGAGTTAAGAGACAAGCCACCAAGACAACAAGACACTGGAAGAAGGTGATGATGGCCATTGTCACAAGATGTGGTTTCTTTTGTTACAGTTGACTGGAATCATTCAGGACATGGTAGACAACCAACCACACCTTGAAGAAACACTCCAGGTAAGAACTGTCACCACACACAGGAACACTGCCTGTTTCACTATTTCCTAAGTGTCAATAATTATTATTGCTTTTTTAGTGAACCATATATTAGGAGTGCGATCACTCTTGCTCCCTGGTTCTATTCAGTCATTAAGAGAACAATTTATATTATCGCATGACATAATTGGTATACCAGGGTAGTTCTTTTCTACCTTGGGATGTGCTCTAGTGTTTGGCATCCGGTTTTCTTCCTTTTATCTTGACCATACTGTGTCGCGTTATAATCCTGCTTTTGCCTGAAATGGTGAATCTCTCATCTCTGAGAACATGTCGTTTAAAAAAAGTCATATTCATATTATAGTAAAGTAAACATAAGTTCTTATATAGCGCAGTCTCCAGTCCTCGGGACTGCTCAAAGCACTTTTACACTTTACTTTCCTGGCAGACCTGTTCAATCAAACACTGTCTCAACTTCTCTGGGAAGTGGTTGAAACAGATGACAATTGCTATAATTAATGCGTGAAAGGCTGCTCATACACATATCCACCACTGTCTATAGCCAGGTATTCATTTATACAGCTGAGTGAACTGGAGCAATGTAAAGTGAAAAAAATTAACTAAAGGTTTTAACACCGCAGCACAGGATTCGAACCCGGGTTCTCTTAGTTGAGAGTCTGAAGCTCTACCCCCTGAGCCACTGTGCTCTACAATCACTAAACAAGTTCTAGTTCTGCAATATGAAACATGAGTGAGGTTCTTTGGTGACATCATGCTTTCTGTCAGAATGTCAATTTAAAGTTTGTGTTCAAAAAGGTTTTTCTACTAAATGACTGACATGATATACTTCAGTGTACCTAGTTGTAAATGGATAGTTTCTATGAACTCTGTCAGGTGCAAGTGCTCAAACAGATGACACTTGTGTTCCTGTATTGTCAGTGAGTACGAGACATTTGTCTAGTTGTGTTGATGTTGTTGATGTTGTTGTGTCTAGTTGTGTTGATGTTGTTGTGTTTAGTTGTGTTGATGTTGTTGTGTCTAGTTGTGTTGATGTTGTTGTGTTGCAGAAGTTTGCCAACTGGATGGAGACAGAAGGGCTTTGGAAGGATGACGTCAAGTCTGTGTTTGTCACTTGTGGTGACTGGGACCTGAAGACAATGTAAGTATTTCATTGACACATCTCAGACACTGCTGGTTGAATATACACTGTGGTATTTGTCAGCCATGCAATACTTCGGTGGTGCCACCTAACAGGTCCTGATGTCAAACCTGTGGGTGACAAGTCATGTTGGCAGTGTGCTACACAAAACATATACAATTGGAGTCTAATTCAAAAGGAATTGGAATTGACCAGTTCTATTCCACTCCGATTCCAAAATTGGAGTGAGAATTGGAATAAAAAAGTTAATGAAAGAAATTGGAGCTGGAGCTGAATGAAAAGGAATTGAACATAATTATGATGCCTGGGTATCGTGTATTTTCTTGCAATAAAATGTCATTGAATTGCTATTCATCATTATGGTATACTCAGTCATGTTGTTTATTCTGCTGAATAAGCTTGTTTTAATCATTCCTTACAAACTTATTATTCATTGTTCATACTGAAGGATATATCTTTTTAGCAGCGTATTCTTGAAGACTTTAACATCATCACTTGGGTATTATATTTAAAATACAAAACAATTTATTTTACAGGCTGTAATTTTTTTCTTCAGGTTACCTCAGCAGTGCAAATACTTCAACATTCGGTGTCCTCAATATTTTAAAACGTGGATCAATATTAAAAAGGTAAGAAGTGAGCATTGTGTGAAAGATGAGTTAATAATTATGTTGAGTGTATTATTGACAGCGTCAAGCACATTTAGTATATTTTGTCTACACAATACATGAGTCTAATGCAGTTTATTGAAATATCAAACTATATAAGCGTGACTGTGGTACAGGGATCAGCCTGGTGTCTCTTTTGACAGAACTTAATGATCACTAGAAAAGTGAAATTGTTGGCCTGGTAACTTTACTACTACTTTAGTATGCAGTAAATTGATATTGTCCATAGTTGATCCTGCGTGTAGCACAAAAGCCCATGGTGGCCAGTGTGCAACATGTCTGCTGTTTCCACTAACAGTTCAATCATGTACAGATTACGTATGTATCAAATCATTGACATGTTGGAGAAAGTACTCAGTTACTGTTGAAAATACATCATGTGTTACAATGAGTTCACCAAAAGGTTTCTATTTTGCAACTTCATAACTTGATATACACCTGTGATGACTAAGAGTTTGTTTTGCAGTCATATTGTGACCATCAAGGCAACTATGCTCGCGGTATGATGCCCATGTTGAGTGGGCTGGGACTGAGACATGAAGGACGACACCACAGCGGCATAGGTGAGCACATGCGTATATGTAGGTATATATATATATATATTATATATATATATTATATCACCTAATATTTTAATCCCACTTCATTCTGAGCACTATTATTATTCGATGGCTATGCTCGATGGCTAAGTTATTATTTAATTTATTTTATCCCCATATATATGGATTAGACTTAATAATCTTATATTTTGATGTTCTAACGGTTGACTTGCAAGCTAGGTATTATAATTATAATAAAGAAAGTGCCATAGTACTATGTGGTTATGGCGCTATATAAAAATTATTATTACAGACATATCACGTTTATCCGCACACTTTGGTTCCCAAGGATTTTGGTCTGTTAAATAAAACACGCAGATTAGCGAGACACCTTATAATACATGGTATCAATGTTATGGTTCCCATGCAAAATGTGCGGATGGGAAAACAACCGAATTATTGAAAACTAGTTAAATAAGACTTTAGGATCAACAACTGAGAAAGTACATTTGCCAATGGTGGGCTTAGTTTTAGACACAAACGTTGTTGGAAAACAGATGATCTCGGATTCATGGGGATGTCTGAAAATACAGGAGGCTGACCAGATAAGATGGTTGTTATATATGTATCTAGCCATGCATTAGTAAACATTCAACTATACATTGATACACATTTATAACATACAACATGGTATCTGTGTAAATAAATATATCGTGTTATTACTGTAACTAAAATTGTATTGGTGAAAATTAGCAAGACTCGTACAACTCTCAAAATTCATTTGACATTATATAACGTAGTGAGAAAATATATATTCATTTATCACACCTGCAGTCTCAGCACGTGCCTAACTGCCTACGTCTGTATTGCAGACGACTGTAAGAACATTGCCAACATATTGAGGGAGCTGGCTGTGAGGGGATTCGTCTACAGAGCCACAGGAACACTGAGGTAGAAGACAGCTCTCACTGCCAGGGTCCAACAGACCGTCACTCAGTCATAGTCCGTCAGGTGGCACCACTTGCGGCCACATCACGTTTTGTGTTGCCATTATACATTGTAAGATTGTTAGTTACAGATTGGTCAGCTTTCTTGGCGTGTGTTGATCGTGTCGTTGTTATTCACGCACAATACAGTGGCTGCCATGCAGATACTGCAATGGTTACCCCTTGAGATTTAATATTATATATAAGAAAATTGTATCGTGTGAGTGAAACCAGAATTTTAGTCTGAAAGGTTTTGTTTAGGTGTGACAGATGGTTATGCATTCTTTGAAGGTGCACGGTCTGAAGCCAGCACACCTGCAAACTGACAGTGCTGTCCATGTCTTTCTTCTTTGTTTTGTAAATAAACTTGTACAGATATTTTGTATCAAATTTCTCTTTTGCCATAATTACTTAGTCAACATCCAGTGTTATAAATTATAATTTGTTATGCAAATGTTATCAATAAAAAGATTCTTACAAATTCTCAGTCATTGACGTTTTGTCTAAGTACATATTGGATATTTTCAGCAGTTGAACAAATTATTACTTTAATTTATGAGGCAAGATAAGTTGTTGTTTGAACAGCTCCTGGTGAAACACTTAGTGCTCACAGTGCAGCCCACCTGGTGCTTTAGGGTTAAAGTTCACTTGTCTTCTGACAGCGTGATCATGGTAACAATCATTGCCATCCATTTGTGCAGCATCAAGCACAATAATCTTGATGAAGGTGACGAGACCATTCAAATTATAACAGCACTCCTCCATTCAATATAACAGCACTCCTCCATTCAAATTATAACAGCACTCCTCCATTCAAATTATAACAGCACTCCTCCATTCAAATTATAACAGCACTCCTCCATTCAAATTATAACAGCACTCCTCCATTCAAATTAAAACAGCACTCCTCCATTCAAATTATAACAGCACTCCTCCATTCAAATTATAACAGCACTCCTCCATTCAAATTAATAACAGCACTCCTCCATTCAAATAATAACAGCACTCCTCCATTCAAATAATAACAGCACTCCTCCATTCAAATAATAACAGCACTCCTCCATTCAAATAATAACAGCACTCCTCCATTCAAATTATAACAGCACTCCTCCATTCAAATTATAACAGCACTCCTCCATTCAAATTATAACAGCACTCCTCCATTCAAATTAAAACAGCACTCCTCCATTCAAATTAAAACAACACTCCTCCATTCAAATTTTAACAGCACTCCTCCATTCAAATTATAACAGCACTCCTCCATTCAAATAATAACAGCACTCCTCCATTCAAATAATAACAGCACTCCTCCATTCAAATAATAACAGCACTCCTCCATTCAAATTATAACCACTCCTCCATTCAAATCATAACAGCACTCCTCCATTCAAATTATAACAGCACTCCTCCATTCAAATTAAAACAACACTCCTCCATTCAAATTATAACAGCACTCCTCCATTCAAATTATAACAGCACTCCTCCATTCAAATTATAACAGCACTCCTCCATTCAAATTAAAACAGCACTCCTCCATTCAAATTTTAACAGCACTCCTCCATTCAAATTATAACAGCACTCCTCCATTCAAATTAAAACAACACTCCTCCATTCAAATTTTAACAGCACTCCTCCATTCAAATTATAACAGCACTCCTCCATTCAAATTAAAACAACACTCCTCCATTCAAATTAAAACAACACTCCTCCATTCAAATTTTAACAGCACTCCTCCATTCAAATTATAACAGCACTCCTCCATTCAAATTTTAACAGCACTCCTCCATTCAAATTATAACAGCACTCCTCCATTCGAGCGCTGAGAGCTCTGGTCTTGTCATGTACAATGATTCAGGCAGAACTGGTGCTTGTGTCATTCACTGGATAAGGATGAGGATGCAGTAGAAACGTAGGCTGTCCAAATCTCGAAGGGAATAGTACACATCAAAGCAGTCTGGTTGTCTATCGATGTCCCACCCTCTTAGCCTGTTTTTCAACTTGCTTGGAAAATAGTCTGTCATTTGTTTTCACATGTTATCTTCACAACTTTTTAGTTGCAGATTCTGACAGAAGCTTCAGCATTTTCGGTGGTGAGTAGGTTGGATTATCGCGTCTACAAGGTTCCAGTTCATCAATGAATTCTCTCTTGCTATGTCTTGGAGATCCTCATTATTGTTCTTATTGTGTTGGCCTTCTTCAGCTAGTATGTCATGGTCAGTTGCCTTTGTCACAATAAGGTATATAACAGGTATTTTTCCTGCTTTGTACTTGTTCCTACTCTCAGTTGGAATGACATCCAGAACAATTCTCCCCATCAGGATACATACATGGTACTATTGATAAGAACACATTGCTTATAACCTAAAGGGTGGTACTCAGGATTGCCTGTGTTGGTGGTTCCCAAATGGGTATCACATTGTGTCCGTAACACGGGTCTTTTAAGGATGCATTTTATATCGAATGGAAACATCTGGTCGGACTGGTATTAGTGGTGGGATGTTATTGGAATTTTGCAGACATTTAAGATTTTTTTAACAAACAATTTATGAAATTTGGTGCATGCCCATTTCTGTTGGTAGAGCACCTCGCCTTACAGGACAAACAACTTCACAAACTGCTATGAAAGAAATCACACAATGTATGAACTGTGCAATAATTTATTTGTATCCAGTAACATACGGTAAAGCAAAATAAGTTTGAGTTAGTGTATAGGGCTGTGATGGTGATGTGTAGACATCACTGAGACTCTGGTCAAGGCAAGTTAGTATTACATTTGACACATCGGAGTGATTTCTCTCAACAGGTGGCAGTGCCAGTTACATTGTCGTATTGACCGTATGGCCTCGTGTTTATGTTGTCTCTTTACTTATTTCACGTTGAGACTTGCAGTGTCCACAACAATGTCTTACTGCTGTTTTAATTGATTTTCTAATTCAAATAACGGTAAAATAAGTTTTCAGATAAGTTACATAAATAGTGAACTAATCTTACTGCTAACCTATTTCACATGGGTGTACTTGATCAAGGAACATAACAATTACTTTTGATACCGTCTCAACCTGACGGTAACATTAGGTGAACTCTGATACTGGAGACAAAACAGAAGAGATCGTACCACATAAATGCCAGGCATGACACTCTGTTGCTACCTTAAACCATACAGACCTTTCCTTGTCAGTGTTTACCATAAGTCACATTAGTGCGGTCTGTGAACAGTGCAAGAAGTTTATAACAGTGCAATATACAATGCCACTCACAAAGTAAACTCCATGCAATATTCATAATGGTTAGTACAAATGCTAGCGACAGATAAGCATCCTTTTGAATGCGACATCTCCAATATAGTTATTAGACATTTGAAAATGTTAACGTGTGGCATACATTTACATACATTTATAGTACACGGAATGTTTCATTCATGCAGTAAACATTTACAAGTAAGCACTGCGTTCATGTCTGTAGTAGGTTCTTGGCTGAACAATGCTTGTCCAGTTTACAAAGTGACACACCTGGTTGCATAGAGTTTGTTGAAATGTGCTGGTCACCATGAACACTACCTGTTTACATATGTGTATGAGACCACTGCAAGCTAGCAATATGTACACCTAACTTGACACTGAAAACAGTGCAAGTGGTCATTTAGACTGACCCAATGCATTGATGGACAAAGCGTCAACATATTTGCACTGTGACAGTCGGACATTGTAAAATCTCATTCACATGTGACAACAATTCCACAGAGACAACACATTCAGTAGCATCTCCATAGTAATGACAATTTACCGTGTCCTTCTGTGACATTACAAAAACACACCACAACACCAGTAGACAACAATGCTATGAAATCACACCCATCATAAGTGCGACTATGTCAACCCAACTGACAGCAATTTACCACTAATTTTGTACACGATTTGTCTACTTCTGCCGGCAATATAACACAATATTTAGGAATGTTTCATCATGACTAAACATAAATTACATGTATTCATTTATTGACGACAACCAAACGTCTGATCTAGAACAATGAAATTCTGACCCTTCGACTTATAAAACAAATGTCAGCAATCTCATCTCAAACATTTTGCCGAACTACCACAAGACAGTCACGAATTGAAATTATCCACTGCATGGCTAAGCAGGTTACCATTTCTCGTGTGCTTTGATCAAACACTCAAAGTTGTTTACTGTGAAACTGCCAAACGCAAGTGGTGTAATTCTGTGGTCGTACAGCGTCTGTCAACAGACTCGACCAATCACCCTGAGGCTCCACACAGCCTCGTCTGTCCTAGAACTGTTCATTAAACTCCTGCGTCTTTTTGAGTCGGCCTTGCTTCGCGTCACTGATTGAGCCCCACAAGTCAAATATAAAGTCATCTGTGAAGCCAAATCCTCCCATGTCGGAGTTGTCGAGGGCGACGGCGAACTCGTGTGGGTTCTCAATCTTCTGACCGGTCTCCCAAATACTCTGGGCTGGAGGACAGAAACACAGCATGAATGACACGGATAACTGCACGGGTACACTACACACTACAAGAACCTCCCAAATATCTCCTCTCTCTCTCTCTCTCTCTCTCTCTCTCTCTCTCTCTCTCTCTCTCTCTCTCTCTCTCTCTCTCTCTCTCTCTCTCTCTCTCTCTCTCTCTCTCTCTCTCTCTCTCTCTCCTCTCTCTCTCTCTCTCTCTCTCTCTCTCTCTCTCTCTCTCTCTCTCTCTCTCTCTCTCTCTCTCTCTCTCTCTCTCTCTCTCTCTTCATATTATACAATCACAATTATTTGTTGATTAGTCAGTCATAGCTGTTTTTGAGAATGAGACCTCCACAAACGTTTTTTCCCATTTCCCTATTGTGTGGGGTATTTTGCTTCCCCTGGCACAAACATTGGACATAAGAGACCAATTCACAGCTTACAGCATCTGTTCACTTGATGGGGTCATTTGTTCAGGACATGTTTGTCATTAATCCTGCTGTAGTTTTACTTCATGTTGTGCATGGTAGATTATACTAAATAATAATTAACACAATCCCTATTTATTGTTATCATAAAATATATGGAATTTAAAAAAAAAAGTTTAGTATATTATATCTGTTCATGGTATCCTTACTTTCTCCCAACTGTGCAAGTTATATATTTATTTTAAATATATTCTCATTATATTTTGATGATAATTTTAATCATTTATAATCAGAACTGCAGCAATAAAACCCAGTCACCTAACTACATAACAATTTGTAATTTCTATATAGCATCTTCTAATGACCTGTAAAATTTAATTATCAATACCGGTAGTCATACTTTGTTTTAGAATCATTGAACACTCTTTGACCTACCTAGTTCAGCATCATTGATCCCAAGGAATGATTCCAAGAGCGCATTGATCTTGTCTATGGCAATCTCTACTACATCATCTTGCTGTAAGACAAACATTCACAGATAAGAAGAATGATATTCATATGTTGTCACACATTAAAAGAAAATATATAAGATTGTGTACTGATAAAAATATAGTAACAGAACACAGCT
Source organism: Ridgeia piscesae (assembly GCA_025642075.2). Taxonomy (NCBI): domain Eukaryota; kingdom Metazoa; phylum Annelida; class Polychaeta; order Sabellida; family Siboglinidae; genus Ridgeia; species Ridgeia piscesae. The sequence continues at coordinate 627,489 of JAODUO010000014.1, read as the reverse complement.
ACATCATGAGATGATAGTGTATAATAATGGAGAGTAACATAACAAACTATATTTACTATATAATATATATATATATATATACAACAAATTATTTTAAATATATAGATTGCAGTAATATATTGTATGGTAACATGTTGTCCAGCAGGTGTGCTGTAGCAGGGTACATTAGTAGACTGTATTAGTGTCTAGTTGTTGTACTGTGATAGAGAGTGTTATCAAAGTACACTGTACATACATGTAGTACTGTAGCGCCTAGTGAGACAGCACAACAGTAGACTACATGTAATATGTCATGTGTACACTAAATATACACTTACTCTGTACCATACAGTAGTATACAATATATATATATATATATTATATATATATATACATATATATATATATATATATATATATATATATATATATATATATATATATATATATATATATATATATATATATATATATATATATATATATATATACAATATATATAGTATAATATAATAGTAGTACATGTATACTACAACAGTGTATACTATTATATAGTGTACAGTATTGCAGTGTAGTGTACATTGTGCAATAATGTACAGCATTGTAATGTACAGCATTGTAATGTAGTGCATAGTAATAGTGTACAGTAGTTCATGGTAGTGTACAATAACATGTACACCAGCAGTGTACAGTAACATGTACACCAGCAGTGCACAGATGTACCCACTTCTTCTACTGTGGCTGGTCCGTTTGAGCGCAGTCGTATTGTCTTCTTGCCTGAACCAACGCCACTACTAGACTTCTTCTGGCCTGTTGATGGACCGACGTTGTCTGCAACAAACAGCACAACCTGTGAACACTGGTGCACACAGACAGTGTGACTGGGACTGCATCTAGGCCATCATGTAGGCCATCATGTAGGCCATCATGATGACACCAATGGGAATGTCAAAGCAGGAAACCTTCCACAAAATGAAAAGACATGAATGAATGTTATCTGTGTGAATGTCAGGAAGCAGATAGACGTGGCACTAATGATCCAGTGCAATAAATTCGTGAGCTGCACTTTGGTAATATAGAGGGGACGATATCTGTCATCAGTGGAGATGACACAGACACATGTTATATAAAAAGTAGATTACTAGGTCACCTGACATGACACCTGATGACAGATCGGTAGGTTACCTTGTCAGATAGACAGATACATATAAAGATGACATCAATGTATGTATGTGTCTGCTTCAAGGGACAAGACCGCCAACTGAGACAACACCCCAGGAGTGCAAATAGACAAGCAAGGATGCCGGGCCCTTGGCTTAACATTACAGTTCAACAATGTTCATCAATTAATAACATGTCATTTTGAGAATACATGTGATATGTTAACATTATATAAACGTATATTATTAAATTGCTGGCCAGTTGATCATTTGTTCCATTAATTTGTAAATATCGAATCTGTAGCATTCCTTTGAATATTACACTACTTTGAGTCCTCTGGGTCTTCTAAATTAAAATACTAAATAGTTCCTTTTAATTTTATAACAATTCAATGTCTTAAGACTTATGTTTGATGTCCTCATTACATAAAGCACCTTGTTTTGGTGTAGGGGGGTACAAAGTCAAGATGGTGCGGTCACACTTTATCAAACAGTAATGGACTCTAACTGGAGGCTCTAGCATTACCACCAGCTCTGTCTATAGTGGTTTTGGGCAGTAAAATGTTCAGTTAGTAGTGGTCATCTATCCAATCCAGCCAGTGCGTCCAGAATACACAAATCATCATTTCAATTGACTCAATTGCTTGAATACTTGTTCAATTATCAGTAAACTCATTTTGGAACTGTTCAAATGTGGTACTGCATAGATGGGTATCTACACAACTAGTAGGACCAATGGTTATCAGGGTTGTACAGATCAAGGATTGGCCTAATTACCCACATAGGAACATATGTGACATGTCATGTCATGTCTTTTCATTCAAAATAAGTCCATTCATTTCAGGGTTACATTTTCAGTGCAAGAAACGAACAGTGGCCATCCTAAAACATGATCTTTAGTGCACAGAATCATTGTGGAACTGGACAAGGAAGTATCACCTATGATGCTCACTCAGCTGGAAGAGGTGCAGTCTGGGTAAATCACTGTGTTATGAAAGAGCCTTGAATTGAAAGCATGTAGCCATGAACTAAACAGGGCCACAGTTAGCATGAGTAGGGTATGCCCTGGGTTGACAATGGCTGACTGTACAGGTAGCCACTAGGTGCAACGGGTGAGTGCCCAGGTAGATCAGGTACTGATAAAGTTCATTTGGCTCTCTTCAAGGTAACAGTGGAAGTGCAGTCCTAAAAAAGCTCACTGACGTTTTTGGCCTAGGGTTATATAAAATTCAATTTTGACACAACAATGAAACCTGCCATTATAAACATTCCATCAAAAAACTATCGAAATATTTCAAACGCTGTTTTGTAACTGTAGTAGGATAGACGGGAATACTCTTAGGGGCTGTTTCATTGTGGTAGAATATATACTAGTCACCTAGACACCAATGCCTGAGGCAGTAACATCGATTCTTACATAGAAATATATATGCCTTTGTTACTGTGAACCATAAACATTACCTTTGTTACTGTGAACCATAAACATTACCTTTGTTACTGTGAACCATAAACATTACCTTTGTTACTGTGAACCATAAACATTACCTTTGTTACTGTGAACCATAAACATTACCTTTGTTACTGTGAACCATAAACATTACCTTTGTTACTGTGAACCATAAACATTACCTTTGTTACTGTGAACCATAAACATTACCTTTGTTACTGTGAACCATAAACATTACCTTTGTTACTGTGAACCATAAACATTACCTTTGTTACTGTGAACCATAAACATTACCTTTGTTACTGTGAACCATAAACATTACCTTTGTTACTGTGAACCATAAACATTACCTTTGTTACTGTGAACCATAAACATTACCTTTGTTACTGTGAACCATAAACATTACCTTTGTTACTGTGAACCATAAACATTACCTTTGTTACTGTGAACCATTAAGAACAACCAGAGGTGAACAAAAGTCACAAAAACTAAACAACACTTGATGGTTTGTGTACATGTTTTTTAGCTTGCATCAAGTGACCAGTAAAGTCAAGAAAATCTATCATTGTGTTGTTACTGTTTTAGCTGTATAAGTAGACCAGTAGGTTCAAGAAATCTGTCAGTGTTGTACACTGTAAATACACACAGACATTCTGTGTATACACATCAGTGTTGTACACTGTAAATACACACAGACATTCTGTGTGTACACATCAGTGTTGTACACTGTAAATACACACAGACATTCTGTGTGTACACGTCAGTGTTGTACACTGTAAATACACACAGACATTCTGTGTGTACACGTCAGTGTTGTACACTGTAAATACACACAGACATTCTGTGTGTACACGTCAGTGTTGTACACTGTAAATACATACAGACATTCTGTGTGTACACATCAGTGTTGTACACTGTAAATACAACAGACATTCTGTGTGTACACGTCAGTGTTGTACACTGTAAATACATACAGACATTCTGTGTGTACACGTCAGTGTTGTACACTGTAAATACATACAGACATTCTGTGTGTACACGTCAGTGTTGTACACTGTAAATACATACATACATTCTGTGTGTACACGTCAGTGTTGTACACTGTAAATACATACAGACATTACTGTGTGTACACGTCAGTGTTGTACACTGTAAATACACACAGACATTCTGTGTGTACACGTCAGTGTTGTACACTGTAAATACACACAGACATTCTGTGTGTACACGTCAGTGTTGTACACTGTAAATACACACAGACATTCTGTGTGCACATGTCAGTGTTGTACACTGTAAATACAACAGTACATTCTGTGTGACACTGTCAGTGTTGTACACTGTAAATACACACAGACATTCTGTGTGTACACATCAGTGTTGTACACTGTAAATACATACAGACATTCTGTGTGTACACTCAGTGTTGTACACTGTAAATACATACAGACATTCTGTGTGTACACGTCAGTGTTGTACACTGTAAATACACACAGACATTCTGTGTGTACACGTCAGTGTTGTACACTGTAAATACATACATACATTCTGTGTGTACACGTCAGTGTTGTACACTGTAAATACACACATACATTCTGTGTGTACACGTCAGTGTTGTACACTGTAAATACACACAGACATTCTGTGTGTACACGTCAGTGTTGTACACTGTAAATACATACAGACATTCTGTGTGTACACATCAGTGTTGTACACTGTAAATACACACAGACATTCTGTGTGTACACATCAGTGTTGTACACTGTAAATACATACAGACATTCTGTGTGTACACATCAGTGTTGTACACTGTAAATACACACAGACATTCTGTGTGTACACATCAGTGTTGTACACTGTAAATACATACAGACATTCTGTGTGTACACGTCAGTGTTGTACACTGTAAATACACACAGACATTCTGTGTGTACACGTCAGTGTTGTACACTGTAAATACACACAGACATTCTGTGTGTACACATCAGTGTTGTACACTGTAAATACACACAGACATTCTGTGTGTACACATCAGTGTTGTACATTGTAAATACATACAGACATTCTGTGTGTACACATCAGTGTTGTACACTGTAAATACATACAGACATTCTGTGTGTACACATCAGTGTTGTACACTGTAAATACATACATACATTCTGTGTGTACACATCAGTGTTGTACACTGTAAATACATACAGACATTCTGTGTGTACACATCAGTGTTGTACACTGTAAATACATACATACATTCTGTGTGTACACATCAGTGTTGTACACTGTAAATACATACATACATTCTGTGTGTACACGTCAGTGTTGTACACTGTAAATACATACATACATTCTGTGTGTACACATCAGTGTTGTACACTGTAAATACATACATACATTCTGTGTGTACATGTCAGTGTTGTACATTGCAAATACATACATACATTCTGTGTGTACACATCAGTGTTGTACACTGTAAATACACACAGACATTCTGTGTGTACACATCAGTGTTGTACATTGTAAATACACACATACATTCTGTGTGTACACATCAGTGTTGTACATTGCAAATACATACAGACATTCTGTGTGTACACATCAGTGTTGTACACTGTAAATACATACATACATTCTGTGTGTACACATCAGTGTTGTACACTGTAAATACATACAGACATTCTGTGTGTACACATCAGTGTTGTACACTGTAAATACATACATACATTCTGTGTACACATCAGTGTTGTACACTGTAAATACATACATACATTCTGTGTACACATCAGTGTTGTACACTGTAAATACATACAGACATTATGTGTGTACACGTCAGTGTTGTACACTGTAAATACATACATACATTCTGTGTGTACACATCAGTGTTGTACACTGTAAATACACACAGACATTCTGTGTGTACAGAAACTGTACACGTCAGTGTTGGATGCTCTAAATCAACTATGTAAGTGACGGACATTATGTGTACATGTCTTTTTTCTACAGAAGTTACCAATTACTACTACTTTGACTACTATAAGATATCTGCACCTATTTGGTGCTGTGCTGTATCAGAGTAGGTAATTTTAACATCTTTAGTTAAAACCATGATTTGATTTGGCACTACCCAATCAAAGCCTGACCATACATATAGAGCCTCAGTGACAGTGGACTCAGGGTGACCATCTGAGACACTCAGCCCCGTCTCCAACACCTGAGCCATAATGACCACGGTGTACTTAAATCACCTCACATTACAATATGAAGGTTGTCAGATTCAGTTTGGTTTTAGCCACAGGCAGACATTTTAAATCATTATCTCATGTAATGTTTGCATTCTTGCTCCAAAAGTGATTGTAAACAGAATCAATGATAGTCATGAATAGTGTGTTCATTTAACGTACTTCCTTCAAGGTTGTTAGAGAGCTATGTCTTTCATCTATGGCAATATTTCTATCACATATACAGGACATGTGCAATGTTGCTGCATTTCTATCTGTAATTTCACTGTGATGATTAAAAAAGTATTCTTATTTTAATAAACCCATTTCAATGTTTGCAATTTGAATGGTGCATCACCAGGAGTGTATTCAAATGATAAACAGTACATGCAATTTCAAAATATGTTTTACTGGAAATGAGTTAACTGCACTACCTTTTGATTTTAATTTTTTATAAACCACTGCAAACCTCCAGTTGTAAATCACTATACACTGAGTAAACCCCTCGTTTTAACTTACAGATCTGCGACAGTACCAGTAGACCCCCCAGGCTCCACAGTTGTTGACTGAATGTAATGTAATGTAGCCATTCATAGTATTCATACACACGGCCGTGCGTCACAGTCCTGTGGCTATTTGGGTTAAATCCGGGTCGGTTTATGCCTCTAAAGGTACGTTCAGACACAATCAATTTTAAATGTCAGTGCAGGTTTTTTCTTGCTGTCCAGCCAGGCGGAGGGTTATTAACCAAACAACATGCAAAAGTTAAACGGGTCAACGCTGTACAGGCATGTACAACTATAATCAGGAGATCTAATATTTGAAATATCTGTATTATATGGTACAGAATTACATTAACTAGTTGTGCTTTGAGCTGCTTTATGCTAGTGTCCTTATCTAGTTAATTCATGTGAAGGTGAAAATGGGTGTCATTGACCATGAGGTTATTATGGCAAAGTATAACAGCTGTTCAGTTTAACAGACAGCATTTAAATCAACTTGTAAGCCCAATTATATGGTTACATAATACATATCCGTGGGTAAATTTTGCACTTATAGAACTTTGTAGTTTACATTTCAAACATACGTAGTAGGTCAAACCCTAGCAGGGGTTCATGAGTGCATCCTGTAGAGCTGAGTAAGACTTAACAAAGGTATTCAGTCAGACTAGATGGTGCGACATGACAAATGACTTGCTGGTCCCAACAAGTGCACTGTCACCCCACAGGAAATCCTGCCAAATACAATTGTCATGTGTCATTTACTCTAAAAACAATTTTGTTGTAATAAACTGTCATTGTCATCAGAGGATGTGCTATGCTGTCACAGACAAGTTTTTCATACAGAAAATAACACCATTGACCGAGTTTACAGTTGCCATTGTTGGAGCTTAACCATCATGTGTGGTTAGTGTTCTGTGACAATGGAACAAATGCATATTGTCGATGTTTTTTCTTTAAAGATGGATATCCTACATTCCGGAAGAACATTCCAGTAACATCCTTATGAACTCATAAACCTGATTTCACGTCAGGGTGATCTTGTCTACTGAAACATGCACACAGGGATGAGCCACAGAAACATGTCACCAGTGTGTGGTAAAAATGAGGCCTTAATCTGTGATACGGTGATGGTTTATGCATTTTGAAACAGCTCCTTATATGTGATAAGTAATTCTGTTTAATGATGGCTTTTCTAATGAGCTCACTGTCTGTAGTGAAATAGTTCCTCAGAACTCAGCCATACCAGTAGCAAACTATATTTATTTATTTATTTATTATCATTTAAACAACGTGACTTTTTAATTGTTAGTCACATTTTATACATTTATATGTTACAAATATTGTATGTACGCGCCTCTGAGCAGAAACGTTTTCTGGATATACGGCGCTTTACAAATAAAAATTATTATTATTATTATTAGCACTTATACACATGCAGCTGTGGGGTTACTACAGCTGTGGGGTTACTACAGCTGTGGGGTTACTACAGCTGTGGGGTTACTACAGCTGTGGGGTTACTACAGCTGTGGGGTTACTACAGCTGTGGGGTTACTACAGCTGTGGGGTTATTACAGCTGTGGGGTTACTACAGCTGTGGGGTTACTAAAGCTGTGGGGTTACTACAGCTGTGGGGTTACTACAGCTGTGGGGTTACTACAGCTGTGGGGTTACTACAGCTGTGGGGTTACTACAGCTGTGGGGTTACTACAGCTGTGGGGTTACTGCAAAACATACAGGGTCAACTACTCACAGAAGCCGGCTTTGATGGGTTCTATGAGGCGAATCGAGAACTTCTCCCCCTTTGGTACTTCCTTCAACCTCTTGGCAACCTCGAAGTGACGACACCCGACCACAGTACGTCCGTTTATCTCTTCGATGTGGTCGCCCACACAGATGCCCTCAATGCCGTGCATGATGCTTCCCTCCTTGATGCGCTTGATGAAGGCCAGACCCGCGCCATTGTCTGTGATGGTCAGTCCCAGGGCGTCCTCTGCCTTCTGGACGTCCACTACCTTTGGCTGACCGCGGATGTGGGCAAAGATGAAGTCTTCGAGGCCGATCTGACCACCCAGTAGCCTTGTCATGTCCACCTTGTGAGTGTTCAGTGTGCAGAAGAGAATCTGAAAGTGAAACCGTGCAAATTGTTACATAGACCAGCAGGAGAAACCGGGGCTGAAGCCAAACAATTGAAGTTCAAATTTTAGAGCTCAAATTTATTGCATTCTTATTTGAATACAACTTTAAATTAGTGTTCTGTTTTAACTGTTACTTAGATCAAATGGAATTAACATCCATGGAGAGATCTGTGTGATTTTGATGCAGCCTCCTGTTTCGATATTGTTGTGGGCATCTATCAATGGTGTTGAATCGTGCTTTAAACCATAAAGTGTCTGATACCCTCGGTTATGTGACTACCTGAAACATGTTATTTTATGTACACATTTTCATATAGACAATCTCATTACGATATTATGACAATGAATAAAACAGTTTCACTAAAATGAATAACTTGTGTAGTCGTACACAACGCGTAAGTTATTTCTCTTTCAGGTAAATGAATGGAAACGTTACAACATACAAATACTGAAGAATGATTTGTACTGCAGAGTTTCACAGACAAAATATGGAAATGCACACTTTGATGTGGCGTTATCTGCATAACCTATACAAGTGGTTGATTATTATTCTAAATGTGCCCCTTTAGGCAGATCATACAATTAGCATAACTATTATAAGAGAAGAGACAAACTAAACATATCAGATAATAAAAATAAGCCGAACAAAGCCATAAATAAACATCTGCTTGGCAACGACACTGTGGAAACGTTTGATCTACGTGAGACCGTAAAACAACTTTGTGTCTAGCCAAAAAGTCAATGAGAACAAGCCCTGGGGGTGTGTGCCATCAGTCACAATAGAACAGACAGCTGGAGCAGCAGACACTGGGTACACAAGGGAGGGGACAATGGCAGCAGAAGACACCTGATGACAAGGGTTGGAAGGCTGTGTCAAACTGTGTACACACTACAACACATGGTCACTACATGTGTAACACGTCTCGTCATAACATACCCTTGCACTGATCACGCTGACTACGCATGATGTCCACCACAAACATTCTCACTGTGTGATTTGTGTCAAGACAGATACGGTCCACATGCCATCACGATGACTATCTAGCTTGTACAAAAACATTCCCTTTACATGGTCAGTGTTGTAACTTCTTAGTGACACGATTAAGTTTTGTTCTGATGTTTTATGTGTCCTTGCAGACTACACGGCCGACCACAACTGTACAGTTCTGTACATTGCTCCAGTGGGACACTCATGGCACCCAGTGACACTGTGTGATGTTGTGTCAAACAGCCACATAAGGGAACAACTCCACACATCAACTGAGGACTCTCGTGAAAAGATTGTCTCTGTTATTTATGAATTACTCCTTAGAGGGAGCTTCTTTACACAATAACTCATCCACGCCACATCACCAGTCCAGGTCACACATGAAGAAAGAGATGAGACAAAACATTGCAACTGGAGGAGGAAGCTGGGAAAAGCATGTGAAAAGTGAACAAGCTGAGCTAAGACATGTGCAAGGACAAGAGATGAAGAAACACACCACTTATCCAAGCACCAGCACAACACAATGGAAAGAACTGATTTTAACTACAGCCAGGGACTTTAAAAAGGCAACAACACACTGAAACAGACAAGAAGAAATATGGGACCAGCAGCCCAGTTGACAGCTAACGGATATTACAAAAACAACCCTGGGTAGCTGAAATAGATAAATGATGATATGTTCCTATAATGTTCCAATGACAAAGTGTACCAGTAAAATGCAATTGCCTATATATTAACGTAATGCTACGTTACAAAGGAGTCACCCAGTCAACAATGATGTCATTCCAATGAACACACACCACAGCAGACATTTCCTCTGCTCCAAAACACATGAATAGATCCTGGTTAAATTTAGTACAGACTTGTTCTATAATGAATATTGGCACTGCTGAGCTGTGACATTCTCCTCTGGGAGGCAAATCAATAAAACCAAAGTAATTTGATATTAACACAACTAATTTAAAAATAAATTGGATGAGTAATTATTTATGCATTCTGAACACATTTGTCTCCCTCATGATCTTTCCCACACTGAGCAGCTCATGTGTTGTGTGACTGGTGTTATTGCTACTCTTTGTGTAATAAATAACTGAAAAAAATATAAATAAATGTTGTGCGATGTGTCACGTAAATCTGGGTGAGATTGTGAACAAGTTGTCACCTGTACTTCAACTACATATTGCATTAGCACTGCACATGCAGATGACCAAAAGTGATCACACATACTGTATTACACAGTGATCACATAATGACATTGTCCTGTATTACAGTGATCACATAATGACATTGTCCTGTATTATAGTAAACACATAATGACATTGTCCTGTATTATAGTGAACACATAATGACATTGTCCTGTATTATAGTGAACACATAATGACATTGTCCTGTATTATAGTGATCACACAATGACATTGTCCTGTATTATACAGTGATCACATAATGACATTGTCCTGTATTATAGTGAACACACAATGACATTGTCCTGTATTATTCAGTGATCACATAGTGACATTGTCCTGTATTATAGTGATCACATAATGACATTGTCCTGTATTATAGTGAACACATAATGACATTGTCCTGTATTATAGTGAACACATAATGACATTGTCCTGTATTATAGTGAACACATAATGACATTGTCCTGTATTATAGTGAACACATAATGACATTGTCCTGTATTATAGTGAACACATAATGACATTGTCCTGTATTATAGTGAACACATAATGACATTGTCCTGTATTATAGTGATCACACAATGACATTGTCCTGTATTATAGTGAACACATAATGACATTGTCCTGTATTATAGTGAACACATAATGACATTGTCCTGTATTATAGTGATCACACAATGACATTGTCCTGTATTATACAGTGATAACATAATGACATTGTCCTGTATTATAGTGAACACATAATGACATTGTCCTGTATTATAGTGATCACACAATGACATTGTCCTGTATTATACAATGATCACACAATGACATTGTCCTGTATTATACAGTGATCACATAATGACATTGTCCTGTATTATAGTGAACACAAAATGACATTGTCCTGTATTATACAGTGATCACATAGTGACATTGTCCTGTATTATAGTGATCACACAATGACATTGTCCTGTATTATACAGTGATAACATAATGACATTGTCCTGTATTATACAGTGATAACATAATGACATTGTCCTGTATTATACTGTGATCATGTAATGACATTGTCCTATATTACATAATGATCAAACAGTAATATTGTCCTGTATTACATAATGACCACACAGAGAGCAACTCTGTCCTACACAACACAACACACGACCAGGCAGTGAGTGTGTTGAGTGTCACACCTGTAGTCTGAATTCATCATATTCAGGTTGACACTGCACCTGTATAGTGTTGTCCCTGCATAATGCACACACCTTGGTGAATACAGAGTGGATCAGTGTCGTGTCCTTTAACATTATTAATAGGTGCCAGCTAGACTGGGTGGCAGCTATGTTTGTGTCTGTGTGATGGCAGCAGGAACTGTACAAGTAGGCCCGTGACATGTGTGTGAAAGCATTACTGAACTCATAGTTAGCAACTTGTGCAGAGCACGGTAAGAGAAGAATGGATGAACTCAGAGTGAAGGAATGTGTTAAGAAGAAATTGGTGAGGAGGTTGAAGTGGCCGGCCATGTGAAAAGAATGGGAGATGAAAAACTGGCAAAGAGATCAGATGCCCAGAAAGGGGAGGGAAAGGGAGGTGAGGAAGACCAAGAATGTGATGGGAGGATGCGAGATATGGAAAGAGTGGGAGAAGAATGGGGAACAACAGCAAAAGAAGGAGTTGGAGACTGCATGTTGAAAGAGAACATAGTGAGAGAAAAGTGAGGAAAGAAAAGATAAAGAAAAAGATTATGGTAACCATGGTCAACCTGACCCCTGATGACACGGGTGACAAGAGGGGAACAACAACCAATAGACACTTCACCTGCAATACAATCACAATTACTACTGATTCATAGATGGTACAAACACGTGTAGAGCCTACTCAAATTACTATTAAACTTAAAATTACACCAGTAACAATAATCTGTTTAGTCTCTATATCTAGATATAGCAGGTAATAGTAGACAATTAATGCTTATACAATACAAGGTAAGTAACATTGATCAAAACACTCCACTTCTGAGATTGTGCAACTTTTGAGCTGTTATGTCAATCAGAGTGTATTTACTGGAGTTTGTCCTAATCCTCAGTAGATCATCTAATCCAGACTTGCATATTTCACTTCCCTTGACAGGGCTGACTGAGACACTTTGTGGCACCTTGACCAACAGACAGTGAAAGTGGGGTGAAAATAAATTGCCCATGTTTTGAAAACACATTCAGTTGACTCTAACAGTCTACCTGGCAGGCCACACCCTTCTACACAGAGTGTAGATACTAGAGGGTGTATAAGGAACTGGGTTGTCAATTACAATACATTAAAATGACTAACCGCAAGTTGTACAACTAGATAAAGACTATGTCCTTAAGGTTCATTGTCCAAGTGACATTTCAGTTGAAGTTGAATGGACTGTCTTCACCGCCACAGATCACTGACCCATTAGAATGGTCAGTAATCAGGCTGCCCACTCACTCAGCCAGTGACACACACACCCTGTACTGTGGTATGCTGGAAGTTATGTTGTTATAAGTTAAAGCGCTGGCTGACTGACAGTGACTAGAACAATGTACACTCTATTGCACACATGGACACCCACACACATGTACACACTTCTCTCTCTCTCTCTCTCTCTCTCTCTCTCTCTCTCTCTCTCTCTCTCTCTCTTCTCTCTCTCTCTCTCTCTCTCTGTCTCTCTTCTCTCTTCTCTCTGTCTCTCTCTCTCTCTCTCTCTCTCTCTCTCTCTCTCTCTCTCTCTCTCTCTTCTCTGCTCTCTCGTCTCTGCTCTCTCTGTCTCTTCTCTCTCTCTCTCTCTCTCTCTCTCTCTCTCTCTTCTCGCTCTCTCGTCTCTCGTGTCTTCTCTCTCTCTCTCTTCTCTGTCTCGTTCGTCTCTGTCTCTGTCTCTGTCTCTGCCTTCCTCTGTCTCTGTCTCTGCTCTCTCTCTCTCTCTCTCTCTTCTCTCTCTCTCTCTGTCTCTCTCTCTGTCTCTGTCTCTTCTCTCTGTCTCTCTGTCTCTCTTCTCTCTCTGTCTCTCTCTGTCTCTCTCTGTCTCTCTCTCTGTCTCTCTCTCTGTCTCTCTCTCTGTCTCTCTCTGTCTCTCTCTCTGTCTCTCTCTCTTCTCTCTCTCTCTTCTCTCTCTCTCTCTCTCTCTCTCTCTCTCTCTCTCTCTCTCTCTCTCTCTCTCTCTCTCTCTCTCTCTCTCTCTCTCTCTCTCTCTCTCTCTCTCTCTCTCTCTCTCTCTCTCTCTCTCTCTCTCTCTCTCTCTCTCTCTCTCTCTCTATGTCTCTCTATGTCTCTCTCTGTCTCTCTCTGTCTCTCTCTGCAGTTTAGATAGGATTAGTGAAATCATACATAGAGCTATATACAAATCGAGTACACTGCTCTGGACCAAACAGAGAGAGAGAGAGAGAGAGAGCAGAGAGTAGCCTATCACTTGTAATTAGATAAGAGTTGAATTAGGAATAGGATAGGCTTATTATGTCAGATGAGTTAATCTGCCCACAGCTAGAGAGACACCCCCTAAGTATTGTGAATCTGATCATGTCCACAACTTCCATCTCTATTCACATTCTGTGACCTTCATGGAGACTCTCTCTACCTGAACTGTAGGTACATCTCATGACGTGGTTGATGACACAAGTGCGTCACGGATGACTGTCACCAAATTACGGGGTACTTCCGGTAGTTTAAATACAGTTGCTTCTGCCTTTGGTGACACCTGACACGAGTCGAGTGTGTATCAGTTGACATCTTTCCGGAACAAACCAGCGGAATCCAATGCCCCATGTTACTTTTTAGAAATTGGAACTAACGTGTCCCCGTACTTAGCAGTCTTACAATAGCTGCTGGAGAGACACTTGCAGCATTCTGTCTGGTGACTGTAGTCACAGGAGTGGGAGATTACACCTAAGACAACCATCAACCTAAACAAAGGTTGCCTCTGTGACAGATATGACTCAGGCTTATTGTCCAGTGAAGTCAGGGTCACTGGGTTCAAGAGGAACAACAAGACTGGGCCGAGCCAGTGCAAACAATTTGGTGAATGGTGATGAGCACCATGTCCCGGACACAACGAACCACAAAGAAGCAAACAATGTGCCAGGACTCTGCTACAGAGATACATACATAATGGCCTTGTATCTGAACGCAGACAATGTAGCAGGCTGGCCACCGCAGGAAGCATGATTATAGATGCAATCCTTTATCAAAAGGAAAGCAGCATTGTGCTTGTGAAATAACATTTGACATAGAGTTAAAGTAACACTCAAGTCATCTGTGTGCATCTAAGTGTATCCCAACATGTACAGTCACTATTTTTATTTAATATAATTATATAAAATGTTTACACTAAGATAAAATGTGCAATTCCAATAGATGACCAAAAATCAGTTGCAATGATTACCCTGGGTACTCATATAATCTGGCAAATAATATGTGATTAACTAACATGTCCGGGTTGATTGTGAAGCCATTCAAGAGATATGGAAGTGTGTGTGATGAAGCAAGAGCAGGAGGTGTCATCAGCGTAAGTACAGGTGGACTACAGCATAAGTACACAGGTGGAATACAGCATAAGTACACAGGTGGAATACAGCATAAGTACACAGGTGGACTACAGCATAAGTACACAGGTGGACTACAGCATAAGTACACAGGTGGAATACAGCATAAGTACACAGGTGGAATACAGCATAAGTACACAGGTGGAATACAGCATAAGTACACAGGTGGACTACAGCATAAGTACACAGGTGGACTACAGCATAAGTACACAGGTGGACTACAGCATAAGTACACAGGTGGACTACAGCATAAGTACACAGGTGGACTACAGCATAAGTACACAGGTGGAATACTGCTGGTGGCTGTGGCTGTCTGAGTAGTCAACGACACACACTGGCTGCTGCACCTGGTGATGATTTGTTTGATGTACTTCATTATGACAGGTGACATTGATAACCTGTCTATGACAGGGATCAGTGATACACTGTCTATGACAGGGGTCAGTGATCTATGACAGGTGACAGTCACTTTGTGTGAGGTAGTCACATGTACATGCACTGGTACATTGTCTATGACAGGTCAGACACTGATCCAATGTATATGACAGATGACAGTGATACAATGTATATGACAGGTGACAACCACTTGTACACTGTCTATGACAGGTGACAGCTATAGATACACTGTCTGTGCAGGTGATAGCCACTGGTACACAGTCTATGGTAGGTGACAGCTAGTCACTAACACACATATCTTGTCATCACCTCTCCGACAGCTTTACAACTGTCTGTCTGTCTGCGTGTGTGCATGCGTGCGTGTGTGTGTGTGTCTGCATGTATGTATGTGTGTGTGCGCATGCGTGTGTGTGTATGTGTGTGGTATGTGTGTGCTCTGACAGTTCACTGGTTCCATGGTCACTGGTGTACGTGGTTCAATAGTATGGCCAAGTAACTTCTGTACCAGTGGGGCGGTTGCTTGATTGCTATTTCACTGACATCTGAGTGCTCAAAGACAGCTGTGTGACTGCTGGATAACAACTGTCCATGCAATCTGTCTGAGCAGGTGTGACAGCCTGACAAGTGGCTGATTTCTATATCTCTGATGCATCATACTATATGACAGCAACATGAAGACCGAAAGCTGCCTGACTGCTGTGTGACAGATCCCGACAGTGACAGCTACCAGACAGCTGTGTGACAGATACCTAACATTTATGACAGCTACCTGACTGCTGTATGACAGATACCTGACAGTGACAGCTACCTGACAGCTGTGTGACAGATACCTAACATTTATGACAGCTGCCTGACTGCTGTGTGACAGATACCTAACATTTATGACAGCTACCTGATTGCTGTGTGACAGATCCCGACAGTGACAGCTACCAGACAGATACCTAACATTTATGACAGCTACATGACAGCTGCCTGTCATGCTCTTGCACTACCTCCCCACTCTGTCCTCTCACTAACCCTCACCCTCTTACAGCCTTCCCTTCTTATTACTTGGTCCTTCTCACTAAGCCATCTCCTCACATTATTTCCCTCTTATAGCCCCTCTCGTTTCTCTCTAACCCATCTCAAATCCCCAGCTCTCTCTCTACCCCCTTCTCACTGGGTGCTTCTATCTTATCATCATACCTCGATCAATCACTATACCCCCTCTTGCTAATAAATCCTGCCAATACTATACCTCATTACCCCCCCTCTCTCTCTCTCTTCTCTCCTCTGTGTCCCTCTCTGTGTCCCTCACTCTCGCCTTCTTTACCTTCTCGTCACTAGTCGCTACCCTGTCTCACAACTCTTTCACACCCTCTCACAATCCTACTGTCTCTCGTCCACAATGGACAATTTGCTGTAAATATTGTATTAATGCAACCATAAATTCGTGCACCAGTTGTATATATTTAGGTATCATTAACGTCAGCGGCCAAAACAATCACGCTGTTATTTTAATACGACTTCCGATGTTAATAATTAAATACACTAACGCGAGTCGATGCCCCTGACCCTACATTACTACGTCCGCGGTACAACGACCAGACTGAAGGTACTTACGTCTGTGGACGGTATGTTGTAACACTGGGCGATCTTTAGGTACAGTTCCTTGACGTTTGTGAAGCCTGAAATGACCCCCGTAGGACTGCCGTGCGCTTGTTGACAATGGAACGATAATTTCGGCTTTTTGTGCACGTCTTGATCAGGCGGCTTGTCATTGCCTGCATCGGCATTTTGTACTGAGCCATTGCTGGGCGCTTCTTGTGAGTTCTCGTCGATCGCCTCTTTCTCGAGTGTTTTGTCCTTTTTGTTCTTTCCAAAAAGCGGCATGTTTCTAACATTCACGTCCGCTCGATATAAATGTCTACAGTCAAGTTTCACTAATCAACAAAATGTCCACTCACTACGGATATCCCCTCACTACCTATGGTTCGGCTGGCTATGATTCACATCATCCGTGCCACAGGTAACGAGACACGTAAGGGCGGTATACGAAACGAATCAAGTCTCGGTTCATAACAAAGCTAAATAAAGCAGGCAATTTAGTTTTACTATGTATTTAGAATGTACGTTAACACATTAAATATGTGAGCCATTTTAATTTTGGATACTGAAAACACGACCTCGATAGTCGTCCAACTTTAGACATACATTCCCAAACCCCGTTTGTGTCACAGACACTTGTTCCGTGTTTAGCGATTGGTTGTTACCTGTGCAGGTAAACCGCACCCAGCCACGTAAAGGATTTCACAAAACCGACGTGGATTTACAGCTATGCGGAGTTTAATTAGTGAAAATAAATGTATTAGTTGCAAAGAGGACCGGCGTTAAACATGTGTTGTTATGAGATGTATACAAAAAAAGAAATTTTACTGAAACGCCGCATTTAAATTGTTACATTCGGGCCTGGTTATTGTACAAGGCCTCTGGTAAGGAATTCGGATACTCGTGACTGCGACTGTAACGGATTTACTGAAGCATGAATTAATGCAGGGGTGACACTCCGTGAAATATATACCATTGCCGTGCGCATTAATACGAGCAAATCTGGAAACTATAAACTACGTTCACGGAAACTATTACTCTAGTCTAGGTAGCAAATCTATAAAAACTAGTTATGAACATGCACCAAAACAGTCAAGTAAAATGTTAAGATATAATACACTTTTTAAACAAAGGCAATTAAATTTGTATGTTTATAAAATATGATATTAATTTTTATATATGTTTATATATGTATAGAGGTCATAATTTGTATGGGGAAAATCATCAAGACATTTCTTGATAATATAAAATGCATTGGACCAGTTGTGTTTGTATGAATTGTGCATAAACTGCATATGGATCAATGCACCCCCACACACACCCCAGGGTGACAGCGTGTGTGATCTACAGCTGGCAATCAGCGGCGTGTACAACTAAATGACTTAAGCTGTCTATTTATATACATCTGCTACTCTAAACGTGACATGACATCAGGTGCCTCTCCTAGGCTGGACATTCACGCAAGGGTGTGTCACTGTCATTGTCACTGCCCCCAGTAAGACTGTCTATGATCATTGCGGACATCATGTTTAGCACTATTTTCAACGGCTGTCTACAGTAACAAATATGTAACAGTTGTGTGAAAGTGTTGTGCTACATTACACACAAAAAGTTACAGGCATTTGAAACGAAACCAACACAATAATTAAAATACCCTGTACCTCCACACCAGAAACAAATATTTCCCATAAAATGACATAACATGGGAATCAAGATGATTGCCTTTGATGAACTGACAGTCCTGGACTATGGTTATACACAGTACTGAGTTATGAGACATGAGGAGTCCAACAACCAGCCTGGTCCAGCCATGACACCAAACAAGAGAAGAAACTCAAAGAGGAACAAATGCATAATTTCTGTTGACCTCACAATCAAGATGGCTACTTCAAAACACCAACAAGTTTGACGATCAAGGAGTTTTATTTTGTGTAACTTCACGGCACAGACATGTACACAAACAAACACAATATACAGTGGAATGGTGTACAATCTCGTAGATTACACAGTGTACACACCGCATACACATTACACACAGTATGAGGTGTTCTCACACACACTGTAGTTAAAGTTATGTGTCATTACCTATGTAATTTAGCAAATTTCACAGCACTTTGTGTAATAAATAATTAGTATTTCTGATTACCATGAATGAGTTCTGTAACGGTAAAACTAACAACTACCGGTAGTTGCTATTCTGATGCATGTATATTCAGGAAACAAACTGTAAGCGCTTTTGATTCACAGTAAATACATGCTATTAAAATTATTGCACATTCCAGTACATGTACAACTGACAACGTAGAATGATATAAATAATAAACAATAAAAACATAAATACCACAATGTAAAAATAACTTATGAGATCCCAGGATAATGGCAAATCCATGATATGAGATTGTTTAACAATATTTTTAAATGCTGAAGTTTGCAACGCACTCTGTTACACATAACCAATTCAATGATTAATTCACTCAGGCAGGAACAGCTCAATACTTCACTGCTTCACTACAGCACTCTTGCAGTATGATATCGTAGATTATATTAATCTTATTATCAATAAATAAAAACACAAAACAAACCCTGTTACACTAAATGACTGAGAAACCTCCATAACAAATGCAATGTCCACAAAGCTGAATCGACAGATAAAATAAAATATTCCATGCACATGGTAAACCATTAATTATGACTTGTAATGGGTAACACAGAGCAATAAATATTACTAGAATGTATAACAAATCCACAGTAGACTGTACGATAAATAAACAAAAGTGCACATTCGCCGAGACAAAGTCATGGAGCTCCCGCACTGTACGAGTGCTGAATGCTGTCATGAGATTCACCCTTATAAAACTGTTTAAATACAAGACTCAATCTGTATTACAAACAAGATTTAAATAGTTTGCCTAGGTCAAGTGATGCTCTGTATTGCAGACGTGCTATAAATAACACACATAAGTTATGTAAACACATAAAATAACACCAATAACAAACTAACTACACGTAAGTCTTCTTTAAAACACACAAGTAAACACACACACCTGGGCATGACTGATTGCACAGACAGCTATGTTCCTAATATCATTACTGAGTCAATTAAAACGCTGAGGGCACTCTTTCTTGAAAAAATCTCAAAATATAAACCCCAAACTTGTGTAAACATCTACCTGCGTAAACAATTATAGTTCATATCAATATTGAAAGATACAGACAATTCAAACAACAAATCTTGCTAACTTCTCAAGTACAATGTGACGCAAAATGGCTGCATTCAACAAAAACATTATCATCTTAGTTTCGTTATTTGTCCGATAGTAAAACCAGCCAACAGGTAATCAGGGGCGAAATAACCTATAGGCACGTGCCTAGGGCCCACAATGGCCAGGGACCCCCAAAAATATCTAATCATATAATTTGTACACTAATATTCTTAAAACCCACAACGCAAGATATGAATTTATTCAATGATGGCTGCTACTGCACAAGTTTCATTGATATTTCTTTGGCCAAGTTAGTTTTGTAAACTGGTAATAATCATGGTGTAGATCCTGTTTGTTTGAACAGTTTGCTGACATTACAATGGTGTTATTACATAACTTATGATAAAGGAGAAATATCTTCAAAGGCACCCTCTGTCATCAGATCTCATGACTGACAGAGAAGAGATGTTGAAAAATCTTCAAATCTGCCCACTCAGTAATTTATTGAATTCCAGCAACAGTGAAGGTTCTTTGGTAAGCTTCAAAACTGGGGTCTGACTGCAGGTTTTAGGCCCTTTAAGCTGCCATCACTGAATCAACATCTGGTTCTACATAGGGCCCACAAGTGTTGGATACCTAGGACCCACAAATGTCACAATCCATCACTGCAGCCAGTTGAACCAATGTGTTCACGGTGACATCAACCAAGAAACATAATTTCATATCATATATACAAATTTACCCACACAATATTCAACAATGAGGAACGCGAGGCCATGTAAAATGAGCAACTTCATCAATTTTACAAGATTCTTTCCTGGGACACTGTGGAATGACTAGAAATGTGTGCGGGAGTTTTCAAATGTACAAAAACACATTCATAGAAACACGTACGAACATAAGTAGTGCCTTGTTTCACAGCAAGTATTCACTACCGATACACCAACATGAAACAGACGCTGACATCAAGCCAGCTTTGCTGCCTAATGGGTCAAAATGCAAACAGTGTCAATCCTGGGGAGAACCAACACCTTACAGATGATGTTCCAGTCAGGTGTGTGAATATCTGTAGCAGGAACAGATGACTTGTAGTTATATTTTACTGGAGACCCTATTGAAGCTCTCCATGTGTCTTTCTGTAGCAAACATCTGATGTAAAAATATGTTCTATCAGGGACCAGAAACCAGGGGAGTCATTTGATATTAACATGTGAAAATGTAATTCGAATTTTTTGTTTCTATCACGACTTATCTGTCTGCAATGTTTATGTGATATACATAGATTCAATTGACTAAATGCACACTGGTAACTTATAAGTCTCAAGTTTCTGTTTCTCCACTTGTCTCTCGCCATGGAGAGTAAATATCCCCACAGTTTGC
This sequence comes from Ridgeia piscesae, assembly GCA_025642075.2. NCBI lineage: Eukaryota > Metazoa > Annelida > Polychaeta > Sabellida > Siboglinidae > Ridgeia > Ridgeia piscesae. The sequence continues at coordinate 605,777 of JAODUO010000014.1, read as the reverse complement.
AAGTCAGCTTTCCTATGTAGCCTTCCGACAATCTTGTAAGTTATATTCTGAACACGTAGGCAAATACTGTGCAAGTGATCGTGGTGCTGTGGACCTGATGTTGTCTGCAGTACCCAGAAGCCTCGCCAGTGAGCTATCGTGCATCATAACAGTGCCATTCGTAACAATTACTGCAAGATTTCAACTGTTTTTACCGTTGACAACGCCTGTTTGATGGCACAGAACAACAGACGATTGTCTGGACTGGTCTTGTCTTCGTACAGCTGCTGCAGGCGACCAATGTATGTGTCAAAGTTGTCATCACTGAGCTTGTCATCACAGTTCGGTAGGCGGATGTTCTGTAGTGACTCAATGAGTGACAGCTTCAGCTCACTCAAACAACTCACAGCTTCTCTGTTTTGTTCTGCCAGACTCTCGGTTTCAGCTTCATTTGCCAGTTTCTCTTTCTCGATGTCCATCACTTTTGTGCGAATGCGAACCACTTCAGCCTCTTTCTGAATGTTGATCTTCTGCAGTCGTTCTATGTCACTGTCTAATGCCTGGATGTCTGGGTCGTTCTCAATGCCTGCAAGCACACAGAGGATATGTTATCTATTGCACTGTCACAAGTTTAACTTACAGCATAAACTGATTCCTTTGTTCAAACACAACCATATCAATTATTAAAATTTAAGTATTGAAGCTACATTATTTGAATAAATACCAGAATTTGCTAATTTATATTCACAACACTTGAAATGAATCCCAAACAATATGTAAATTCACCACCAAACAAACAAATACAACATTTTATATACATCTTCTAAACAATGCATGACTTTGAAGGAAAAAAGTAATACCACCAATTTTGGAATAAACAAGAGATATCATAATAAAGAAGAACACATAATAATAGGAATGTTTATTGGTGCAATCAGAATGGATTCAGGTGGCGCCATCTACTGACTCAAGGAAACAAATTGTTTCATCAGTATCAATCTAATTTTCAACAAAGGACACTCCCTGCTACTATCAGATCTTCATATCCAGGTAATCATCAAAATATAGATTTATCCTGCCAAAATAATTGTGTCATAATAAAGTTAAATAAACTGCAAGAAACTTCAAAATATTCACTACTAAAATTTAAAACATTCTAACATAAACACTTGAAGGAATTAGAATACAGGTAATATGTGAATTAGTGGTATTGTTTAGCAGATGTTATGAGAATGTTGTTGCTACACTCACCCAAGGCAACTTTCTTCTGAATGGAGGCGATCTCTTCCGGAGAGAGCCGAGGTCTGTATACCCCAAATGGCAGCCCACTGAGGAGAGAACACAGGCAATACAATTACAATCAGGGGACAAAATATACAACTTATTTTACCCACGGGCCAGGCTGACTAGAATATGTTACTTATCCCATTGAAAAATCACTGGTTTTGGTAGCAATCATCAAAATGCAACCTTTTAGTGACATTTGTGTGTTGACTTCCAATATTCCTTAGCATACAAATATACAAACACATATAATTGTTAAAACTAACGATGCAGCGTGATTATTTTATTCAATTACTAGTTTATCAGATCTTGAGAGGAAAGCAGCAACTGGCCTGGGGAACTAGTTCTAGCCAAAGGTTACTTGACCCCTGATTACAAGGTCACTATAACTGGTGCACCATCTATCAAGTCTTGGCGTATGTTGACAGACTCTTACAGACTCTTCCCTTTGGTCTGTGTTTTCAGACACAGGTTGTGAGATGGCTAGAGGACCAATCTGGTTAGTGGGATTAAAATGATGGTTAACACAAGTCAGATCACTAACACTTTCTGATTACATCAAATAACACTAATAAGACATCAACTACCTGATTTTCTTTAAAACAAACCGGTCTGAGCATAACTACTTGCACATTGTGGTCCATTGAGTATAAGATCTAGACTCATCCTGTAAGACATGCCTCGCATGTATGTGGTCTGTTGAGAACAAGTTATAGACTGGTCACAATGAGACCTGCCTAGCAACTAGTGTGGTCTGTTGAGTAAGGTAACATAGATGACTGGACACAGTGACAAGTGTCCACTTGGTACAAGACACAGACTGGTGACAATAACAAATGTCGACTCACCTGCGTGGTCTGTTGAGTATGACGGAGGGACTGTCATGGCTGCCGTTGAATGAGAAAGGTAGTCTGAGCATTCTGTGTCGGTTGGCGAGTGGACAGCCAGACGCACTGAAACAACACACAGGTCATGTCACCTCTCTCGACAGGAACAGTGTTGGCAATAGAAGTACAAGTCTACTACATAGTGATGTAGTAGACTCCCAGTTTCTCCACAAAGTCTGGATGTGTCACTGTGTAGTGTGTACTTCACTAACTACAATGACTGCTGTGTCCCTCTGTCGCACTATGACACACCTGTATTCTATCCCACATCCAACTTAAACAGTTACATTTCATAAAATATTTTTCCATTAAATATGCACTGTGTACAGTTTGTAATGTTAACTTTGGAAAACACTTGTTACAAATCACATATCATTGTTTATGTAATTAAAAAGCAGTGATAATTTAATATGACACCGTAGCAAATGAAAGTAAAACAGAACACCTTATAAGTGACAGGTACTTATAAAATAAACTATATTAAAACAAACAATGATGATGACATTGCTAGTGAACTAAAAAAATGACTGTGGTGGTAAAACAATACTGTAAATAATAATATAAATGATAACAAATTGAAAATAATAATAAGCAACACATCATATAAGTTGGAAACAGACAAAAACAGAACAACACACACCTGAACACAAACTCAATAATGAAATTGTTAACTAAAAAAACGTGGTGATCAGTGATCACCGATTAAATTACTACAATCAGGACTAGGGGTGTGTATATCTATAGAATTTTTTATATTGTATCAAATACCATGCAAAATACACTGCCAACTGCAAAACTGAAGCTCCTTCACTTTGCGTTTTATACATAATGTCACTCTCTCCTCTCTCTATATCTCTTTCTCTCCTCTCTCTCTCTCTCTCTCTCTCTCTCTCTCTCTCTCTCTCTCTCTCTGTCTCTGTCTCTGTCTCTGTCTCTGTCTCTGTCTCTGACTCTGTCTCTGTCTCTGTCTCTCTCCTCTCTCCTCTCCCTCTCCCTCTCCCTCTCCCTCTCCCTCTCCCTCTCCCTCTCCCTCTCCCTCTCCCTCTCCCTCTCCCTCCTCTCTCTCTCTGTCCATCATGCCCAATGATGACATTAGTGTAGGGTTTTGTCCATGTGTTTTGCTCATCAGTGGGAGATTAGTCTGATCTGAACTGCAAAGCCTCTGCCACAGTCGATACAGAAAACGGTATATGCAGAAGCATCAGGAAAGCCAGAGATTGTGATCATGTTGGCATGTTTGTGATATCTTTTCTTCAATATGGTTCTTTCCTTTGTGAATGGCCTGCCTCCACTGTAGTCAATCTTGTGCAAGAGCCTCCCAGGTGTCTATCGCGATGTGTGTAGCCTACATGTGTCGTTTGACTACATTTTTGTATCGCAGCCGTTATCCACAATAAAGACATTTCCATTTGGCTAATTCCTCATAGAACACAGCCTTTGGGAGTCCGCTGTCATTCATATGGATGATGTGTCCAGTCCAAAGGAGTTGGGAGCTGCTGAGTGGCTTCAATGCTGGACATATTAGCCCGTCTCAACTCAAGACTTCCATATTTTGGGATGTGGTCTTTCCATAAGATCCAGGGGGTTTGTCTTAGATGCTGGAGATGCACTAGGGAAAGTTTTATAAAATGGCGATGGTGGAGAGTGTATGTCTCTGTAGTGCTGTTGGGAGCACGTAATGTACTTTTTAAAGTCATAATTTTTCACAGATACACGACTGCCTCGAGGGGGACACTCGGGGAACTAGTGTGAAATGTATATGATAGTCAAGTAGATTATCCTATCATACATTACCAATAACATTATCTACCTACTGCAAACAAGGCAATCAACATTCACATGTAGTCAGAACTACACAGAACCAACACCAACAAAACAATTTAACTACAACATGCAACACCAGCCTTGAAAGAAAGAAAAGAAAGACACACATGCAGCTGGGACTACACGACCCAACACCCTCTGCACCCAGCACGAGTTATACCTGCGATGGGATAAGTACTTTCCCGTGACATGGCCTGAGCCATCGCACCCAGGCACTGGACACCTAGAAGGAAACAGTCATGCAATGTCATGCCAGCAAGTCCTCACAGCGCAGGCGAGTTAACTACTTAACTATGAAGCCAATCTGTACATCGGTGACAGCTCTGGAAGCTGTACATTGCACCAGTGGACACTGTTGATGTTAGCCAGGGAAGCTGAGCGTATACACAGTGAGGCTTCTACTCTAGTTCATCCATTGTCATAGTGGCAAGCAAGGTTAGTGGCAAGCTTCAGATTAGTGTATATTATTGTATGGTAGGCATCACGTCTTCAGATGCACTGATATGATTCACTTTTGAAAAATTTGCTTGTTAAGCTAATTTTATCTATCAACAACAGATTCATCATCATAAGGTTTTGTTAAACCTCGAAGGTGCTGATCAAAACATTGTTTTTATCATGAAACTGGGAAGATATTGATTGCAAAAGTATAAAAAATACGTTTTACATGTTAGATATCACGCCAAACCTCTACATATCTGTTTCTGAGCTGTAGCAACAGAACAATCTGGCAGATTCAAACTAATCTATCACTGACTAATAGTCATTTTCTATACATTTAGCATATTCAAGTTGTATGTACACAACGATTCCAGAAAACGCTGAACATGAATACAGACCTAATTTCTCACATGGCTTTATGCACCAACTTGAGTCTTACTTAATTAGATGATAACTGACTGACTTAGAGTATTGTAATCTTATCTTCATTATAAACAGTCGTATCTTTATTCTTAATGATTAGTAGTCACGCCACACTTCTGTAGTACCACCACATGCAGCATCCACTGGCAGACACACTACAGCCGTCCAGTAAGTTGTTCTCTTACTTGAGTGGCTCAGGACCCTCTCCATTTTCCTTCAGTGGTTTCTTGGGCTTGTTTGCCCGTGGGCAGCCCGAGATGCTGCGGTGGGATGCATAGTTGCCCGTGATGTGGCCCGAACCATCGCAGCCAATAGTAGGGCATCTGTTGGAAGGATCAAAGTGAACCGTCATGCCTTAGTTATGCCGTTGTCAACATTCACGAGATTAGTGTGCTTCATGTGATAATTTGTTCTACTGTTTCTCTTAAATGAGCCTTTACACTAAAGGTGTTTCTTCACATGGCGATGCAGGGCCACAATGGAAAAGCATTGCTAGTTTTGTATTACAAAATTATATAAATCTACATTACTGCAGTTATAAATTACCTACCGGGTACAATAAATGCAGAATTGGACATAATTTATTATTTATTATACATAATTAATAAGTTATCAAACAATCAAAACAGAGTCTACCAGTAAACTCTCCAATGAGCCTGCCATCACCGAGCCTGTCACTAAATGAGCCTGTCGCTAAGCCTGCCACTAAATCCACCACTGAGCCTGCCACGGAGCCTGCCACTAAGTCCACCACTGACCGTGCCATTAAGTCCACCACTGAGCATGTCACTAAGCCTGCCACTAATTCTACAACTGAGCCTGTCACTAAGTTCACCACTGAGCCCGCCATTAAGTCCATCACTAAGCCTGAACTAAGTCCACCACTGAACCTGCCACTAAGTCCACCATTAAGCCTGCTTCTAAGTCTACCACTAAGTCTGAGCACTCCTCTATGGATTCTACCCCTACCACGAGTCTGAGCTCATCATTGAGCCAGCATTTAATTATAACCATGTAAATACATGTAAAAATGCCATCATACATACTTCTGTTCAACAGCCGTGGCTTGTACAAGTGCCCGCTGTGCCCGTGGGCAGCCCGACAGACTGCGGTGAGATGCGTAGTTGCCAGTGATGTGCCCAGAGCCGTCACAGCCCGGGGTTGGGCAGTGCACTAGATCCTTCATCTTTAGGGAAAGTGAGAAACTTCCACAGTTACTGCCATGAGGTGAATTTGGACACGAGTCGTCCAGTATCATGATTGGAGAGCTGGAAAACCAAAAGCATGAATATACAGGTCTATGCAAAGTAATGGCAATGTCTATAGTTGTAAAACACATTGTTTATTGTGACATATGAGTGGAGTTTGGTAAACCTAACGAGTCTGTTTACTCTGACTGCTACACACGGCTCTAGCTCCCTCTTGATGCCAGAATCTCTTGTTTCCCTACTTGACCAGACGGTCATCAACTTTGTGCAGAACTGGACAACTCCTAAATATATTATGTCTCAGGTTGAAAGCTAAACTTAGTGTTGTGTTGGTAGAAGTACAAAACTCAATAACGATTAATATATGGGTTGTCCTCGATTTTTAATTCATATATTGTTACATATAATTATATACATGTGTATATATATATATATATATATATATATATATATATATATATATATATATATATATATATATATATATATATATATATATATATATATTATGTGTGTGTGTGTGTGTGACTTACATACATCCAAAATCAAAAGCTATTAATATTAATGAACATAAATATTTACCCTAAACCAACAGTCATTTACACACTCATGCTGACGTTCGACCAACTCTCAGTGTGTCCTAGTAACAGTGACTCAGTGAGCATAACCTTAGTGGTCTCAGAGAACAAGTGTGAATAATTCATAGGTTCCAATATGCTGAACCAACAAACTCAGGCACAGCTACTCACAAGGCATTCTCCTGGTCAGAGGAGGCACCCTGACCCTCTCGGGGGTCATAGGGCGACATTGGGGTGGTCACATGATCCTCTCCGCCCCCGACAGAGATCCCGTTCTGGTACAGCTCAAGTGACTTCTTCGAGAAATCGACTGGCTCATCCTGACTGATGTCACTCAATTCCTGGTCATCTAGAATAATCTCCTGGCTTGACCGCTTCATGCTGAGGTCAAGGGTCACGGACTGGTCACTGCCAGTTGACGAGACTGACCCGGTCGGACTGGGGGGCGGCAGAGAGAAGCCGGTCTTTGTGGAGAGATTCATCGGAGCCACGGCCACAGGCTCGTAGCGATACTGCAGCTTTGGTAGGGGGCGCTGCTTGGCAATGATGCTCGGGCGGTCAGCACTGACCGGGTCCTTGGTCCGAGCTGAGACAGATTTGAGGCCGGAGTCATTGGCTGGTCGGTTGTACTTCTCCAGCTCCTTGACCAGGTTGGTGCGGGGAGTCTGGGGGGACACGTACGGGAAGTCTCCATAGCCCTGGGCAGGCAGCTCCAGCTGCTTCGTCAGGATCATGGGACGCAGCACACGGTCCGAGGTGTGGGACACTGAGAGGACAGGTGACAACATGGTCAGGTGACAGGTACTGGCATCAGACACACCAGACAACACAGTCAAGTGAGATACTGGGTTATATACTGCCATCAAGCAAATACTGGCATCAAACACACCAGACACAAGAGCAAATACTGGCATCAAACACACCAGACACAAGAGCAAATACTGGCACCAAACAGACCAGACACCAGGGTAAATACTGGCATCAAACACACCAGAGCAAATATTGCCATCAAATACATCAGAGCAAATACTGCCATCAAACACTCCACACACCAGAGCAAATACTGGCATCAAACACACCAGACACCAGGGTAAATACTGGCATCAAACAAACCAGACCCCATGGTAAATACTGGCATCATACACACCACACACCAGGATAAATACTGGCATCAAACACACCAGACACCAGGGTAAATACTGGCATCAAACACACCAGACACCAGGGTAAATACTGGCATCAAACACACCAGACACCAGGGTAAATACTGGCATCAAACACACCAGACACCAGGGTAAATACTGGCATCAAACACACCAGACCCCAGGAGAAATACTGGCATCAAACACACCAGACCCCAAGATAAATACTGGCATCAAACACATCAGACCCCAGGATAAATACTGGCATCAAACACACCACACACCAGGATAAATACTGGCATCAAACACACCAGACACCAGGATAAATACTGGCATCAAACACACCAGACCCCAAGATAAATACTGGCATCAAACACACCAGGGTAAATAGTGGCATCAAACACACCAAACACCACAGTAAATATTGGCATCAGATACACCAGACACTGGGGCAAATACTGTCATCAAACACACCAGACATTAGCATCAAACACACCAGGCACCAAGGTAAATACTGGCATCAAACTCACCAGACATTGGGCAAATACTGGCATCAAACATACCAGGCACCAAGGTAAATACTGGCATAAAACTCACCAAGCATCAAGGTAACTACTGGCCTCAAACACACCAGAAAACACAGTCAAGTAAGACACCAGATTATATACTGCCACCAAACACACCATACACCTGAGCAAATACTGGCATCAAACACACCAGACACCAGAACAAATACTGGCATCAAACACACCAGACACCAGAACAAATACTGGCATCAAACACACCAGACACCAGAACAAATACTGGCATCAAACACACCAGACACCAGAACAAATACTGGCATCAAACACACCAGACACCTGAGCAAATACTGGCATCAAACACACCAGACACCAGAACAAATACTGGCATCAAACAAACCAGACACCAGGGTAAATACTGGCATCAAACAAACCAGACCCCATGGTAAATACTGGCATCATACACACCACACACCAGGATAAATACTGGCATCAAACACACCAGACACCAGGGTAAATACTGGCATCAAACACACCAGATCCCAGGAGAAATACTGGCATCAAACACACCAGACCCCAAGATAAATACTGGCATCAAACACATCAGACCCCAGGATAAATACTGGCATCAAACACACCAGACACCAGGATAAATACTGGCATCAAACACACCAGACACCAGGATAAATACTGGCATCAAACACACCAGACACCAGGATAAATACTGGCATCAAACACACCAGACACCAGGGAAAATACTGGCATCAAACCGACCACACACCAGAGCAAATACTGGCATCAAACAAACAGGGTAAATAATAGCATCAAACACACCGGACACCAGAGTAAGTACTGAGATCAAATACACCAGACACTGGGGCAAAATCTGTCATCAGACACACCAGACATTGGGCAAATACTGGCATCAAACACACCAGGCACCAAGGTAAATACTGGCATCAAACACACCCGACACCTGACAAATACTGACAACAAACACACCAGACACTGGGGAAAATACTATCATCAAACACACCAGACAATGGGGCAAATACTGATACCAAATACACCAGACATTGGGCAAATACTGGATCAAACACACCAGACAACACAGTCAAGTACTGACATCAAACACACCAGACACTGGTATAAATATTGACAAGAAATAAACCAGACATGGGTAAATACTGACATCAAACACACCAGACATTGTGGACAATAATGTCATCAAACACACCATAAAATATGGACAATGCTGGCTTCAAACACGTCACACACTGGGGCAAATACACCAGACACTGGGGCAAATATTGGCATCAAACGTAGCAGAGAGTCAAATACACCTCATCAAACAAACCACATAATTGGTCAAATACATTTCATCAAACACACCAGATACTCGTATTAATATATATTGTCAAACACAACACACATTTGGTTGAATATGTCTCACCAGACATACTCTGTTATGTTGTTATAGATGTCTCAGTACAAGTTTAATTTGTTCCTTCCTTTGCAGTAGTAGCCTTATTTTTTCTATATCACAACAAGCTAAACAGAGCACAAAAATTATACAACACAGGGAATGAAAAACTCACATATAAAACACACAAGATACTTGTAAGTTGAGGGTAATCACAGCTCAGTGTTACAAACGCAGAATCAATCTGCAGCCAGAAACGCTCACTAAGCCATGCAGGAGTAAAACAACCATAACAAGATTGCAAGATGTGCAGTGAATTCTGTCAAACTGTCGTGTGACACCGAGCGTGACACTGAGCGTGACACTGAGCGTGCCGTCTGCCTCACTACTAACCATATTGCTGGGCGGAGTGCATGAAGGGCAGGTGACGGTCATCACATGGAAAGGGTATCGCAGCACCTGGCTCAAGGTTCTCGTGATAGCTGCCCATCTGACTGTTAGATGGAACTAGGCCTAGATGACACAACGACAAGCAGGCTACTGGGGTGTGACAACATTGGTGACAACAGACATGCTCTGGTGACAACCAACGGCAACCACAGACAGCTACAGGACGCGAGTCCACACTTCCCAACTTCACCCTAACATGGTCACAACTGCCCCACTCCACACATATAGCTAGAAGTGTGTGTGTGGTGTGTGTGTGTGTGTGTGTGTGTGTGTGTGTGTGTGTGTGTGTGTGTGTGTGTGTGTGTGTGTGTGTGTGTGTGTGTGTGTGTGTGTGTGTGTGTGTGGTGCGTGTGTGCGTGCGTGCGTGCGTGTGTGCGTGCGTGTGCGTGCATGTCTAGAAAGAAATGTGCATGTAATAACAACTCCAAAGTGACTACTTTCTTCAGGTATAGTAATGTGTTACCAGAATAAAGAAGCTGTGAGGTATTGCAGTGTATGTGGAGTGTGGAGTGTGGAGTGTGCAGTGTGCAGTGTCCAGTGTGCAGTGACCATTGTCAGACTGACATCAGGAAATGAAGAATCACACACGCAAATTATTACAACATGTAAACATAGTACAATAAATATTATTAGTAAAAGGCATTTCATGCTGCAGTCTGGATAAGTTATTCCTTGCTGTCCTTTTGGTGAGGTAATAATTACCAGCAAAAGTAATGGGAGCATTGATGAAAATGTATGCACGTTTGCAACTATGGCAGTAACAGCAGTTGAAAGAACATATATTTGTGCACATAAAATCAAACAGATGTGTCACCACCAGGTACTTAGACTCCAGTGTCATCAATCATTAGGCACAAAGGCATGGTGATCTACCAAATGGGTAAAAGAGCCACTACAGCATTCCAATACATCATAATCCACTGAACGTGTAAAAAGAATACAGCTACGATAACGCCACTATGATGCATACATGTATTTATAAACACAGATTGATGATTCCCACAAATAGCAACAACCTCTGCCTTCACAGAGACGGCCAACAGCGGCAATGACTGCTTCACTGCTAAGCTCATAACAATCAGAAAAAAAACATATCCATTTATTAAATGTCGCACAAAACATTCTTCTATCTCCACGTCAGCCCAGCAAATGACAGCTGCATTCACACAGGGTAGAACAAACTCACGCACTCAGTTGCCTTGGCAACCATCACATACACTACCAGAAGTAACAGTTTAGAAAATGAGAAAGACGACACTGAAAAGGAGGCAGGACCAATCAAGTTTCAACAGAATGGCCGCCTGGTTTCAGTTATTACAAAAACCTACGGGAAAGTTGTCAAAGTGTAAAATGCATGCAGTAATGTTTGTGGTAGGAGATGTCATGTCACAGTAGAAAAGTAATTAACAAATTTTACTGTTATCAACATGGTTGGCAAATGCAAAACTTGTCCTTATTGAGGCCTTATGCATAATTTTGATTGTGATATAAACAAACTGTGACGTATTAGTTCCATCAGTAGGGTCGTGAACAATGTCCAAAACAGGTTGCTGGTTTCACAGAGGTGCACACAAAACAACATAAGCACATCAAACACAAACAAGACACCATGTGTGTTGGCATGTGCTACAAACACCACATGTTCTGATGCTCATGTGTTCAGTTTTGTTAATTTTCACTGTGCATTGACACAGTTTGCTTTGTGATGGTTATAACAGAGGTTGTTTCTTCAGAGATGTGCCACTGTGACACACTTACAACCTCAGCACAGTGCTTATGGCACCTGTTTGACTGTAAAGCTGCAAGCAGGTGTGTGTTAAGTCTGTAGTGACACAGGTCTTTAGTGACACAGATGAACATTGTGTGTTAATTGATGATTTCCAGCCACATTGTCAATATGCACTGAGATTCCCACTTGTTTCTTGTTTCCTGAGGTCACTGATCCACGAAGTGTCTGGTTGGCCAGTCTGGTGAGACTCACACCATAAGAACTGATGCCTTGCGTGACTGACTTGGAGGGTGCAAACTGTTTCAAAGTCAACTGCCTAGTGGTGGGAGAGAACATGCAGACAGTGAGGTGAGAAAGGGCGTGAGAGAGGGTCAAAGTTGTACTTACCAGGTGGAGGTGACTTCTTGCACTGTTGTCCAGTGACCTTGCCCAGAGCAGCAATGGGACAGCCAGACAGACTGGAACACACCAACCAGCATTCTCAGATAAACACACAGTGTCTTCACTGAGAAATAAGGCTTGGCAGAGTTAGTATTGACCAGCTTAGTCACCAGTATGATGAATAAATTCAGTTGTTACCCACTCTGCTGGGTGAAAAACAAAGAGTGAACTGTTGTCATTTAAACACCCCAATGTGCATGCGTGTGAGCATGTGGGCATGCGTACGTGCGTGCGTGCGTGCGTGTGTGAATGCATTCATGTGTTTAGTGTGTGCATGTGTATGCATGCATAAGTGTGTGCATGTGTTTGTATAGAAACTGTGCACACACACAATGTCACACACATACGCACACAAACACACACATACACAGTGTTTGGATTGACTAACTGAATTAAACAACACTGTCCACAGATCTAATCTTGTTACAAGAGCTCATCTGTTATTATCAACATATAATAAAAATGTTACAAACATTAACAATTTGTTCATAATAGTTATTATGCACACTTTGTGATTACAACATGACATACATTTTTGAGAATGTGATAGAGCAATTACTGAAGAAGCAATAAAGTGAGAAGACATGACTGTGAGTCAAACCTGCGATGGGAGTTGCGGTTGCTGTTGACATGTCCTCGTCCCGTGCAGCCCGGCGTTGGACACCTGGTGGGCACAATAACAGTTAGAAACATGAGCACTCGGCAACAAACTTAACAGCATTTCAAACAACCAACAGTGTACATGTTTCACAACCATCGCTAGAAACAGTTAAAGATTATTTTGATGTAAGAAGCGGCCACAAAGTTTGTGATGTCAGATTGTCTGGTTATTTTAATAATACATACATACACCAATTAAGTTCCTTCCACATATGTAAGAATCAACTCACCTTAGAATGGTTTCATGCTGAGCAAGCACTGAAATACAAAACAGAACCCTTCAAATGTTACGTCATTTCTAACATTCCACCTACAGCCATGTTTAACATTCGTTGTAGACTCTCAGTTAGCACTGAATTTATTTATTGTCCAAGTTGATTGAAAAAAACTACATTTCACATACAAAGGTATGACTCCCTTACAATGTTCAAATCAGCCTTTATTTTAATGAACATTGGGTGTATTTCTTAAAGAACACGTTGTCTTACCTTCCGAGGACACCTTGTCTTTCCTTGGACATCCAGATAAACTGCAAACGTAAGACGTAACAAAAATTAGAGGCATTCCTCTGTATTCATTTTTTGCAAGAACAATTGCAAGTACATATATTATCTCAGATACTTTCCATTTTTAAAGAGAAAAGAAATAAGAAACAAGGTTACCTTCGATGATGTGAATATAGTCCAGTCACATGACCACTTCCATCACATCCAGGGGTCGGACATTTGCTATCTGAAAGTGGTAATAATTCAGTAATGACAGTACAAATACAAATTCATAACACAAACACTCTTGCAACTGTGCTTTCACGTATATACTGAATTTACAAATAAAATATGTCATAGTGAATATATTGCTCATGTCTCCAAGAATGGTTTATTATAGTAATACGTCATGTTCTATTATTAAAATCTCACAGAATACAATATATGTTTTTAATGATTATTGTTTCTTTCACACCAACGTTTCAAGTTTGCCTATCACACAAAAATCTGCCCTGTGAACTGTTACTAATGAATACTCAATGTGCTACCAACATGTAAGCATATATAGAATTTAATGAAATTCACGCACAACTAGACATTGTGTTACCTTTCTTGCAAGAGTCGTGTATGCCATGTAAGTTGTCCAATGTTGTTGGTCGGACTGCAGAAGATGTTTCCTGTCTGAAGCCATCATGGAAACTAAATGTGCCCTGACTGTTGTCGGTGTCATAACTGTCCTGTTGGGGTGAATATGTGCGAATGTTTGACGAGTGAAACCCCGAATTGCCATCTCGGTTGCCAATGGACATCTGTTGCAAAATGGTGGCTGCTTCTTTGTCACTTTTACTCGACATCTCTTGCAGAATCACAGCGGCTTCCAACTGCGCTGCTTCTATGTGAGAGGTGTCGTGCGAAATACTGTCTGACGTAAAGATTCTGCTGTCGATTGCATCGCCGTTGTGTCTCTCCAGGCTGACTGTAGGGTATTCTCTCTTAACATAGTCCATATTGCTGGCTGTGTCATTATCTGTGTTAATCGTGAACTGTTTTATTTCGACAGACTCTTGTGGCAGTGGTGGAGGTGGCGTTTCACATTCCAGCTTCCCATAAAGAAGTGGATTCGACTGCAGAATCTGTGCCTCAATACTCGTACATTCAATATTGACTTCATCAGCGGTTGGTCGATTAGTTCCATCTGATGCACACTTCTCCATCTTAACTGCTGTTGTCTCATTCCCCTCTCCCACTTGGGAATCTCCCTGTAGTGTGGACGCCCCAGTCTGCTGACAACCCTCTGGTGGGGTGGGGCAGGGTGACTGCTGCCCCACCAGGAACTGTATGCAGGCACACTCCTGCTCAATCTTCAACAGCGCCTCCACGGTGTCATCTCGCTTCAGTGCACTTTCACTTGCCTCAACCGAATCCTGATCTTCAACCACAGCAGCTGTTTCGAACGAGGGTGATTCGTCACCCCCGTCTGCCTGGGGCGCTTCCTGTTTGCTCTCCTCCACACTGATCTCAACAGCATCAAACCCGTTCCCGTTGACCAGAATCTCGGTGCTCTCAGTCGGTTCAATGACCACTTTTATTTCCTTGCCCATCCTCCTGCTGTGTGAGCCCTTGCTGGCTCTGTGCTTGCTCCTTCTTCCCGTGTCATTATCGAGGGAACTAAAGAAGTCGTCCTCCCCATCCCAGTCTCCCGACAGACTCCGCAGGGCTTTCTCCGCGTCCCTGATCGCACGCTTGTCCTCGTCTAAGTCAGTTGAGTCCTCGTCCTGGTCAGCTACGGGGGACAGGTGACTGTGGTTCACCTCGGGCACGGCCTGCTCATCTGCCTCGTCCACTGTAGTCTCAACCATGTCCAGTCTCTGGTCACCGTCCAGTGTCAAGACCTCGTCTTGTCCATTCTCTAGGCACTGTTTGTCATCTAACTCGGGGCTCACAATGAGTGTGACTGGGTGTGTAGTGACAGGTTCACTGTGGTCCGTGATACACAGGTCTTTGTCTGTGGTACACGCGTCCCTGTCTGTCTGTTTCACCTCTTCAACCATCTGTTCCTTAGCAGTGCACAGGTCGGCTGCCAGGGCTGCCTTCATCTGTTTTGCTGTGTCATTCCGCATCACTTTCATCAGTTTGTCCTTTTGTTTCCCTCCTCCTGTTGGACTCGCAAGTGTCTTCATCTTTTTGGCGGCGTTTCCTGAACCCTCGTGCTGAGAATGTTTCCTTTTCTTGAAGTTCAGGGTCGAGTTTTCCAGCCTGGAACATATGGCGTTGTTTGCTGGCATGAGATGGAATGTTCTGGCAGCTGAACTGTTAACAATTTAGTAGGATTAAAAGGGTTTTTTGTTACTTGCATGAAACCAGTGTAGAATAACCAACTTGTTAAAATAGTCAAGCTCTTACTATATTAATAACTAGCTGAATATATCCAACAAATATTAAAATATGTATATATTATGTACAATGAAATCTATAAACCAACCCCAATGTTCCACAGTGATACAAAGATAAAATACAATATTTTACGGATATTTGCTGTTAAAATGCAAATACTATGATACTTGTAATGCAACTAAGCGTTTGTTTGCCAATACAATACAATTCAAACAGTGGTGTGTTATACAAATAGTGACTTTAGAATATAAATAATGTTCTTTATTAAACACATACTTATCATCAGTGCACACATAACATCTTTACAATTATGTATAAAGAGCTACACCAGGAATTAAGAGTTGTTAGGATTAGAAGTACAAGATAATGATAACTTACACTTTGTTCCGCTGAAGTTTTGTCTTTGCATTAATTTGACCATTGTGTGGTTTTGCTGGGGAACTGCAAAAAGAATCAGGTAAATATTTGTTATCTAAGTAAATACTAACAATCCTCTCCTTGTCAACAGGAGAGCTCCTTACTGTTTTGTCTCTGTCCAAGGTAAAACTCACTGAATCAACCATAAGATCCAGACGAAAGAGCTGACAGTTAGTGTTGACAGGGCACACCAGGTGTCACAACTATCTATACACAATATCTAGTTTTATTCAAGACAGTTGATAGAATACTGAAAGTCCAAGTCATACATTCGACTTTGAACTGTCATAATTCATTTGAATAACCATAACCACACACAACTCTGTGATTCTACAATGTTTAAACTTATCCAATGGCTACAGAAGTGGTACCTTCTCAGTATTTATTTTGTGTAGCCCATAATAACCTAGCTCCAGCAAGTTCATTGATGCTGGGTATACAAATAATTCAGTTATTTTGTCATGCTGTATATACAACTAGTCACTAATACAATATTCTTGGATACTCTTAGAATGTATTTTTGTCTACCAACCTTCCAGAAATGTGTGCAACACCTGAAGAGAAGAAAATCCATGATTACTAATTGTTCAGTTTGTAGATACAATTGTGATATTTTTTATTAAAGTCCAAAGTAATACTGTGATCAGCAATGTTTATAACAAATAGTTAATAATAATAATATTGTAAAGATGATAATACAAACAAAACTGAATAAGAATATGTTCTTTGTATACTTAAAGGAAATAGAAACAATGCTTTACCTAAAATTTGTATTCCATGTATAATGTAAAGATTAAGTATGTACGTAACACTTGACAACTTTCAAAAAATATAAATAAATAAAGATACATTTGTAGTATAAATTTAGTTTTGAACCCATCAGCATAGTAGCGATTCCGACAGAAAGCTGAAAGTTAATTAGCAAGGCAATGGTATTTTGACGTCAAAGATGACACATACTGACATCAGGCAGACCTTTTCTACGTATTCAAAACATGTTAACAAGGATAGTTTTTGTGTCGAAATGAGTGTCATAATAAATTTAGACCAGAACGTTTGCCACAAACAAAAGTTTCGCGAAGACCTGACTGAGTTCCAGGTTCGCTGCGGCCTTCAGCTCACTAATTTTCTGAGTAATTGTATTGACTGCAGCCACGGAAGATAATCCATGCAAGGACACATACATTACAAACATTTAACTTCAGACAGAAATGTTATATAGTACATCACTATCACTGGTATGCCGACATATGAATGAGGAGTTTAAACTAACACTTTAAATCTGGTACCAAAATTCCGCTGGCCACCTTAGCTAAGTTGGTAAACGCATTCGTTAGGTGCATTCTATTTTACAATTGGAATGACACCAGTTCGAACCTGACACAAAACCATTCATATTTTTATACTTATTTGTTTATTTTTTCACTAAATAATAATTATAAACCGAATCATTTTAAATCAATGAATGGTGTACTGCTTGTGTTTTTATTGTAGTAATTATTTATTTACGACAAAAATAAAAATATTATAATTGCATATAACAATGATGTATATTTCTAAATTAAAATTATTGTAACTATACATGAAAACAAATTGTGATTTGTGTTGATAAATGAAATTTTTAAATATACATCATCACTATATACAATTAACATATTTTCATTTTTGTGGCATATCAATAATTACTACAAAAATAAAACAAATACAAACAGTAGTCTACATCAGTGCTTTGTGATTCGATTTATAATTATTATTTTGTGAAAAGTTATACAAAAAAGTGACAAAAAGATATCAGCGGTTTTGTGTCAGGTTTGAATCAGTGTCCTTCTGATTGTAAAGTGAATGCACCTAACGAACATGTCTACCAATTGAGCCACAGTAACAAACAATATTCTACTCCCGGATTTAAAGTGTTATGTTAAATATATAACTCCTCCTTAACACATCAGCATTTTAATGATTATTTATGGCTTACACAACGTTTATTTCTGACATACTATTACCGAAGATGGTAACGATCTCGAAGCTCAGACAGGCCTCCGCAAAACATCTGGCTTCAATGTTTCAACAAAATTTATTTATGTGGAATCTTAAGATAAATATATTATGTTCTCTATAATGATCACTGTTTGTAGTATATTGGAATATCCCACAATAATTCATTTTGATGCTCGCTTCGACCCAAAAGTTATCCTTGTAAACATGTTCTGAATCCAACGAAAGAGTTCACATGACGCCAGCATGTGTCCTGTCTGACGTCACAACTGGGCATCCAGAACGCGTGGCAAAAATATGCATATTCAAAAAAGTCCAGTGGCATAGCATAAAATTGTGAATTTCTAATCAATAATTTTTTTTTTGTTTCTGGCTTTACGGACATGTAGCTTTATAGCAGCATGTATTATAATACTGATTCAAGCAATAGGTGTTTGTATTTCCTTTAACTACCAAGGTAGATAAATTATATTACTTATGTGAATTCAAATAAAACATAAAGGTAACTAATTATCCAAATACATACTGAATACAAAATAAGAAACAAGAATTAAATAAACAACATCTCTACATTTAATAATTTTGTGATATCACCATAGCAAGACAAGAAATGTTTACAGTAGCCTATGTGTTGTAACATAGGCTATTGGGAGCCACAAAATTCTTCTAGCAACTTCTCGGTGAAGATAATGAGTTCTGCCTGTGCATTGTCTGTTCTTACCTTGCGTGTCTGCCAGACTCTTGCCTCGAGTACGCTTCATGTTGCCTGGGAGAAAGACGACCTGTACAACACAGGGTGTGTCTGTTAACACGTTGTTACTTATAAATTTTTAGGTGTACACAATACTTAAGAAATATTCCCATGGTTAAGAAAGAACTGTTTATCAAAGCAGTGTAAATGTGATGGCCTCAGATGGGGGTGTATTGTTGACTGTTACTGTTGTGTCACGTCCTCTGGTACCACCTAAATAAATAGTTATTATTACCATTTGAAGCAAACATGGCACCAGTGACATCGCGTGTCACACTGAATTGGAAACACATAATTATTGTTGTCAATTATGTGTGGTTACTGCGTGGTTAACAGTCCTCGTTCAAGAGAAGAACAGTTACCAGTGTCTAGGTAGACAAACGACCTGCATGACAGATGCACCAAGGCACACACAGTAATAAGTAGGCCAGGCCATCCTCTGTGTAAGTTCAAGATCTGCTGGGATGACACACGTCAATGTGACTGAAGTTGACTGGGAAACAATGTAACCTCATCCATACAATGATGGTTGCGTGTGATACGGGACACTGTAAACACTGCTGACACAAGTGGAACTTCCACTTGTGTTGTCACTTGTTGACCGAGTATTACAAGTCATAGTCATGGACTGACATAACATGCAGATTACAGTATGTATGCTTAAAAGGACACATACAATATAAATTTTTACTCTTTCAGTGGACAAACCCAATGGATCAATGAAACATGGGGTCAGACGTCACTCTGGGGTTATGTTCAGTTTATCAGGAATTGATCATAGACTACATGAAATGATGTAACTGGCAACAGCAGAAATTCACTGTCCTTTTTGGTTGTTACTCATCAGTGGAATAACTGTTATTATGCTTAAACTTTTTGAAGCTAAGTACACAGAAACATCTAGTAGACGAATTCATGCTGAATGGTAGAAACAAAAAACACTAGAGCTGTACAAACATTTTGTATTAATTTATATATAATATATTATGTGTTTATACATGTGTATATATACGTGTATATAATATATTATAATATATGTATACATATATACATATATTATATACATGTGTATGTATACACATATTTGCATGCGTCTACCCTGTGTGACAAGGTAGATGTCCAACAAAGACAACAGGTGTGTCTGAGTGACTTAGTGGGTGGCTAAGAGACAGCTAGAATGAAAAGGTCACCAGGTGCAGGGGAGAAAATCAATAGCACAAGTATCGGTGTAATGAAAGCACTCTCACGTAAAGTTAGTTTTCATCAACAAGGTGTCTGTAGTAACAGCCACGCTGTGGGCACTGGTCAGTTCTTTTTAATAACATAAAAAATCAACATTTGAAATTAGCTATATTTTGCAACAAATGGCCATTGTAATGTCTGTGAACATCACTCGTTTGAGCTGGTGTACTTTAGACACCTGGAAGTCATGTTATTCAATCCAGGTGATCTGTTGACGAACAACAACCAGCAACAGGTGCATGCATGCATGTGTGCGTGCATTTGTGTGTACACGTAGTAAGTGCACTTTCAGCACGTTTCACTCTGGTGTTTATAAGACTAATGCATCGACTGACAACAAACCTTTATGTCTGCATGCATTGGTACGGGACAAGCTCTAACCCTAACAAAGCTCACATTTGTCTCATTTATTATTTACTACGTAATGTTCTCATACATGCAGTGATAAATAATATCCTGTTTCCAAACAATTCATGTAATTGAACATGAACAATAAAATTTGCATTAACTTAATTAGCATTTTACATTTATACACAGTGTGTACTTGCTGATAAAAGCCCTCCTCCTTTATGCATAGATAACCACAATGTGTACCTGCTGATAAAAGCCCCACATTGTTACGGATAGATAACCACTTGCCTTGTTCATGGCTTTACTTTTCAAACCTTCTGGGAGTGATTCTGAAAACAAAACACATTAATTAATATTTTCTTCCCTCCTGGATGCTGCTAATGAATGTTCGATCTGATTGTGTAAGTATTACTGTACATTTATTACAAACTGCCATCTTTCACCAACTTTATATTTGAGAAATTACAGCAATAACAGATGACGTAAATGTGTCATCATAAAAAATTCTCAAAGTAATTATATGATTAATACTTCAACAGTCACTGCAAAAATAGTTAATCTAATTTTATTATACCTACATTTAAAAGCAATAGTTCACATGATTATTATTTCCTTACAAATATTGAAGACATTTTACTTTGTTGTTCAGTCTTGATCATATTTATTTTTGTTAATGTTAGTAACATATGCCGCTATCACCACATAAAAAAATCCTTTTAATGTACTTTGCAGTGTAGCATTTCTCATTGTCCATAATCGATGTAATCTAAGCAATTTCATAATGTAATTGCACGATGTGATGTATACATGACATTTATAGAATATCACAAAAGCGACCATACAAATGTTACAAGTCCAATCACCTGAAAAGGAAAGATAAATACGAAACAAGTAAATAGCGTAATTGATACATGTGTGCAGAGCAAGTGACACCGTCCACAAGCCCACTGTGTGGCTGGGTGGGGTCTGGATCCAGTGACGCAATAAGCGCCGTGGCTAGTTTGGGTCAAAGTTTCTCGCAAAATCAATACAGTGTAGCACATAAGTTGCCTCAGAAGTCAGTGACAGCAGCGGTAGTTTAATGATGGATTGAATGGCTGTGATTCAGCAAATACTGAAGACATGAGCCCACTGCAAGTCTATTACAATAAAACTGTTCTCACTCTTGATAATGTGCATCAACCAGGCTGAGTGGTGGCCAACTAGAGTAGCCATTGGGGGGATAATTACACTCGGAGACCCTCACATGATCACCTTGGGACCAACCAGCAGATTAACTTGATTTATGTGACACAAAGACAGAAGTGGACAAAGGTGTCAGCCTACTCATATCAAACACTGACACATGTATATGACGTACTTGTGATTACATTGGATATACTTGTTTCAAATGCATAAATAAAACTCATCAGACATGTACTGATATTTTACCTCATCTGTCTCAATATACAGCCACAGAAGGACAAGGAAACACGGTTCTTCACTAGTTAGCAGCACTGTCACATATTCAATCATGTGGTGCCTACACTATAAAAACAAGATGCCTTATTAAAATCAAATCAAATATAGGCCTACGATGACCAAAACATTGGCTCATTTATACCACTGCAAGAACCAGATTACTGAATTGTTTCTTCTTATAACCTAAATGAATTCCATCCCTGGTTGTAAAAAAATCTATTCCTTTCCATCTAACATGGATTCATATTTACAATTGATTTGCAAAACGGTTGTACAGCTCATTGCAGTGCTGACTGATCATGTGACCCAAGACCACAATCATTAGTTCTTTGTTATTGAGCTACAAACTCACTTTAGCAATGTGTAAATTGAACCACGGAGTATTCACATGAGTTCATGGAATCACAATACTGACCATCTGGCCTAAATTGAAGAAGCTCGTACAAATGCACAAATGCAACCAAGATAGCAGCTGGGTATAGCTTACTCAACACTAATCATTATCTGGTCATATATTTACACGTCATCAACACTGTTTATGATTATAGTCAGTTGTCACTTTAGAATTGCCGTAATGACATCAACCACTTCTTGCACACTGCGTGACTATCTGTGTGAAGCCACCAGATGGGACAGGACTAGAACATGACCAGCACCGATGAATATTAATGAGCTTACTATAGGTCACTTCTCTCTGCCCGGTATGAGTAGCCAGAAAGTAATAAAACAACACAACACAACAATACCATTTGAGATCAACAGATGTCTGAGTAAATGACTATAATAACTAGGACCCTTAGATCATACATTTCCTAACAATTGTTTTTCCTAAAACTAAGCTGAATATTGACACGACAGATGTGCTTTCTCTGTGGTTGCGTCAACAATTTAGAATCAAGTCCCGATTACGATTAAATCTTCTGAAACTATAGACACCTTTCATAAAAAACTGAAAACATATTTGTTTGAAATTGTTTTTCCACCCCGTATATGACTAGCCAAATGATTTTGTTTCTTGCACCTCTGAGCTTGAAAGTTTTAAGGATGTAGGTGCAATAGAAGTTTTACAATTATCATTATAATCAAAGTAAAATAATGACCCAAAGCATTAATTAGTTTATAATGTAAAGCAAACATGTCCCCCTGCCACAAGCAAAGACGAACCGACCCCACTCAGTGAGCATTACAGTTTTATTTCCCCTGTGCATAAAACTAAAAGGTTTCTTTCATTATAATGTGCAACTGTCACACAAGAGCAGGTGGGACCGTGTCACACCATCACCATGGCAACAGGGAACTAAATGCCCTGATGATGATGATTTTTCATCATTCAACTCTGTCTATAATATTGATATTTGCCTTTCTACGCACAGGCCTCGTTTCTATGATGTTCATTTGATACTGATGGGAAACACAGCCATAGGAGGCAAGCAGGTCATCTCCCTGGCTGAGAGCTGTCTCCATTTATGACAATGGTGACTTCTCAGTACACAAGACAGACTTGTGTGTAGCTAAGACAACAAGTTGAGTGGATCTAGAGTAGATCAATCAACTGTGTAGAGCTGTCTAGGCTGTTGACACTAGGCACTGCTTCACTGGCTGGACAATAACAGGAGACTGTGTGATTGGGAGGATCAAAGACTGGGTGATTGGGAGGATCACAGTGGTACAGGAAAACACTGGATGATTGGGAGGATCACAGTGGTACAGGAAAACACTGGATGATTGGGAGGATCACAGTGGTACAGGAGAACACTGGGTGATTGGGAGGATCACAGTGGTACAGGAGAACACTGGGTGATTGGGAGGATCACAGTGGTACAGGAAAACACTGGATGATTCGGAGGATCACAGTGGTACAGGAGAACACTGGGTGATTGGGACGATCACAGTGGTACAGGAGAACACTGGGTGATTGGGAGGATCAAAGTGGTACAGGAGAACACTGGGTGATTGGGAGGATCACAGTGGTACAGGAGAACACTGGGTGATTGGGAGGATCACAGTGGTACAGGAGAACACTGGGTGATTGGGAGGATCACAGTGGTACAGGAAAACACTGGATGATTGGGAGGATCACAGTGGTACAGGAGAACACTGGGTGATTGGAAGGATTACAGTGGTACAGGAAAACACTGGGTGATTGGGAGGATCACAGTGGTACAGGAGACTGGGTGATTCGGAGGATCACAGTGGTACAGGAAAACACTGGGTGATTGGGAGGATCACAGTGGTACAGGAGAACACTGGGTGATTGGGAGGATCACAGTGGTACAGGAGAACACTGGGTGATTGGGAGGATCACAGTGGTCAGGACACTGGTGATTGGGGGAAAAGGGACAACTGGGTGATTGGGAGGATCACAGTGGTACAGGACACTGGGTGATTGGGAGGATCACAGTGGTACAGGAGAACACTGGGTGATTGGGAGGATCACAGTGGTACAGGAGAACACTGGGTGATTGGGAGGATCACAGTGGTACAGGAGAACACTGGGTGATTGGGAGAATCACAGTGGTACAGGAGAACACTGGGTGATTGGGAGGATCACAGTGGTACAGGAGAACACTGGGTGATTGGGAGAATCACAGTGGTACAGGAAAACACCTGGTGATTGGGAGAATCACAGTGGTACAGGAAAACACTGGGTGATTGGGAGAATCACAGTGGTACAGGAGAACACTGGGTGATTGGGAGGATCACATTGGTACAGGGGACTGTGTGTTTGGGAGGATCACAGTGGTACAGGGGACTGGGTGATTGGGAGGATTACAGTGGTACAGGAGAACACTGGGTGATTGGGAGGATCACAGTGGTACAGGAGAACACTGGGTGATTGGGAGGATCACAGTGGTACAGGAACACTGGGTGATTGGGAGGATCACAGTGGTACAGGAGAACACTGGGTGATTGGGAGGATCACAGTGGTACAGGAGAACACTGGGTGATTGGGAGGATCACAGTGGTACAGGAGAACACTGGGTGATTGGGAGGATCACAGTGGTACAGGAGACACTGGGTGATTGGAGGATCACAGTGGTACAGAGAACACTGGGTGATTGGGAGGATCACAGTGGTACAGGAGAACACTGGGTGATTGGGAGAATCACAGTGGTACAGGAGAACACTGGGTGATTGGGAGGATCACAGTGGTACAGGAGACTGGGTGATTCGGAGGATCACAGTGGTACAGGAGAACACTGGGTGATTGGGAGGATCACAGTGGTACAGGAGAACACTGGGTGATTGGGAGGAATCACAGTGGTACAGGAGAACACTGGGTGATTGGGAGGATCACAGTGGTACAGGCACTGGTGATGAGGGCACATGTACAGGGACTGGGTGATTGGGAGGATCACAGTGGTACAGGAGAACACTGGGTGATTGGGAGGATTACAGTGGTACAGGAGAACACTGGGTGATTGTGAGGATCACAGTGGTACAGGAGAACACTGGGTGATTGGGAGGATCACAGTGGTACAGGGGACTGTGTGTTTGGGAGGATCACAGTGGTACAGGGGACTGGGTGATTGGGAGGATTACAGTGGTACAGGAGAACACTGGGTGATTGGGAGGATCACAGTGGTACAGGAGAACACTGGGTGATTGGGAGGATCACAGTGGTACAGGGGACTGGGTGACTGGGAGGATTACAGTGGTACAGGAGAACACTGGGTGATTGGGAGGATCACAGTGGTACAGGAGAACACTGGGTGATTGGGAGGATCACAGTGGTACAGGAGAACACTGGGTGATTGGGAGGATCACAGTGGTACAGGAGAACACTGGGTGATTGGGAGGATCACAGTGGTACAGGAGAACACTGGGTGATTGGGAGGATCACAGTGGTACAGGAAAACACTGGGCAATTGGGAGGATCACAGTGGTACAGGAAAACACTGGGTGATTGGGAGGATCACAGTGGTACAGGAGAACACTGGGTGATTGGGAGGATCACAGTGGTACAGGAGAACACTGGGTGATTGTGAGGATCACAGTGGTACAGGAGAACACTGGGTGATTGGGAGGATCACAGTGGTACAGGGGACTGTGTGTTTGGGAGGATCACAGTGGTACAGGGGACTGGGTGATTGGGAGGATTACAGTGGTACGGAGAACACTGGGTGATTGGGAGGATCACAGTGGTACAGGAGAACACTGGGTGATTGGGAGGATCACAGTGGTACAGGGGACTGGGTGATTGGGAGGATCACAGTGGTACAGGAGAACACTGGGTGATTGGGAGGATCACAGTGGTACAGGAGAACACTGGGTGATTGGGAGGATCACAGTGGTACAGGAGAACACTGGGTGATTGGGAGGATCACAGTGGTACAGGAGAACACTGGGTGATTGGGAGGATCACAGTGGTACAGGGGACTGGGTGATTGGGAGGATCACAGTGGTACAGGAGAACACTGGGTGATTGGGAGGATCACAGTGGTACAGGAGAACACTGGGTGATTGGGAGGATCACAGTGGTACAGGAGAACACTGGGTGATTGGGAGGATCACAGTGGTACAGGAAAACACTGGGTGATTGGGAGGATCACAGTGGTACAGGAAAACACTGGGTGATTGGGAGGATCACAGTGGTACAGGAGAACACTGGGTGATTGGGAGGATCACAGTGGTACAGGAAAACACTGGGTGATTGGGAGGATCACAGTGGTACAGGAGAACACTGGGTGATTGGGAGGATCACAGTGGTACAGGAGAACACTGGGTGATTGGGAGGATCACAGTGGTACAGGAGAACACTGGGTGATTGGGAGGATCACAGTGGTACAGGAGAACACTGGGTGATTGGGAGGATCACAGTGGTACAGGAGAACACTGGGTGATTGGGAGGATCACAGTGGTACAGGAGAACACTGGGTGATTGGGAGGATCACAGTGGTACAGGAGAACACTGGGTGATTGGGAGGATCACAGTGGTACAGGGAACACTGGGTGATTGGGAGGATCACAGTGGTACAGGAGAACACTGGGTGATTGGGAGGATCACAGTGGTACAGGAGAACACTGGGTGATTGGGAGGATCACAGTGGTACAGGAGAACACTGGGTGATTGGGAGGATCACAGTGGTACAGGGGACTGGGTGTTGGGAGGATTACAGTGGTACAGGAGAAACTGGGTGATTGGGAGGATCACAGTGGTACAGGAGAACACTGGGTGATTGGGAGGATCACAGTGGTACAGGAGAACACTGGGTGATTGGGAGGATACAGTGGTACAGGAGAACCTGGGTGATTGGGAGGATCACAGTGGTACAGGAGAACACTGGGTGATTGGGAGGATCACAGTGGTACAGGAGAACACTGGGTGATTGGGAGGATCACAGTGGTACAGGAGAACACTGGGTGATTGGGAGGATCACAGTGGTACAGGAGAACACTGGGTGATTGGGAGGATCACAGTGGTACAGGAGACACTGGGTGATTGGGAGGATCACAGTGGTACAGGAGAACACTGGGTGATTGGGAGGATCACAGTGGTACAGGAGAACACTGGGTGATTGGGAGGATCACAGTGGTACAGGAGAACACTGGGTGATTGGGAGGATCACAGTGGTACAGGAGAACACTGGGTGATTGGGAGGATCACAGTGGTACAGGAAAACACTGGGTGATTGGGAGGATCACAGTGGTACAGGAAAACACTGGGTGATTGGGAGGATCACAGTGGTACAGGAAAACACTGGGTGATTGGGAGGATCACAGTGGTACAGGAAAACACTGGGTGATTGGGAGGATCACAGTGGTACAGGAAACACTGGGTGATTGGGAGGATCACAGTGGTACAGGAAAACACTGGGTGATTGGGAGGATCACAGTGGTACAGGAGAACACTGGGTGATTGGGAGGATCACAGTGGTACAGGAAAACACTGGGTGATTGGGAGGATCACAGTGGTACAGGAAAACACTGGGTGATTGGGAGGATCACAGTGGTACAGGAGAACACTGGGTGATTGGGAGGATCACAGTGGTACAGGAAAACACTGGGTGATTGGGAGGATCACAGTGGTACAGGAGAACACTGGGTGATTGGGAGGATCACAGTGGTACAGGAAAATGTGAGACTCAAAGAAGAGAATGAAAACGAAACCACATGAAGACAATCAGAAAAAATGCAACAAAGACTGAAACCAAAACATAACCCTAAACATTAAAAACGACCAACAGGGCCAACTTCAAGATACATTAATACTGTGATGGGGTAAACAGCCTGCCTAGAACACCTGGAGAACCAAGTTCCCACTTGGACGTGACAGACGTGAGACGTCCCAACTTTTTCCCACATAAGGCAATCGTTTTCATCATGTGTGCTACATCCAGGTGTTAAGACACGCCAACAACAATAATGCTCTATTTGGCCAGGTGCCTACAGAGACGTTGGTTGATCGAGGCACCGTTGCAAGAGATGTGATCAACTTCATAAGCACATTCTGCCAAATTATCACTGCATGAAGCCAGTTCGGCAACATCACACTTAACTAGCAGGCAGTTGACGACACAAGCATATACAAATAAACTCCGGACTACATCCCATTTGGTGACTGGCGTAGTAAACAACATTGCTTTTTCCATCAACTGTAAATCAATCAAATGCGGTATTATTAAAAATTCTAGGACGCATGGAAATTATTTCTTTCAGATGGCCAAGGTTACCAGGATGTGTGCCAGGTCTGTTGTTGACGACAGGTGGAACCAGGAACTTTACAAGGCCAGACGTGGTCTATAAGCACATAAATTATACATGACTGGCTGATGGCATTAACGTGGAGTTGCACAATGTTTCTCTACCACTGGTTCCACGAGCCTGCTGCTTGCGATGTGGCGTACTCACTTTATCAATGAGCATCCTCGCAACAACATTTGTCATGTAGTGACTGATGTCAACGTTACATCGCCATGATACCGTGGAGAAAACGATAACACAATAGAAGTTTAACTATAAATGTCACTCAAGCACTGACACTGACAAAACAAGCGTGAAAATATACAACTTGTCATCATTTGCACTTGAGATGTATCAAATTAACAACAGAATGATCACACGTATACATATGAATGTGTACGCACCATATATAGAGAATACACAGCTGTATTAATACAATTTCTCACCAATGATCTTATAAAGCCGAATTAATAGTGATGCAGTCAAACAAGACACAAAAACGGCAGTAGTTTTCTGTTAATTATTTTCTATATAGATTTATTTTCAGGTAGTTGAAAATATAACTATTTTCAGCTGTCCGAACACACACAGTCGTCATGGCAACCCTTGTTAGCAACACTACACTAGATGTGTTTTCAACTTGCTAAGTGGCACTGACTTTGTGATGATTGCAGCACGAGACAAGAGTACTACAAGAGCCACCAATGACAGTAGATCAATACACAGTCCACTGTCACCAACACCACAACTACCTTGTCATCTTATTACTGTCACCAGCAGCAATCCCTTGGGGGGCGTGTCAAAATGTGACATCAATTATGACAAGGTGTTTGCAATCGCGAGAAACCTCCAGTTGTCCTAGTGACCATGCCTGCCTCAGCCCACATGACTTACTGCACTACACACACGGGCCAGTAACTTCTCTACATTCACAAAACTAGTCAATATTTAATGGAACTTACTTTTGCACAAACCGCGTGCTTAACAAACGAAACAAGTTTTGATTGAGAGCGATGAGTCGACTTGAGATTGATCGCCGTGTCAACAATAGCTGCGGTGCGGCAAAACACATGTGGCTTACAGTGTTCACATTTTAATTGGTTACCATGGTAACTATTACGGGACAAACAACGAAGCACTCCAGGAGCAAATCAATACAGGAGGGAACAGAATGGCTGCGACCTTCAATAAATGTATTTACCCAGATAAAGTCTTGTCGTTGTGGTCAGGTTGTCGTGCATTAATATGTGTATTCTAGTTAAATGTCATAGCCAAGTTGTATTAAGTAATTATTCATACCAAAATGTACTCCTCAATCACTATCTGAGTGATTTAATTACTGGTAACTCACATTGACATTTTGTAGTTCATACAATGATGTTTGCTAAAAGCAAAATCTGAATATATTATAATGGCTGTCTCACAACATAACAAATATAAGTATAATCTAATTTTGCACATTTAAAATGCAAAAGTATTACAAAAAATAGTTTTTCTTACTGCAATATAGTTTTAATTATTTACAGTATGTTTTAATCTTTTCTGTACCAGTCAAAATTTGTGTGTATTTTGTAAAATTTGCACACAATTCTAAATTCATCTTTTTGAGCTTATTGTACACATTTCACCAAATAAACCATATACTTTGTAAAAAGGAAAGGCAATTTTTTATTTAATTAAAAATATATGATAATCATCTGAAATAACACAACTAACTTGTAAAGGTAAGTTCTTATATAGTGCCTATATTTAACATAATAACACAACTAACTTGTAAAGGTAAGTTCTTATATAGTGCCTATATTTACTAACATACACATTAGCATAGGTGTATGTAATTAATTGAACTATAATGTTCAAAACATGAATGAATGACCAACTTTAGATGAAATAAACCAGTAAACCAAACACATGTACACAATATCACTAAACAGCTCAAACATTGTGTTCAAACATACCTTGTTTCTTTTGTTTCCTTGAGTGGTTCACTGTGTGATTTGTTTTAGCTGTCGCCGCCTGTGAACCTTTGCCTGTCACTGGGCGATGCACACATCTAGAGACCTGTGGAGGAAGACATGACTGTCACAGGCAGGTATACAAAACAGAAACAATCTAGTTATATGCTCTTGAAATGTACTTAACCCTCTTGAGATAATGTTGAGTTGCTACACATTTGTAATTCTACACAAGGTGAGGTAGATCTACCATGTTTCCTGATGTGATGCACCAGCCTTGCACTGCATTTGAACAAAAGTGAAATTCCATGGCCAGATTAGTGTTCAGCATTATGTTACGTTTACTTGTTTTGGTGCATTTTCTACGATAAGTTTAGTTAGGCAGTAATTATTTTTTAAACCTTAAAATTCACTCAAAGAAAATTATGGCATGAATTTACCCATTTCGTAGTAATACAGTAGGTCAAGACTATCCACGAAACAAATAAAACATGAGTTCTTGGTAATTGTGAATAACATGACACACTAATCTACATTTTAGATGCTTCTTCACTGGGCCCTAAAAGAAGCCTTACACAACAACTCATTCTCCAAATTAATGCGATAACTGGTGTGGTGAATTTAATTTGTCGTCCTACCAATTCATGTCAGCTGTGACAAAACACTCTCCAAGTGATGACCTACACAACACAACACATCTCACTGCTGTCTACAACTACACCTCTACACACTGTCTATATAGTTTATATGTGGCACTGTAATCATCCTCCACACATGACTCAGCAATCATGCAATTGGGTACATAATCTTGCTGTATTCATAGGGAGGCCTGTAGACCGGGATCTCCCAGGTCTGAGTGCAGCCTCCCTACTTCATCATCTCTTTCTTTTACTATCTACATGTATGTATCATGTATAATGAGCTACAAATGTTTACTACATATGTATGATGATCTAAAAATAAGCCTCACATTCCTACAGTGTAAGTGTAACACAGAGTAAATGTATGCTGGAAGAAAACCATTATGAAGGCTATTTGAGTGGGAATTAGATATTCCACTTCTGAGAAATGTCATCACATAACTGCACTGTGCCTGGGAGGAGCTTCTTGGTCCAGTGGTAAGTGGCGCCACGTGTCACCTCCACTCAATCAGTCACCAAACTTGAATCACTCTGAGTAATCTCAGCCAATGAAACTGATTAATAGAAACTCTATTCACATGGCGCTGGCCTCACAGAGACAACAGATATATCAATCACTAGGTTTCATCACAAAATTACTTCACACCTACACTGTTCAAGTTACACCACCACAAGATAATCCTATCAACTGTTCTTGCTGAATATGGCCACTATTTTGTTTAACCCAAAATAATGTTTTACTGTGAAAGCAAACGCTTATCTCACAATAAAATTCCTCTTCCTATTTCAAATTAGTTAGTTAAGCTGAATGAACTCATTATGAGATGAGATTCAGCCACACCCTGTCACAAGGATCTCTAACTAATGGTATTACATGCCATGCCCTCCTTGGCACCCCACTGTGTGGCAGGAAATGAGAGGCAGCAATCTCTTTGTGCCGACCTCATCTCACACCCTGCAACCAGCTTCTTTTCATTGTAAATAACAGCATCTTACGCTTTGACGTCACAACAATAGTTTGGTAACGATGAAAACAGTCACTTCTAATTCGCAAATGTCTCATGCTATATTTCTTCAACTGCCAAACACATCATGCTTAGGGAAATGTTATGTTACACATGCCTCTTAATAAATCAATAATTTATCATTAGTTCTGTCCATAATCATGAGTACACCATGTTACTGTTGCTGTAGCAGGTGGTGTTGTTTGTGTTACTAATACTTGATCAAACTTACGATTACAATTCTTAAATGATAATGTATATTAAACATAAATATATATAAGCTGTATACCTATTATAAATACAATATATATATATATATATATATATATATATATATATATATATATATATATACATATATATGTATTTAAGCTATATAGTTTATTTGCTCCACTTCATCGTATGTCTAGAAAACAACTAAAAAGTGATGGATCCACCAACTTAGAGCATATATTGTAGTTGGAACTTGTATCACAATTCCACATTATGTATTCATCTAGATCCAGCAATGCAGGGCAGATGCATTATGCGAACTCACATCATAGCCTACCGCATTAGCCTAATTTTGTGCAAAACCTGAGTTCATGTTCTTACATCAGCTTCAGATTAGCTACAGCCCGCTACACTTCATTGATTAAATGTCATTTCCACCCAAGGATGTATGCAAATAAATGCATAAAAGTTTGAACGATCAGACTGGTGGTAAACTCGCACAAGAGATAAGTTACACTTGTTAGACGCGGTACACATGTGAGCTGGGCTTGGCAGAAAAATCAATAACGCTGTGTTCGCTTTGACCTATTCCAGAGATGCATTAGGTGGTTCAGTGACATTAGACATGTCACTGACAGTCCATGTCTGGTATAATGACAAAAACAACACTGTTAAAATATGAATGTTTCTGCAATTGTACCATGTCACATATCAAAAGTGGCAAAACAATGACGCTGTTTAAAATAAACAAAGACAAAGTTACATCCCATAACGTACTCGATCATATCTAACTTCTGTATAATGTATTACAACATTCAACAGATGACACTCATATCAATAATAAAAAACGAATCGACTTTACAGAAATTATAGTACTGTAATTTCCTTATCAATTAAGAGACTAATTGCAGTTTCAAGAATCAGGCACAAGTTCATAGATGATCATAGAAAGCATTGCCGAAGTACCATGAAAGACGACAATAACGCCAGAGATATAAGAGCAATAAATTATTCAACTCACAGATGAGGTTGAGAGCCACAAAGTACTTTGTGACGAAGCAGCACCACACGCCCACCAGATGTCCTTGCAAATGTCACCAGTAGCACTCTGTCATCAAGAACTGTGTCTCCAAGCCGACAAACTACACCCACACTACATCACCATCTGTCGTCCACCTCAATCCATCCTGTCTGCCCAGTCCCGAACGTGCAGAAACTTTACTGCATAAACTTTGAAATCCCGCAAAGAAAATATCGAACATGAGTCCTACTTCTCTTCGGAAGTATTGACTGAATAAATTATGAGCTGGCGCGTGTGCGCGAGAGAGAGGCTGGCTGTGCAGACTGGCTCATCTCGCAATTCAATAAGACCAGCTGCCAATCAGTCGCGGATGATAAACACGCGGCCTCAATGGCACGGACCTTTGTTCCAGCCGAGGCACGTTTGGCCAAACCCACCTCTCATTAATTTGCATGCATTTGAGGAAGTTGGAGGCCAATTAATGGCACGCGTCATTCAGCCACAGGTAAAACCAGCTGAAGAGTTGGACACAATGAGTTGTCTGAGTGGTGACTTAGACAAAGACAACAAGGAAAGACAAGGAAGGAGTGTCATCAACATGAAACAAGAACCCCTGGTGCATGGATCGTACTTTTAACTTATGACAGCGTCAGGGAATGGAACCAAATAAAATAGTTCTCAAACATGAATGCTAACTAGTTTTATAATGTTGG
Source organism: Ridgeia piscesae (assembly GCA_025642075.2). Lineage (NCBI taxonomy): Eukaryota > Metazoa > Annelida > Polychaeta > Sabellida > Siboglinidae > Ridgeia > Ridgeia piscesae. The sequence continues at coordinate 571,460 of JAODUO010000014.1, read as the reverse complement.
CAATGCAATTACTGAATAATTTAAAATACTGATTAAATGTGATTACCTGCGCAAATAGTTTACTACTCATGCTCTGCTTCTTAATAAGAAGAACAAAGGAAACACACAAACTCGGATACAGTAATCCACCAGTTAACTGTGCTTGTTCAAATTTGATTGCTTTTCTTTTTCTTACTTTTTTCTACGTGGTTCATCTCTAAACACTGAATGAGCGTAACGTGATGGCAAACATGATATCTGTGCAATGCATCAGTGACAGACACAAGATTGTAAAATGTCACAAAGAAAACAGTTTCAGGTTTCAACACTGAATCACTTTGACATTCAGTTGTAATTAAGATGAGAACTTGTTAATGTGAGAGAAGCAATAGAGAGCCAGCAGAGACTGTGAGAACTGGTGAAGAGTTAGAAATGCAGGAACTGACACTGAGGTGTAATTGGGTGGTGTAGACGGGAGTTGGCTCAGACAACTTGTGGCCCCGGGCACACTCACATCACAGAGACAATGACTCACTGATGAGGTCCACACAGAGACGGTGCTGAGACTGTGAGTGCACCATGCACACAACACTGACAGATGTCCACACAAATACTTGTACAGTGTATGTGAAACCTACTGCATGTCTTAATGATGACTCCTGTATAGGTTCTAGATCGATGTGCAACTGTATTCATATATTTTTTTCCTGATTTAATCATTTGCAAGCAATATTTTACTATAGACTACATTAATACTACTCTCCTCTTTATTGCTGTGAGACTGGATTTACACAAGAGTGTTTAATTTGTGTTTCATTGTCCTTCCATAACTGTCACATATCACATAAACTTTTTTTGATATTTAATAATAATAATAATAATAATAACATCAATGGTAACCTTTTAAAAATTTAAAGCCAAGCTATCAAGCATTAGTAATGATCTAAGACCATGTTCTTTCAAACTATTATTATAAAACTTTGTTCTTCAATAAAAGTTGCACAATGTGCAATGTGAAGATTTGAAATGGTATCAATTTCACATTTTCATTTAGTTTCAGGACTAACATTTTCAGCTTACAAATCTGAACTTAGACAATGCACTAGAACAGACTTTTAGTTACGTTTATTCCAGATATACATCACATGCACACATGCATGCATACACATCACATTCACACACACAAATGCATACATACACATGGACATAATATAAACCTGTTAATACATATGTCAAGTAGATATAATTTAAAGGGAGAATATCTGTTTCTACCCAGAATTAGCCAGCACAGTAATTTGTAAGAAGTCAGTAGTCATCAGCTTGGGAACACCAAACATCAAAAGGTGTTGCAGTTAACTCAGCTTCACTGCCAATTAAGATTCTTTTGGAACTTAACATTTTATTTACCATTGTGAATGTGCTGTGCATTGAAAACTTTCAAATTGTGAACATTGCTATGAGCTAAATAAAGTAACTCTACATACAGGGTTAATAAAATAACTATACACAGAGGGTTAATAAAGTAACTATACACACAGGGTTAATAAAGTAACTATACACAGAGGGTTAATAAAGTAACTATACACACAGGGTTAGTAAAGTAACTATACACACAGGGTTAATAAAGTAACTATACACACAGGGTTAATAAAGTAAATATACACACAGGGTTAATAAAGTAACTATACACACAGGGTTAATAAAGTAAATATACACACAGGGTTAATAAAGTAACCGCAGACAGTTACAAACGATACCTCCAGCACATGCATTATTATATTAGAATATATATTATGTAAAAATTAAAACCTCAGTGCAGACACTCTTCCTTAGCTAAGAACATGATTATGTTGAAAATGAACAACTGCAAAAACATTAGTCTTATTCAGTGATATACCCAATTTCCCACAGTTGCTGAATATCACATTTTTGGTTGCTGACCTTTTGACAAACTGGTGGATATAACTCACAGCTGATACCAGGCCCGAAAAAATATCTACTCAGTTTGAATGTTTTATCAGAAATACAACAGGCATATAAAACTGCCACTCACTTGTTTTGTCTCTAGAAATGATTCCCTGTCAACAACCGTTCAACTGACCACTCCAATGTAACAAACATGCACACCAGTGCTGCCATCTTGTGGTTACTATACTAACCTTATTTTGACTTCTGCCGGTGCGGCTGGTGGGCGAGACTAGTTGTTGTTTGAGTGTGACTGCAGCGCCCCTAGTGGTGGTCGCGTGACTCACAGGTCGGACTAGACTGACTTTCCTCGGTCCTCGTGCATGGCTCATGTCTGCAATCACCACCAGGGAAGGTATTCAATAGTAATCAATGGACCCATGGGGAGGATCAACTGTTTGGAATCCTCACAGGATGAAGATCAATTATTTCGTTGATCTCATCGTACCATTCGTTTTCCCAATGCTACGAAAAAGCTATGATTAAAACATCGGTGCATTTAAAGATAAGGATACTTGTAGTATCCTTAGAGCATTAAGACATAAACGATGCATACATATATATATATATATATATATATATATATATATATATATATATATATATATATATATATATATATATAGTACACATGTATATGAATATATAGATTAGTGACATGGGTAGTGATATTAGTATGTAAAATATGCAACACAAATGACATAATGTTATTGACAAATTACACATTTTGGAACCTAAAAACAGTTGCTGGGGTATGGCTGATTCTTACTATGATCAAACCTGATCGTTATCATGGAAAACTCAAAAATAGCAAGACAGTCATATATTAAATAATGCACATGCTGTATACTGATCATCATTAATACTTTTTATAGATCTCTGGAATAACGTAGTTTATATCAGAAAGCGTACGCAATTTGTTAAATTGGGTTTTGTTTTCAAAACAAACGTGGCATTGGATTTGTAGTTGTACAAAATAAATTTGTGTGGTGAGTTATATTGCAGTATTTGTAGCAAATAAGAATAAGGAATACTGTTTTCACTCTGTCTTTTGCAATATAATTAAATATCTACAAAAAAAAACCATCCTTAATGCTGTAACAGAAAACAATATTATACTACATCACCGACATTTGTATGTCAACAATAATTATAAATTTAAACACTATTCACACCAACATAAGTTTACATTGTCATGTTTTTATGTTTAAGTTGTAAACCATCCAACACAAATGACAGCAAAATGCCTTGTTTAGAATTCAACACTATGAATATATATCACATGGATTGGTTTTATTTTACTACTGATTTTTCCAACACAAGGCGAAGCTACCATTAAGAAAAATTTACATCACAAAATTAATGTTCCATAGATCTAAAATCTGAAATATGACGGAATCATTGTTCAGCAAATGCAGTTAGCTCCATCTGGTCTCAAATGTGGTCGCTCGAATATTTTTACAATATCAGATGATACACATATAAGTCACACCTGCGATTGAATCCACATCACCTATTCCAATTCCAACTATCTTGTCTATTTTTTTAACAAAATATAATACCGGCTGTGGAATAAGCAATTGATTCCAGGACAAAAGTCCGATTCTAACTGATTCCAATCAAAGCAATTCCACTTCCAATTCTGATTCTGCTAATCTCTCATTAACCAATTCCAGTTACCCCCAAACTGATTCCACTACTTTCATATTCGAATCCCAATTCTGAACTGGAGTTGGAATTAGCCTTTGATTCCAATGCGGGAATTGGAATCTGCCCAGGTCTGACAGAAACAAAATTGTAAATACAGTGACTAAAAAATAAACTGAGCAATTGTGAAATGATGAAGCATCACACTGATGACTAGGTAACAAAACACTGACGCAGGTGTTGTGTCACAGTCTCGTTTGACACTGGTGACTAATTGCTATGTGACACACCTGAACCATCTTTACCAGGGACAACTGTCACACTGCTGACAACTACCAGGGAATCAATGTGATCAGCTTTTTATCCACAAGCTTGGGAACATTTTGTCCTCTTCTTAACTCACTGACATATTAAGATGAAGGTTTAAAATTAGACAAAATTAATAGAAAATGTTGTTGTCAACTTACGGGTCGTGCACAGACCTTCTACTGCATTGGATGGGATGGTTAACAAACAATTAATATTATTATAATAACATTAATAATCAACAAGTGACAAAAAAGTCGCTTTTTTGTCTTGTCCTAACTTGGATATTTGTTACCTCATGTGAAAGAGGGCCAATACATGTAACAAGAGTTTTGTATACATTATATTTATTCCCTGAGAATATTCAATACCATAACTGTATTTTTGTATTTTTAGTATGCACCTCCTTCTATGCTACATATTTGCTCGAAGCAAATTTAACCCTCTCCCGACTCAGTGCTAATCTGTTGTCCAGTCAGTGCTAGAAACTTCACTGAACTATCTGAGAGATATCAACATATTGATTTTTACAACTCCCCTAACAGGCTTGGACTCCATTGACTGGAAGCAGCTTGTCGCAACAAGGTCATAAACTTTCTCAATGGGGTGAGTTTTTCACACACAATGACAACTGTATCAACATGTTAATTACAAACGCTGCCACACCCACTTCTCATGCTCAAACATAGATTTGTCAAAATACATTTCCATTATTAATGTGATTCCAATAAACTGTGGCCACTGTTAATCTGCAGTGCTTTGTTTGGTGCGGTGCGCTTCAAAAGTGGCTGGTTAAAAATCTATTTACAAACAGCCTGTAGCCATGACGACTGTAAAGGGTATGTACAAGTGTCACAGGTGTGGCTTAACTACCAAGTCATAAAACATACTCACAAAGTGAATATGTAGTTGAAATGTACAACAAATGATCATTTTACAAGTGTAGAACTAGAAATATATACTAAGTATGTTCCAACGTGGTGCATCGAACTCAACAAACGAGCGACCATACTCTCATGGTCTACACCATTCTCACCACCTATACATTATTTATTATGCAGATAACACTGACCCAGACTTGTGTGTAAGTTTTGAACACACCTTGTGCAGACAAACTAAACTACTATTCCACATAGACACAGTGTGTTTACATGCAGATATGTCTACCAGGGAAAGTTAGGTACAATCAGAGGTTTTAATGAACATATCCGAGTCTCCCTAACGCATGCAGAGTTTGTCGTAGACGGCTACGCAAAAGTGGCTGCGTCGAATTAATCAATAACCGGTATAATCCAGTTCATCAATGCAAACTATCCAACAAACTTCCCAATTCATTCAACGGTCGCACAACACATCCCAGAGTAGTGAGAAATCACATTGTGACAACCTTCACAACCTTACACCAACCGTAACCACTTGCAATCTAGTCACTATTGTTCAGATTCTACTTTTCGCGAGCAGCTGCCACATTATAATAATGATGCTCCTCTGTGAGAGACCGACACGACTGGCCGCAGCGACTTGTTAATTTGTCTCCTTTGTGGGTTCAGAGAACAATACGTCGACAGGAAACTAGTCGCAGTCGGCTGGCATCCCAACTTGACACTCTTCACAAGAGGTGATAATTACTATATTCACGAAGATAGTCCACTTACAACAGGCACAGGGGTTCAACATGGTGGCCAACTCACAAAGCCTCGTAAACACCACTAAACAGCCATCAACTTGCATAACCAACAAAGACAGGCGACTGAGCAATGCACAATGACCAACTTACCTACTTCAGCACAGACAGAAAGCCACAAAAGCTCTGCAATTAGGTTTTCTCAACAGCGAAAGGTCAGTTATCGAGGGCAAAAAGTCTTCTGAGCATGCTCGGTTTCCCAGAATTCCTGGAGTTTCTAGAACACGGACTGTGACAGCGAGCCCCACTATGTTAATCAATACTCCGGAAACGCTGAGAATGAGCCAGGAAATTATTTCACAAATAGCAGCCTCTGACTAAGTCATTGTTTTCATTTCATGATGTCCTATCATAACAGTAACAGATGTGTGGTGGACCTTGTTGCCAATCCAACAGAAATAGTGAAATAGTCTCATGTGAGATATCGCATAGTAATCAGGTGTTCATTGTAATGATGTCAATTAGTCGTCGCAGCACACTTTACACAGCAACATGTCCAGTTATACAGTCAACACATTGTTGTTGTTGTCTACAATATATGCAGCTTAGTTGTCTAGTTTAAAAATTATTACAAACCTGGGACGACAAAATTATGTAAAATCACTTGACTTTGTGCAGAGGATTTGGAAAGTTCCTGACATGTTCTGTTAATTGTATTTTGTAAGGAATCAATTACTTATTATATACACTTATATAAGTTATACTTACTCAATTGAAGCCGCAGTGTAACCTCAATAGTAACTAGTGATACTTCCTTCAAATACATTACTTGGTAATTATCTTAGTTACACCTGACTGAAAAGTAGTTATCTAAATTACATCTGACTGAATAAAAATATTTAAATAATATTAGTATGTTGTATTTATTTTTAAATGTAACTGATGTTTATTATACAGTGACAAGGTTACATGTGATTACAAGTGTAGCTCTATAGGTTAGATGCAAAGTACCAAACTTAAGATAATTAAGTAGTAGTTCTAATATTGGAGTATTCTATATACTATTATCATAATCAAAAAACATTACCACGTAAAAATGTTCGACAATCTGAAAATATTTAGAATACATGTATTCGTTATGCGTATATAAACTAATGTATGCATTCTCATAAAGTTATACAGTAACTTTGTTTCCATGAAAAATCCTTTGTTTAAAAAATATGTACCTTTTTAATATAACTTCTTAATATCATATTTCTTGTAATTTTTAACATAAGCTTGTTTGTGATATGGAATAGACAATAACATACCACAATAAGTTGTGTATAACAAACTTTTTAACAACAATTTTATTTTTATCAATTTACAATTCTAAAAATAGATAACTCAATGGAATATGTGTGCAGTAATCTAACTTACCAAGACAGACAAATAAATAAATATTTGAACCATGCACTGTTTGTTGACAGATGACAGAACAAAGAGATATTCAATTCCTGCATGTGGCAAAGTGACAAAGTAGGTACCAAGTCTAACAAACAAAACCAACAAACTGTTCAAACAAAAGCTGACGACTCACAGTTGAACGTACCTTGGATTTTGTCATTGTTATATGCTCCAAATGGTAAAAGATCCAAACACGTCCACCCAAGCAATGTCACATACCCGAATGAGCTTGGGAGACACAGAGAGCGGGCTGGGGGAGGGAGGGAGGGAGGGACAGAGAAAGGCAGCCTGGATGTGCCAGCTGGACTCCTCTGTGAATGACAAAGTTGAGTGACCAGACACAAAAGCTGAACCAATGAGATGACAGGTGTTCCCAGTGTCTTTGTCTGTGACACAACTACCAGTGGAGGTGTGGGTGGGGGCAGACAGGCTGGCAGTTACAACCCTAATCAACATATGGCATATAGATACCGTTATAGCTCACAGAAAATCTGCACTAAGGACTAGTAAGGTATATGGTAACCTTTTATGAAGGACATTCACTCAAGTTTATTCATTTAGTAAACAGATATATTGTCTCAATTCTTATATAGTTATTCAAAAAAGTTACTGTTGGTGCACAACTTGTAAATAACTTCTGTTTGATAAACAACGGTAAGTATTCCATAGAAAACATTTTATAACTACATATATTAATAATGTTGTGCATTTGCCTCACTGTTTCTACTATGTCCCACACATGACTAGCCAGGAAGACGATACAATGATAACCTCTATTTATGAAATGTCATATGCAAGTTCACAAAACTTTATATCAACACAGTGACATGTCCACAATTGAGATTGTTTTCAGGCACTTCCTGTCTGATTACCTGTAACAACAACTTACGTCTACTGCGTGTTCTCGTGTATCCAATATACCAGAGATCAAATTTCCAAAGTATTCATAAACAGTTTGTCGTACCACCATATGTCAGTGAGGTACATTTATTTACTTCAAACTATCACACATCAAAGGGGCTAATACTTCATGCACTGAACTTATTACCAGACAAAAGGGATATGTATATTCTTATTGTACTTAACTATTTCATAGCTCCACAGTTATACATATACCCAGGCAGTAGGGCAGGACAATTCTCCCTTATGTTGCTTGAATTAGTATCAGCAGATCCAGAGTGCACATGCATGTACGCATGCATGCACACCACATTGGCTTCATTTGGATGTCGTGGAAAATCTTAAGGTGTAGTTGGATGTCTTGCTGAGTTTCAGTGTAGTAACAGGTAGCAGGGGTGGGGGCCCCCAATTAATTGATCAAATCCTTTACTATAAAGACCTATCTAATTATTATTTTTAAGCACGCCTGTCTGTTAAAATAACTAAGTGATGGTAACCAAATTAAAATACATTCCATGCCTGAAATATAGTTCGAAAAAGTTTACGTATTTGTAACCAAGTTCCATGTCTGAAATTTAGTCCAGAAATTTATACATCATCATTATCATTGACGTTGTATAGTTTTTAGCTACTGGTAGTTATAAAGTAAACATAAAACTATAACCATTTTAATAAATTAAGGCCTGTGTATTATAGAAATATCCTTGTAAAATATCGGTAAAAATCTAAATGGTCCTAATTAATGAATTACACTTGAGTCTTGACAGCAGACTGTAAAGTTGTGTAGGTGGCCCGTGTATTGAGCCCTGCAGTGCAGTACGGCACGGGTGGAATGCCGACCATCCGCTGGCGTCGCTTCCCTGCATTTTCTGAGCATTGCCTTGGCATTCGCACGCACTTCTATATACGTTTGCATCGTACCGTTACTTTCACCATTTCAGTGTTTTAAATAAACACATTATCGCTGCGTCGACATTATCATTGCACTTTAAACTATCTGAAACTGGGCCGAAGAACTGTCTGAACTTTCCAAGAAGTTTGACAAAACTTTTGTGACTTTGTCTGCCTGCGGCAAAACTTGAAAGGAAAAAGGTCTTGTCATTTCAGGCGCTACTGACGCAACAAAAGCCGCCGTGTGGCACGCGCCGAGCAACAAAGGCCTCTACTTACTTAAACCGAGTGAGTTGCTCGGCTTGGGATGTGCGACGAAGCGTGAAGTTGCCGTACTTTGTCGCCGATGGCACGCGCACAGGTCACCGCCAGCTGCTAGAAGTTACCCATCCCATAATAAGTTGGGTGCGCATGCGCGGCTAGTTGTTTGTAAACATCGGCACGCGGTAGTGTTTAGGGAACGAGCAGTGAACACGCATTTTCCTATCGTTTGCAAAACTAACAGGTCTCTGAAACAATAGACTGGACACCATGGACAGCCCAGCAAGGTTGTGCACTTTTCAAACATATATCTCACCTATGTTATCTATGTTATGATGTTTACATTTGTTGAAAGGTAACTTACATAAAACACAAGTCAAATGTTTGGTTACTTTATAGATGTGTGTGAATACAATTAAAAACAATTTGATTAAATTTAATATTAGGATGAAAAACGAATTGTTAAAAACCGGCAATCTGCACTACCATTTCCCTAGAATTACTAATAAAAATTAAATGCTGCACTTGAATTTATACAGACAAAAAAATTGTCAACTTAAGTGGCTATGAATAAACTATATCAGGAAAACACCTTTGCTAGGGACACAGTGTCACTCGATAAGTAAAGGTCGCATACGATGTAATGTTTTGATCATCTTTTGTTTAGTTTTATTGCGTCAGCTCAACACAGCATTGGGAGATAAACAACACTGAAAGAAACAGGTCTGACATCGAGACAGAAAAACTAAATTGTGGATTGAAATATAGCATTTTCATTATAAATTCAAAACATTATTTAGGGATGTGTAGTAGTCTTCAAAGACCAATGCCATCTTTTCTTATTGCTGTTGGTCATTTCACAATATTACAGTTAAATAAACATAACATAAACTCGAGAGTACTGACATAACAATAAGACATATGCAGCCTGTATACATGAATTTTATTTACCTTGAAATATAATGTCATTTTTATACTGTAATAAATCACTGAGATACATAAACGGCTCCACAACTGAGAACAGACCCACTGGAATTTTTAAGACATGCACAAGGTTTTGCTTCACTATTTACAACCAACTATATACAGATTTCAGAATGTTCAACATAAACAAACTTTTACAACACTGATTTCTGATAAAAAAAATTATTATTAAACAACTTTTCTTGGGAGGGCTTGACATATTGTCGGGTCACATGGCCAGTCATGTGATCATGGCTGATTTGATGGCCCAGAACTATGTCAATGTATCCGTCAATCCTCTCATGATCACAGCTGGCCCCTCGGAGAACTGGCCGGGCTGTCCCATTTGCCAGTTTTATGATAAAAATATTGTTCATTCCATAGCAACAAATGTGTTTATGTTGTTCTTTCATTTATATATATTCTTTTAGTGGCAACTACTTGATGTAAAACCTTCACGAACACATTTAGTTTACTGCGGTGTGTTTATAATCCTATCATATTTAAATTACACCCATTTATTTATATCTACAACTGAACACAGTTGGGATATATTTACACCACATTTCATGCACGTATAAATTACACCACATGTAACACATGAACATAAGATTGACTGCTGCAAGGTGGATGTAGGAGTTATAGCAGTATCTGGTATTTAGTTGCTCGTGGCACGCGATTGATGACAAGTCGACCATCGTAGCTGAGAGAAGCAAAGAGCCACGGGTCGACCGTGGACCATGCGACGGCGTAGACACTGTCTTCATGCTCCTCGTACACAGATATCACCCCGTCCTTCATTGTCGACCTGCAACAACATTTTACATTTAGTAATGTTTCTAAATTTGTCACCGTCAGTTTTACCTAACCGGATATACTATGTGACGCTTTACACTTAGTATTTATTTTTAACTTTTCCAGTCAATTTTACCTTACCAGATATATTCCACAATATTTCAAATTGCAAAAAAAATATTTAGTAACACTAACTTTTTTCCAATCAGTTTTACCTCTTACTCATGTATCCCACCATGTTTTTAAATGAAGCAACATTTTAAATTTAGTAAAATGTTCATTATATTTTGTTAAGGCAGTCATTCCTTGAACTGTGTCACTGGTGTATACTGTATACGTCTTCTCCAGCTTTAGTCTGGGTGACTCTACACGAGATCATCGTGATATGTGAAAGTTGGTACCAGCCCCCATCTCAATCCATGTCGTCTTTTGTATTTCTTATCCAAATCATTTCTTTGATGCCTCTTGTTCTAAAGTTTAACTCCATCTGTACAGCTGGTCACCTTCTGGTCACCTTCTGGTCACCCTCTGGTCACCTCCCAGTCTACTGCTGCATCATGAGATCTGTTATAACTGATGTGTGCATTCTTGTTTCCAATGTCTCTCTGCAGGGTCAGGCATGTGGTGATACATCTGCACAGAATGACGATTATGTCGCCACCTAGTGGCAGCTCTCTGAGGATGATTGTTGACAGCAGACGAAACATGAGATTATTCTTTTTAGCTTAATTTCAGTTCCATGAAAGTTTTGAAAGAGATGAGAGTAGTTCCAAATTGCTGACACTTTGGATGCATACATTATATTTGATTCATGAGTATTCCATGATCAAGTGCAGTGAACTATATAGATATGTATGTTTCTAGGTGAACCATAGTGAGAGGTTGCCCAGTCTAAGATGGTATGCACACCTCTCCTTCACATCTTCCTCATTCTCAGCATCTTCTTCATCATCATCATCCATTTGATGGCCAAATGGCTCCGATGAGATAGACATGGCGTTGTTGAGAATGACTCTGCTGTCGCTACTAGAGGTCAGCACCAGTTGGTCGTGGAAGTGGTTGTACCTGACGTTCCACACCCTGGAAGAAACAGGCAGATGAGACAGATGAACAGTTGAGAAATTTGTAATGTTTAGACTCCAACAAATCCACAGTTGTACTATCTGGAAGCATCATGCCTATCATCACTATCACACATTCAGTTCATCTGTACTATTGCCCTAAGTTATCATAGAAAGAGGATCCTACAGGGTTCAGACATGTCCAAAAGACATCTATGACCAAGGACAGACTCTCAGTAAGCAGATCTAAACTGAAATTTGATGGTGTGATGAAGACTTAAACAAATCTTAAAGACTTCTGCATTGACCCTCTGTCTTACAGACTGTTCAGCTGCTAACATCAGAGCAGTTGACCCAGGAGACAGTGTGAAAGGATCATGTCAGAAATCAAATCAACTTAAACAAATGCAGCTTCTACTTCCATGCATTGTCTCTCGAGACATATGCTGGCCTCTACTCTTTATTTATGCACCAGATAAACATTTCCCAATAAACTGAATGTAACTCCACATTGTCGCCACCTGGTGTATGGCTAACCACTCAATTTGTCTCCTACAAATGTAATAACTACCTTTTTGTGTCTGTTACATGCACTACTTAACAAAGAAGCATGTGATCCTTGGCACCTGTGAGGTGATGCACTTACAACGTCTCCACATTAGCAAATTAATGTACACATAATTACCAGGTAGGCAACACTGCCAACTCCATATCTGAGGCAATATGATGACATTTAATGATGAGACATGTATGACAGACAGTCCACCTACCAGTGTGAGTGATCAGACAGCACAACCAGAGGTTTGTCCGTGTGGCGGATGTCCCAGAAGCGAGTCTTGCAGTCATCCCCACAGCTGGCCAGGTAGTACTGTTTGTTGGGGTTGAAGTCTAAGTCCCGCACCAACTGGCCATGTGCGTTCTCAATGATGTAAACTTGTCTGCAACAAGCATGTAGTTAACATTTTAGAACATGAATTTACTTCACATGCGTGGTAATTGCTATTTGTTACAAATATCAGATAAGCTTGAGTTTAATGCACATTTAGTATTAGCTTTATTGGTGCATAAACTGCTAAGCTATAATGTTTCTTTCATGCTGGACAGTCACGATAAAATACAACACCAGAATGGTAGTAATATCAACGTTATGAAAGCATTTATCCTCCAACTATAATAAAAGAGTTAGGACAGAAATGTGACGTACTGTTTTGTCCTGAGATCCCAGCCCCTGATGCTTGTGTCATTTGCTGTGACCACCTGCGTACAGTTGTGGTGGGGGTTCCACTGAGCACACGTGAACTTGGGCTTGCCCTTTGCCTCAAACACGATGGAGGATGACAGCTTCCATGCAAGTGAAAAATACAACACTACAAATACAGTCATAATAGCTTTGCATTTCTTAAACACGAGACACCAGTATGGTCTATGGGTAATTACAACAGTGATATTGAATAATAATAAATAACATGTCATCGTTACTGTTATAATAATAATAATACAAACTTGACACATGCGTAGCATCTTTGACATCCTTCCTATCATCATGTACTGCTTCAATACCATTTAGTAAAGGTAACTTTTGATGTAGCATGATATTTGGTATTCAGGGCAGCTCAACGCGCTTTTCATTTTGTCCCATGGCTGACAGGCTGGGAGGATTCCATTCCGTCTATAGCCAGCCACTCGTTTATACCAAAGTAAATAATGGTCCAAAGAGAAGTGGGTGAACTTGCCCAAAGCTCAAAACAGCAATATGAGGATTCAAACCAGAAATGTATGAATAGAGCATCCAGTGATGTATTGATAATTATACCGTTTTTAATGACATACCACTATTCATGTACAACTCGTGTCACTTCCAATATGAACTGCATATTAACCTATATGAGTTACCTTGGCTGTGCCACCGCTGGCCTCTAGATCCCACTGCATGATGTGATTGTCAGTCAGTGAGATGATGTCTGTGTTTTCGCCAGATGGATGCCAGAGAACACTGCAGTGGAAGTAGTTTAGTTGACACGCGTTTAGTTTGTTTTTATTTTACAGTTTCAACCAGGAGGTTTTCATTCATTCTGATTCTACTCTTTTCAGTGTCATTTTAGTAATGTTATTATTGAATTGTTCAATTGTATCAACATTTATTTGTCAATATCTGTAACATTATAGAGTGAATCACTAGCTATTCACATCACAATTCATAGCTGTTATTGGAAACTAATGACATTTTTACTGCATACGATTATTATTCAATATATCAATAAGGTTTACCATTTTACATCGCTGTTGTCTTCTTCACTTTCTAGCTTTGTGAGCAGTTCTAGAGTTGGGGCGTTGGCAGCATTGTCATCACTGATGGTGGAATCAAAATTTGTAGGCATCTTCCATACTGCAGCCTGCATTTCTGCTTTTGACTGACTTGCTTCAAACACAACACAATCATCCATTCAATTTTATTTCAACACCACATATCTCTACAAAGTAGATTCAGGGGTGATTACAAGTCAAAGTAAAAATGAAGCATGAAAAACAATAATTTCTTTCATGTTAATTGTCAGCTTGTTATTGAACGTAACAATTAACTACGCTAAGAACTATAGTGCCTGAAAATTCAGCCTAAACAACAAACAGTATGTATGTGTGTATGTTATATATATATATATATATATATATATATATATATATATATATATATATATATATATATATATATATATATATTAAAACAAGTAAATATCTAAAAAATCCTAATTCATGCTTCATGACCAATATTGCAATACTGATTAAACCAATTTTAATATAATATTTTTTGTAATTAGTTTTGCCCTGGTATTGATTCAGACAGAAGCTAGTCCATGATGTGAATGTGGCTCACTCTTATTGTAGACTGTTGCCAGTATTTGTTTGTCGCATGGAGAGGCACTGATACTCCAGATCTCTCCTTCTCTGTGCAGGAACACATTCTTGTTTATTATGTTGTTCTCGTCATCAAAGTCAATCTGGTGTACCTGAAATAACATTGGCATTTCACAGAAGGCTGTATCACATGACATCATATGATCACAATATGGTGTAAGCTGAGAAGTTTCTTTTTTCAATATGAAGACCAGGACAGGGCCAACAGTTTACAGCATATGGGCCCAAACAAGCTGGGAAGCGACTTAACAAGATTTAACAAGATTGCCACCTAGAGAATCAACTCTAGATGGCAGGTGGACAAGGAAGCCCTTTGGCTTATCGAGAGTCCAACCTATCTATCTAAATGTAACCTGCCCATCTTAGGTATATGTCGAATTTATTTTTAAACATATTAATACTACTAGCACCTACACAATCAGCTGATAATCTGTTCCATTCATTTACTGTTCTTTGTGAAAATGAACATTTTCTAATATCTAGTCTACGCTGCTTCTTTGCTACGTAATTCCATGTCCTCTAGTCCTGTCACTATTTTCATACCCATTCAACATTTTGAACACTTCTATCTGATCTCTCAGTCTCCTGGTTACTAGTGTTGTTAATCCACATTCTTTTAGATATAACTAATATTCCTGAGTTTTTGTATCATTTTGGTTGCTCTCCTTTGTACTCTTTCTAATATATCAATATCCTTCTTGCGATATGGCCTCCATGCCTGTATGCAATATTCTAAATGAGGCCTAACTATTGTTTTGTACAGCGGTATTATCAGTTCTTTTTCCTTGTACACTATATTTCGCCTAATTAATCCAAGAATTTGGTTTCCCTTCGCTGCTGCAATTCCACACTGCTCTGATACCTTCATGTCAGCACTAATAGTTAACCCTAAGTCCTTTTCCTTTAAGGTAGTATTTAGTGCAGCATCACCCTTTGTATATTGTGAGTATTCATTCCCATGTCCTGTGTGGAGGCACTTATACTTCCCAAAATTAGACAGCATTTGCCATTTCTCAGACCATTCGGTCAACTTATTCAGATAATCTTGTAATTGCATACCATTTCCTATACCATGGGCCTTTAGTTTAAGTAGTAATCTTTGATGTGGTACTTTGTTAAAGGCTTTTTTAAAATCTAAGTATATTATACCTACTGGTGATTCCTCATCAACCCACTTTGTGACATCTTCAAAAAAACATTAACATATTTGTTAAGCATGACCTCGCTTTTAGAAACCCATGTTGAGATGGGTTTATCAAGTTATTTTTAACAAGAAAATCAACCAAGTGCAGTCTTTAATTAGTCGTTCTAATAGTTTTGAAATCGCCGATGTTAAATTCACTGGTCTATGGTTCTTTTGACTTGTTTCTCGAACCTTTTTTAAGTAATGGTATGTTTGCTTCTTTCCATTCTAACGGAACTACTCCCTCCTCTAATGACACATTGAACACTGTTGCAAGCGGTATGCTGATTTGTTCTACAATTTCCTGTAGTAATTTGGGAGGAATCCTATCCACTCCAGGTGATTTGTTATCCTTCATATTCCTTATTTTCTTAGCTACCATTTTTGAGGTTACAATTAGTTGTCCTAAATAGTCTGACTCTCTCCCTTAGAATTTAGTCTCTTGTACTTGTAATGCACTAATATCTTCCCTGATAAACACCAAGCTAAAGTACTCATTTAGGTTTTCTGCCATTAAGAATCCCTCTGTTATTATGTTTCCATCACTACCTTCGAGAGGACCGACCTTATCCTGAACTTTCTGTTTACTTCGAACATACGCACAAAAAGTATTGCTGTAATGTTTTATATTAAAAGCAATTTTTTTTTCATAGCTTGTCTTTAAATGTCTAATATATATATATATATATATATATATATATATATATATATATATGTCTTATATTTTGGTGTAAAATTACTTGAAATAAAAAGTCATGGTCACGTCTTTTGTTTTTGACTGATAAATAATCGAAAAACAAATGTCAAATATAATTATAATACTAGGCTGTAAAAACACGTACCTGGTTCTCACATTTCAGACTCAGTGACTGTGTTCCCACAAGGAAGTGGATTGCATCACTTTCAGCGACCTGAGCTGTCAAAGCTCGAGCCTAAAACATTATTTTTTCATTGGTTATGATTATCAACGTGTACTGGCTGCAAGTGGGCGTGTATATCCTTATATTATCGCCCGCTTGACAGTTTAAACAATCTGGGTAGTATATCAGCATATAACATAAACACTTGACAGGCAGTTGTAGCACTGTTTGTTTTTAAACATGTTAGAATTCTAAAATAACAACCATCTTATTTAACAATCATACCTGAAATTCGAGACCATAAATGACGGGCGCATCGTCTTCCATCGTACGTTGCTGCGCCGGCGATCAGCTGCCAACACAATCAATTTTGGAAACAATTCTTGAAGCTGCCAAAACACGAAACCACTGGCGTAGCTTTTAGAATGTGTTATTCGACGGGTTATTTATGATAGTTTAATGTATGCATGTATAGAAACAACAAATCGTACCTTTTGGTGACAGTTGGTGACATATTTGTGTTCATCGTTTGACACTGATTATTCTTAGAGAACGGTGTCTGCGGGCACTACGTTCACCGTCACACCCACTTCGCTTTCGGCTTTGCCATTGCATTGGCATTGCACCGACTGCTGCAGAAGTTAGAACTGACACAGTCAAAGTGACGGCACATTTACAATTATGAGTGACACAGAAATACCGAAGGAAGCTGCAGAAAAATCCGTCTTTGTAGAGGAGAGCTTGGTTTCTCCTCAAGCCGAAGCTCTTCCAGCTATTGTGACAGAACTAGAACCTTCAGATGGCAATGGCATCAGTGACAGCGAACAGGCTATGGTTGGCAGCATGGCTGAGTTACAAGTTGCAGCAGATGATATTGGATTGTCAACAAGCAAGTCGATGGAGAGTATTCTGCTGGAGACCTCGAGAGTGGATGAGTCCGAAGTTGTGGTAGACATCCCCGGTCTATATGCGGCTGAGACTGAGAACCAGCCATCTGAGTCCGAAGGTGGCCAGGACAGTGATGGGACATCAAGCAACCATCCCCAGGTCCCTGACCAGCCAGGACAGGTGGGAGAGAATAGTCAAACTACAGCTGAAAGTGGCATCTCCGAGTACTTCAAGTCTGATGTAGTGGGACATGAAGAGGACACCACTTTCTTTGATAATCTACCTCCAACCTCAGCTGGTGGTGACACTGACGTGGATACATCACCAGCAACAGACGAGCATAAAAAATTGGCGCCTCTTCGTATGCATACTCATGACGAGTCAGAGGTCAAGACTGATCCATCACCAACCTCTGCGTCTCCGCACATATACGTGGATGACGCAGAACCAGTCAGTTTTGAGGAAGAAAAGGGTGCAGGTTTTAAGCCTACACCAAGCACAAAGAACTTGAGTCAGTTTTTTGGTGACAATAATGATGATGGTGAAAGCAAGGCAGCAAGTTTCTTTGATGTGTTCACAGCTGACGAGGGTGACCTCCCGCTGCAGTCACCACGAAGCTCCAGAACTTTCAGTCAGTCGGAGAATTCAGTTAGCTCCGTGCCTCCAGAGACGCCCCCGATACCATCTTCCGTCATCGAGCCACCACTGACTAGTCCACTGCAGCAAGCATTCCCAGTAAAAGAAGACAGTATGCATTCTCTTACTGTAGATCCCTCGCTATCCAGTGATGCAGATATGAAGGACATTGGTGGTATGTCTCCCTTCCAGGAAAATGCTGATTCGTTCTTATCCAGTCTCTGTGCCAGTGATGTGGATCGACGCACCGATGCATGGATCCCTTCAGAAATCACCCAGCAAGTGCTGGTTGCCATCGTTACCAGTAGCCCTGGCAGTTACTCACCAGACAGTAACCAGATGTCATTGCCCAAGATCATGATTGAGGGATCTCTGGTAAGATATTTCTTCATATTGTTATTAGAAATCATATTTGACCTAACTAGGCAAATTATAATTTCTCATTTTTCTGTGTCTTCATAATGTAAGAACATAAATACCATATATTTCAGGTGACAGTTCACAGGTTCCTAAGTATTTAGATATATTTTACAATTAGCAAATAAAATTACTAAATAATTTATTAGATTACCCGGTATGTCAAGAAATTAAATATATATATATATATATATATATATATATATATCATAAATACAAAGATAATACCTACATTTTAACAAAGTTGAATGCAAGAGGCTTGTGTTTGATTGTTGACAGGGAGACCCAGTGTTACAGCATGTTGAGAGCATCTTCGGGGAACAGGAGGCAAGAAAACGTATCATCATCACGGCCGATAACGTGCCCCAGGATGAAAATGGGCTCAGGCAACTTATTGTGAGCAGTTTGTTTCTGACCGACAGTTTAACAATTTTTACCACCGAAAAAATATGTTATATAAATTGGTCTTTCTAGTGGATTGATCCTACCCTGCTGTAATTGCAAGGGCCTTTGTGAACTTTTTCAATTTGTCGTGATTTGTTTTAAAATGACAAAATGTGATAAATATATGATAACATAAATATAATATATATATATATATATATATATATATATATATATATATATTATAAAGTATTATAATGTATTGTGACTATTGTATGCACTTCATACATATAGATATGATTGTTCTGTTTATCATATAATTTAAAATATAGATTTACTTTGCTGTGTTATTGCTGCATTGTCTTTTTTCAGAGTTCTGAGAACTGGCGGGCTGCAGTTGACCTCACGACCCGACTGTTGAGTCAGTGTGGACAAGGACCAGACCGGCTGGATAACCCTGCCCCCCACACCCATGCCTCACTGCAGGTTAGTGGCGCCATTGGTGAAGGGCAGTAGGTAGGGCAGCAGGACCTCAATCAACAGCACACAATTCTCAATCATGTGCTGCCGTTTCAAACCTTGGGCAAGTTCATTCTCTCCACTTTGCACCGAGTCACTGTGAATGAGTACAATATTGTACTAGATAGTTGTGTTTGGACAGTCTTCTTGTCCATTAATTAGATAGTTGTGTTTGGACAGTCTCCTTGTCCATTAATTAGATAGTTGTGTTTGGACAGTCTTCTTGTCCATTAATTAGATAGTTGTGTTTGGACAGTCTCCTTGTCCATTAATTAGATAGTTGTGTTTGGATAGTCTTCTTGTCCATTAATTAGATAGTTGTGTTTGGACAGTCTTCTTGTCCATTAATTAGATAGTTGTGTTTGGACAGTCTCCTTGTCCATTAATTAGATAGTTGTGTTTGGATAGTCTTCTTGTCCATTAATTAGATAGTTGTGTTTGGACAGTCTTCTTGTCCATTAATTAGATAGTTGTGTTTGGACAGTCTCCTTGCCCATTAATTAGATAGTTGTGTTTGGACAGTCTCCTTGTCCATTAATTAGATAGTTGTGTTTGGACAGTCTCCTTGTCCATTAATTAGATAGTTGTGTTTGGACAGTCTCCTTGTCCATTAATTAGATAGTTGTGTTTGGACAGTCTCCTTGCCCATTAATTAGATAGTTGTGTTTGGACAGTCTTCTTGTCCATTAATTAGATAGTTGTGTTTGGACAGTCTCCTTGTCCATTAATTAGATAGTTGTGTTTGGACAGTCTTCTTGTCCATTAATTAGATAGTTGTGTTTGGACAGTCTCCTTGTCCATTAATTAGATAGTTGTGTTTGGACAGTCTCCTTGCCCATTAATTAGATAGTTGTGTTTGGACAGTCTCCTTGTCCATTAATTAGATAGTTGTGTTTGGACAGTCTTCTTGTCCATTAATTAGATAGTTGTGTTTGGACAGTCTCCTTGTCCATTAATTAGATAGTTGTGTTTGGACAGTCTCCTTGCCCATTAATTAGATAGTTGTGTTTGGAAGTCTCTTGTCCATTAATTAGATAGTTGTGTTTGGACAGTCTCCTTGTCCATTAATTAGATAGTTGTGTTTGGACAGTCTCCTTGCCCATTAATTAGATAGTTGTGTTTGGATAGTCTTCTTGTCCATTAATTAGATAGTTGTGTTTGGACAGTCTCCTTGTCCATTAATTAGATAGTTGTGTTTGGACAGTCTCCTTGCCCATTAATTAGATAGTTGTGTTTGGACAGTCTTCTTGTCCTTTAATTAGATAGTTGTGTTTGGACAGTCTCCTTGCCCATTAATTAGATAGTTGTGTTTGGATAGTCTTCTTGTCCATTAATTAGATAGTTGTGTTTGGATAATCTCCTTGCCCATTAATTAGATAGTTGTGTTTGGACAGTCTCCTTGCCCATTAATTAGATAGTTGTGTTTGGACAGTCTCCTTGCCCATTAATTAGATAGTTGTGTTTGGATAGTCTCCTTGCCCATTAATTAGATAGTTGTGTTTGGATAGTCTCCTTGCCCATTAATTAGATAGTTGTGTTTGGATAGTCTCCTTGCCCATTAATTAGATAGTTGTGTTTGGATAGTCTCCTTGCCCATTAATTAGATAGTTGTGTTTGGATAGTCTCCTTGCCCATTAATTAGATAGTTGTGTTTGGATAGTCTCCTTGCCCATTAATTAGATAGTTGTGTTTGGAGAGTCTCCTTGCCCATTAATTAGATAGTTGTGTTTGGATAGTCTCCTTGCCCATTAATTAGATAGTTGTGTTTGGATAGTCTCCTTGCCCATTAATTAGATAGTTGTGTTTGGAGAGTCTCCTTGTCCATTAATTAGATAGTTGTGTTTGGAGAGTCTCCTTGTCCATTAATTAGATAGTTGTGTTTGGAGTCTCCTTGCCCATTAATTAGATAGTTGTGTTTGGAGAGTCTCCTTGCCCATTAATTAGATAGTTGTGTTTGGATAGTCTCCTTGCCCATTAATTAGATAGTTGTGTTTGGACAGTCTCCTTGCCCATTAATTAGATAGTTGTGTTTGGACAGTCTCCTTGCCCATTAATTAGATAGTTGTGT
Organism: Ridgeia piscesae; assembly: GCA_025642075.2. Lineage (NCBI taxonomy): Eukaryota > Metazoa > Annelida > Polychaeta > Sabellida > Siboglinidae > Ridgeia > Ridgeia piscesae. Next base: position 549,754 of record JAODUO010000014.1, on the reverse strand, counting down.
TTGGATAGTCCCATTGCCCATTAATTAGATAGTTGTGTTTGGAGAGTCTCCTTGCCCATTAATTAGATAGTTGTGTTTGGACAGTCTCCTTGCCCATTAATTAGATAGTTGTGTTTGGACAGTCTCCTTGCCCATTAATTAGATAGTTGTGTTTGGATAGTCTCCTTGCCCATTAATTAGATAGTTGTGTTTGGATAGTCTCCTTGCCCATTAATTAGATAGTTGTGTTTGGATAGTCTCCTTGCCCATTAATTAGATAGTTGTGTTTGGATAGTCTCTTTGCCTATTAATTAGATAGTTGTGTTTGGAGAGTCTCCTTGCCCATTAATTAGATAGTTGTGTTTGGATAGTCTCCTTGCCCATTAATGAGATAGTTGTGTTTGGATAGTCTCCTTGCCCATTAATTAGATAGTTGTGTTTGGAGAGTCTCCTTGTCCATTAATTAGATAGTTGTGTTTGGACAGTCTCCTTGCCCATTAATTAGATAGTTGTGTTTGGATAGTCTCCTTGCCCATTAATTAGATAGTTGTGTTTGGATAGTCTCTTTGCCTATTAATTAGATAGTTGTGTTTGGATAGTCTCCTTGCCCATTAATTAGATAGTTGTGTTTTGAGAGTCTCCTTGCCCATTAATTAGATAGTTGTGTTTGGATAGTCTCCTTGCCCATTAATTAGATAGTTGTGTTTGGATAGTCTCCTTGCCCATTAATTAGATAGTTGTGTTTGGAGAGTCTCCTTGCCCATTAATTAGATAGTTGTGTTTGGAGAGTCTCCTTGCCCATTAATTAGATAGTTGTGTTTGGATAGTCTCCTTGCCCATTAATTAGATAGTTGTGTTTGGAGAGTCTCCTTGCCCATTAATTAGATAGTTGTGTTTGGAGAGTCTCCTTGCACATTAATTAGATAGTTGTGTTTGCATAGTCTCCTTGCCCATTAATTAGATAGTTGTGTTTGGAGAGTCTCCTTGCCCATTAATTAGATAGTTCTGTTTGGATAGTCTCCTTGCCCATTAATTAGATAGTTGTGTTTGGAGAGTCTCCTTGCCCATTAATTAGATAGTTGTGTTTGGAGAGTCTCCTTGTCCATTAATTAGATAGTTGTGTTTGGAGAGTCTCTTTGCCCATTAATTAGATAGTTGTGTTTGGAGTCTCCTTGCCCATTAATTAGATAGTTGTGTTTGGAGAGTATCCTTGCCCATTAATTAGATAGTTGTGTTTGGAGAGTCCCCTTGCCCATTAATTAGATAGTTGTGTTTGGATAGTCTCCTTGCCCATTAATTAGATAGTTGTGTTTGGAGAGTCTCCTTGCCCATTAATTAGATAGTTGTGTTTGGAGAGTCTCCTTGCCCATTAATTAGATAGTTGTGTTTGGATAGTCTCATTGCTCATTAATTAGATAGTTGTGTTTGGATAGTCTCCTTGCCCATTAATTAGATAGTTGTGTTTGGATAGTCTTCTTGCCCATTAATTAGATAGTTGTGTTTGGATAGTCTTCTTGCCCATTAATTAAATAATTGTGTTTGGATAGTCTTCTTGCCCATTAATTGCATCATTGCTGAATGGTGTTTGATTGAACTGGCCTGTTTGGGGAGTAAAGTGCCAAAAATAGTGAGAATTCGGGCAGAAATGCATATATATCATATTATTACCATATTTCAGCGTTCACTTTATTGTCCTAAATAAATGACCCAAAACTAATTTAAAAAAACAACGTTTATAAAACCACAGGTTAAAAACAGTAGACAACATGAGACAATATTACCTCATTCTCAAAACTTTTGCAGCTTAATACTCATTTTTGTTTGGCTTGTCACCTACAGTATATTATTTCTACCGCGTACGTCCTCTGTGCCTACAGCTGTGGTTTGTGAGGACTGCCCTGCTCATGAAGCTGCGTCTGTATGCTGATGCTGAGAGTGAGTGTCAGGCGTTTGGCAACCTTGACAGTGCTGACCTCTACTACGAGTTCTACCCTGACACATATGGGGGTCGCAGAGGTACTGTTTGTTCAGCTATGGAGGAATAATAATCTGTGTTCATTATAAACATATGTCAATGGTGTCCATTCATCACTGCAGAGATGCTTTCTCGTTCATTGAATAATAAATCAAATCCACTCTAACCAAATTAATAAATCAACATTTATTTTAAAGTTTTCGTCCCCTTTGTCATGATAGAAACCACAAAAATGTTGCATTTTCTTCTTACAAAAGCAACAACATTTAGGTCTCCATTGTACTCTGATATGATGCATGACCTGTTTGAGTGTTTGCAGGTTCTATGGTGAGCTTTGACTTCCGAGTGCTGCACGCAGAGCTGCCGTTGTACTTGGGCAAGTCGCAGGAGAGTTTGGACCGTCTCTACTACCTGCATGCTATAGTGCTGAAGGTACACTCCAATATCACCAAAGTGCTTTGGTGTGTTCATGAACTATAAGTAATAATTGTGTGTGCATAAAATATAGGTAATAAAAAACTAATAATTATAATCGTTATGTGAAGCAGTCCTGGTAAGTGGTATACGATAAAACAATGGGTTCTCAGGGCACAACTGTTTCTGTTTCAGATTCTGAGTAATTTGTCGAGTGGTCTCGCGGAGGACGGCAGCATGCTGCAACTGTCTGATGAAAGTAGAATAGGTGAGTGTCTTCTTTTAACATGGCCATCATTGTTTAAGACAGGTGCAAGTGTATACCTTGTCCTTCTGTAGATGTGTTGATGTGTTGATGTTAGCTCCTTGTGTTCATGTGTCTATGATATATTACTTTCAGTGTTACTGTTAAGATGAATTTTTTAATTACTGGGTCATAGATTTTTGGTGTTAGCATTGTTAGCAAAGCATCGCTGTGCAATTATGTATGTTCAATATGTTGCTGTAATCAAATACTGATATGCAATGAATCCTGCCTCGTTGCAGCGTCGCGGGAACTGTGGGAATCAAGAGAGATGCGCTTACTGTATGCAGTAGGAAACTGTGCTCTCAATCTCAAGGTGTGTTAACGTGTCATGTTATGAAACACATTCTGATCCCTGCAGGTCACACACAAAATCTACAAGATATTGGTGCACCTTGTATTTTTGCATTACATTTTTTGTATTAACATTGCAAGTTGTGCTTATTTTAAAAAATAACATAATCACACACAAGATGGTTCTAAATATACTACTAGTAATCAACTTTTGAAGTTAAACGTGCAAAACACAATATGCTGTGTACGGACATATTTGCATAGAATCTAAATAGAACTTACAATTTGTTTGTCATTTCATATCATCAAACAGTGCTCATTCAAAAAACACTAAAGAAACAAATCATATAAATATCCAGATGATGAAATCACCTTCACATTCATGGGCATCCAGACGTCCTACAGTAGTAACTTAATCACATTTTGTAATTATCCATCATGATGTATATTTCACATGGGTTGTTCTAGATAAATGTGTTGTTGTTTTCTTGCAGGACTACACTGTTGCATTGAAGATATTTGAAGATTTATTGAAGAGGGATGCAAATAACAAAGAAGTCTTGCTGTGTGGTGTTGGGCGTATATTTTTACAGGTAATTCATATCACCTCTTATATTTGTGTAGAATTATTTGTAAGATTGTAAAATATACTTATATTATGCAGATCCATATATGTTCTTTATGTGCAGAGAATACTGAATCTGCAACAAAACTTAGTGCATTTCCTTTGTTTACATACTTACTGAAGTTGTAATGGATATAATATGAAGTTTAGCATTGTTTGTTTAATTAAAAACTAGTCAGGTTGTCAATCTTTCCTCCACTCAAATGTTCTGTTCCACAAATATAAGGCCCAACCCACCATATCCAACTGGGTGTTATGATGATGCCTCAGTCGTGGAAATATCTCCAGTTTTCATTTATTAAAATTGAAGGAAATAAAAAATGTATGTATAGTGTACTGAAAAATGACGTAATTTTGACTCATTTTGTCGATTTAATTTCTAACTATTGGTTAAAAAATGCATGTATCTGATTGCTTTTTGCAAATGAGTTGAGGGAAATAAAATGACCATTGAAAGCAAAGATTATAAGATATGTATTTCTGCCAATGTCACAAGTTTGAAGGAACATGACCTGGACAGCTATTTATAGCTTGTGTGCAGATTAGACCTGTGTGACATAACACCCAGTTGGATATGGTGGGTCGGGTCACCCTGGCCTGACAGAACACAGATCATAGGTACTGGGCAGGTAGTTGTAGTGTAGACATTACAGCTGGTGTGTATTTCAGATGGGTGACATCGCAAGAGCAGAGGATTACTTTCAACAAGCCAGCGCCCTCTCAGACACAGCAGACCAGCTGAGTAGACAGAGAAACACGATGAACAAGTCAGTTACTTGCCTTCAACCATCAGTAAATCAGGGGTAAAAAGCAACTGCTATAGTTGCTTGATGATAATGTAATGCTGGCTTGTGGAATGACCAACAGTTAAACTGTATCACTAGAAACAAGTGCTTGAAGGGAGATATTCCATAACCGATTGTTGTCTTTATCAACTAAATATACCATAATGTGACTTGCTGGGCAAATTATGTAATAATAATAACCTTTATAATATGTATCTTTCATAAATAAAAAATAAGCAAATTGTTGTTTGTTTGGCTGGAGTTTGCATAAATCATCTGTGTTGTTTATCATGGAAAAGGTTTGTTGCACTTTGATAAACCTATTAGTAGAAGTCATGTTTCTTTGGCAGTTTGTAAGTTGTGTGTTGTTTGACAGAGGGTTTGTGGAACTAGGACTGTACAAAAATAAATGGGTGTTATTTGTTTGACAGAGGGTTTGTGGCCCTTGGACTGAACCAGTTTGCAGAAGCTCATGCACACTTCAAAGAAGTGGTCGACATGAACCCTACAAATGCTGTGGTGAGTTGACACTCAACAAACATCTTTGTTTCATTAGACCTAAAGTTGACAAATGCTTGTAATTATCCTATGTTTAAGGAAAGACTATATTGTTGTGGTAGATTGTACAGAACAAGAAATAAAAACATTTGAGCTATTTCTATTTTACAATTAAATCAAAGTTGTTGACTTGTGTATTGTTTCATGAACAGTTCCCATCAGATTGTTGGACTATAAATCAAACAAACAAGATAGATTGCAAAACCACAGATATCTGCTTTTTCATAATATTATATGTATTCAATTTCAAATTCCCTGGTATCACTTACATAACTGCAGTGACTATATATTCTATATATTTGCTGTATGGCAACATTAAACTAACTGCCACTAGCACGGCTGAAACATAAATGTGTCACAGAAGCGTGTTCCGTTAACTGCACTCTGAACATTTTTTACTCATTTCTGGTGACCAGAACACATGTGACTGTGACGTAGGCCATCAATAACACGACTACATGTTCTCACTGACAATGTCAACTCTTGATACATTACAGGCCATCAACAACATGGCTGTGTGTTCCCTGTACATGGGGCGTCTCACAGACGCCCTGTCGACCCTAGAGACGCGAGTGATGAAGCAGCCAATGACGTTCCTCCAGGAGAGCATCCTCTTCAACCTGTGCACTCTCTATGAGCTCGAGTCGTCTCACGCGATGCAGAAGAAACAGACACTGCTTCGTCTCGTCAACCAGCACAGAGGCAACGGCTTCAACATGGCCAGTCTCAAGATGGCCTAACTTGGCAGCACTGACCACTCGGTTATGCAGTGTGGTCAATCACAGTGTTAGATGTATCTTTGTAGATTAATTATGTGAGAATGGATCCGCGGTGTTCATTTGATCTAATTCACAACCGGATATGAAACTTCCAGGAGGAACACAGACATAAGAACTGGAGAATTTGCATAACCCAAATGGAGGACCCCTCCATGTTCCATCTAAATTATTAAAAAATTAATAATATATATGTATACACAAATAAAACATGGTTCTTTAAATTCAGCCTCAGAACAAGTTTTCCTTATAATATATGACTGAATATTGTGTAAAAATACTAATAAATAAGTGTACACTGATACTGGCTGGGATCACCATTCTCTAGTCACATCTCAAGAACAGCCAACTGACTGAAGACCTCGACCACACATGTCTGATGAGTCAGCCAAATACAACAGTTGGTTTCAGTTGTGACAACTGACAAAGTTAAAGCCGTGGAAAGTATATTTGAACTGACCCATCTGAAGTGTGTATTTGGTGCTGTGTGTATAAAACATGAATATTGCACACTATTCAGTATTCATTGTTTTAGCCATCGATAATCCAGAAAAACCACTTCTTATCAAATGTCTTCGAAACTTCATCTGTTGTGAGTTTAACCTGCAAAACATAAATGCACAATACAGTTTCATTGTAGCAGTGTTGCCTTTCTTTTTAGGTATCATTGTTAATGGTTGTTTTTATTATAGTCTTTGCAACCATAACAAATTAAGTATATTACTGTGCATATATTTTTTAACCTTTTTTTATTAAGTGGCTTCATTGCATAGGGCTTTATTATTACTTTCTGCCAATCCTTGAAACAACATTATGATACCAGAAGAATATTGAACAAAGGTGACCTAATTGATTGGAGGTTTAATTTGTAAAACTGAACATGATGTCAGCAGAATCTTACTAGTGCATTTATGTCAGCATTCTCTGGCTCTGAATCTCCACCAGGCTTATCCTTCCTCTTAAAGACTTCTTTCTCCGTCCTCTGCCAACAAATTATCTGAATGAGTGTGAATGACAATGGTGTAATACAATCTATTGTACAGTAAAGCCATTCCACACTGTATCAATTCTTGTACATTATTGAATGTATAAAATGTGAACACACTTTGTTTCTTTCTGTTTTTAACACTGAAGGAATATACAAAACATTGCATTAGTGACTCCACATAAATAGTAAACTTGAAATGATTACTGTATTTATATGAAACCCCAGAATATGTCAATTTCCTCCACTAGAACAAATTTACATTACTTTTTACAATCATAAATTATGACAGGTGCTGTTTGTATTTGTAACATCAATAAACATGCAAGAAAAATATGAATCAACAAGCAGTAGAAACATGTCAATACAAGGTTGGTGATTTAACAGTGTCAGGTGTATTTATGAGGCAATCATTTACCTCTGCAATCTGCCGCACAATTGTTTCGGGTAGATCTAGTTGTTTGGTCTTCTGTGCAATCTGACACAGAAACAAACACATCAGCTATGTTACATGCCCCCCCCAACACTGACCACCAGAGATGTTGTGTTAAACACCTACGGTCACATGCCAGGATTGTGTCCATACACCAGTCCTAACTATTAAATTCCACCAGTTGACGTCAACAAGCACTTAGGTACACTCACTATGCTAAGTAAGCAAGATCATGTGATACATGAATAAAATTATGGTATCCAAATAAAATTACCTGGAAATATGTTCGTACTGATTTTCAGGAGAATGTAGAATGCTTGAAAAACATGGTGCCCCATATTCACTTGCCAATATCAATTTCATCCATAACATTTTAGTCACTATAAAATTGATGGCATGTTCTCGTTTGTGAAGAAACTGTAGCCATTTTTGCAAAATAGCCATCAAATTTCTGCATACCTGTGAGTTAGGAACACATTTTTTAAACTGCCACCATCGATTTTCTATGGACCATGACCTTGTACTTGTAGATGACATTAGATGCAAAAAAAACTGTTGGCTGGTAAATCTGATGTACTCCAACTTCACGTGTATCATGATCCATTATGCCGGTTGCTGTGGGACTAGTTACTGGACCTCAGAAGTATTCAGCCACAATCAACTGAAGAACAGGGACAGTCGTCAGCAGTGAGCCTAATACCGTAAGATTGTGTAATTGTCATTGTCCCCAACGTTCTGTCACCACTGATGTAGAGTTGACAGGTGCAGGCACTGACCTCCTGCTGTTTTCCTGCATTGCGTGACTTGTCAAACATCACAACTGTATTCTGAACAGTGCGCAGCAAGACCCTGAAGAAAGTCACCATTTTATTAGTGATACTGTGTGGTTTGATTAACTGTTTTGAATGAAATTTTCCTTGATTAATTATTGAAAGTTTTACCTGTGAGAAGCAAGCTATTTAGGAGGAAAAACATTTGCTAGCCCAACTAAAATTCTTTTCCTTAATGCTGTTTTCTATAATACCACATCATCGTCCTACAGAAAATATGTTAAAATAATACTTTTATGTAATGGATGGTAAACACAGATGATAGAAACTACTAGAAGTATGGTATATGTAACGCATATTATTCAGTTAATTATGAAATAACATATAATAGCTATGGTCATAGTATTATAATTAATTAATAACCAAACTAAAATATTGTTATTAAGTGTATGATATTGATAGAGCATTCTGCAAGAATTACTCGAAAAAACTTAGATAAAAACTTATGTGAAATTACTTTTGATACAGAATTAAAAATGAACATGTATTGGTAAAGCGTACTGTATTGTACTACTCAGTAATTAACTGACCTGGCTCTTTGTAAAGAAGCACATGAAAACAGCAGATGCTGACAGAAGTCACCAGTAAACACTGCTAGTCCATGGTCCTCTTTAGGAAAAGTGTCAACACAGTCAGTGTTACTGTCACCACTCAAATTGTCACTAGCTGCATGTAGAGTGTCACTAGCAGTGTCTGGCACTGTTCTGTCATTGTTGGTTCCATGGCGTTGCCTCCCAGACAGACAGCTGTGTATGACTCCAAGACGCAGCCAGAAGTCTAGGTTGATGGGATGCATCGTTAACAACACCTTTGGATTATCTGCTTCTCTTCTGTTCAAAGTAAAATCATTTATTAGTTCCAACATAGTTGTTATAAAAATGTCAGTACAATTATACACATACATAACATTCAACATGCAAGTCTGAAAGTTAACATAGAGAAAAAATTACCTTGAAGATTTCCCAAATGCTGATACACTTTGGCTAGGAGCATCCAGGAAGATGTCTTATTTTCAAATGTGATAGAGGAATCGTGCTGAAATTGCATAAACAATAAACCAGACATTTAACAAACAAAGCTTTCCATTGGTAGTAATGAAACAATGTCATCAGAGAATATGCCATAATGGTATGCGAGGTGAGTAATTATTTAGTTAATGATTTATGTTTATCTACTTTACATCTCAAACCCTGCCTGCAAATCATTTAGTTTCAACCTTTGGTTTTGCTGCTTACAATCCACCTCTTTGTCAGCCACATATATTAGAAAACCTTATGTGAAATGGTTATAAACTGAAGCAGTTCAAATGTCACTGCCACATGAGTCACTATTCAAATGATACCCATGCAATGTAACTCTATATATTTGTAATGACACAAATTGATTCACCTCCTATACTACTGGTATCTGTTGTGGTTAATTTATTTGCTACACCAAATAAAACACTGGCCATATCGAAACCTGTATTGGCTAATATTATAAAAACTAACAGCTTGCGACTTGTTCACATATTTATAGTATCTCTACTGCAATACTGTCAGTAAATGTAGTCAATTGTTTTTTTCTAATCACGTTATTACCAATATTTTTATTTTTTGAGACTTATACACACCAGTTTCTTGGCAAGACTAGTGGCTTGTTCGTCATTGCCCAGTGCGAGACAACATCGACACATCCCTTCAATGGCGTCTCTCCAGGTTACTGGGTTCTTTGCCGAAATCATGTCTGAACACAATTATTCCAGTTACTACACACTGTCACCTGTGACACAACTCAACAGTATGATCTGATTTGTTGCATCGTAATACTTCGATGCCATATTAATTTAAGGTAATTTTTTGTAGGAAAAATGTGATACAGTGTTGTAAAAATACTTTTATTTTCATATTTTGGTTGCTATGAATTTATTTTTAGTTCTTGCATATGTTGTATCTTTACAACAATTTTATCAACTTATCGTGTGCCTCTGTAACACAACATTATAATTAACAAGTTGTGATATGTTTCCAAGATAATACTGTACTTCACTCTGTTTGTTATGTAAGACATCTCTCAGATTCCAACCATAGGACAGTAAAGGTTTTTGCATATTAAACAATTATCTAGCAGGTATTTAACATTGGTCCATGCAGGTGTATATGTCTTTGATGTAGTACTAGTAATAACTGATAAAGGTAAGTTTAAAAATAATACTGAAACAAAACTAGTACACCAGGAAACTAAAACTTGTGTTACTAATACTGCACAGTATATTTATCCTTGTAATGTGGCAAATTAAGCAAACTGTTTAGTGTCTGCTGCTTACAACTTCTCACCCAGACAGTTGGTGTAGTGGCGTAAAGAATCGGCATATAACTCCTTCCTGTATGCCAGCTCAGCACGGAACTTGTGTACATTCTGTTGTTCTGAGGTGTCGACACCATCCAAATCACCTTCAAACCACTGCAGACACACAAGTTACATTTACTTTGTAGTACCTTAAATAGGAGAATGATGCATGCATAAATTCATGTTTTCATAATATTAAGAAATTTGCAATTTACAGCAATGGAACTTGTCACTGGTCCAAAATAATAACTACATACATATGTACACGGGTGTACTGTATATTACATAAGTTTTATTTTCCACCTAATTGAGTCATCATTTATTTGTATCTAGGTTGTAGCTATGTAGTGTTGTCTGTAAGTATAAACACCAACATACTTTACAAGAAAGACTGTAACAGACGCATAGTTCATTGTTGGTAATTAAAAGGCAACAATGTTGATATTAATAGTATCACACTTATAGTATCTAAGAAATTATTTTACCAACAAAAGTCCAAAATATTTCAGTACTAAATCATTGTTGATGATGATAGTTCAAAAAGTATAATATTATGATTACTTCAAGCAATACTAAGTTAACATCTCGTAAATGTTTTTTATTGTAGCATATCCAATTAATCACAAATCAGCATTTACCTCTCGGAAGTAAACTTTTGCTTTGTATAATGTCGTTGAAGAGTCAACATTTCTGACTTTCTCTCCTTCAAAAAGGGAATCATCAAAGTCCATCCCCAGTTCCATTATGAAGTACTGAAATTAAGTCAAAAAGTCGAGCTGTCAATAATGGGATGTCGACATAGACAAAACACAATTTAGAGAACAAAATTACATTAATTACCAAAGTATTTCCATGGCTAGCTATGGTATGGATCCATGACGTTTTGGTAAAGGACACTTTGGTAACACATTTTGGTAACAGACATTCCGGTAACAGGACGTTTTGGTAACAGGATATTTTGGTAACTAGACATTTTGGTAACTAGACATTTTGGTAAAACTACTGAAAATAATCTGAGACCAATCTCCCATATCAGGAGGTAGGTAACCTGTTGAGATGTCAGTCAGTTAAACCAGTTGTAAATTAGGATGATCCAGACTCCAGAAAGGGAACTTGGCTTTTCACCTGCAGTCAGGCATGGCGTAAGGTCATTCTTGCTCTGAAGGGAACATGGCTTCCAAACAGCAGTGGTGGTGGCTAGAGTGTTCAACCACTACAGCCCACCACCACTTATATTTGGAAGCCATGTTCCCTTCAGAGGCAAGCACTACCTTACACCATGCCTGACTGCAGGTGAAAAGCCAAGTTCCCTTTCTGGAGTCTGGACCATCCTAATTTACAACTGGTTTAACTGACTGACATCTCAATAGGTTACCTACCTCCTGAGTATTGTTCCATGTTCAACCACTACAGCCAACCAGTGGCTAGCATGACACATTCAAATCTAGACACACATAAGGTGAAGCTATGAATCCAGGACAAAACCCCACTCAGACAAAACCCCATTGGACATAACCCCATCGGACAAAACCCCATTGGACATAACCCCATCGGACAAAAACCCATTGGACAAAACCCCACTCACTAATACACATTTCGGACATAACCCCACTCTTAAAATAATATTTAATAAATATTGTTTTATTAGGCCTTTGGTGTTGTTGATTGATTGATTAATTAAGTAATTATTTGTATTATTACATACAACATTTATATAGCACTCTCCATAATATTGTACATGTTCAAAAGTGCTTTACATGTAAAATAAGACTTAAATTAACTATTTAAAGGTTATATATATATATATATATATATATATATAAATTCTGTTGAAGAATGTGTGTGTGTGTGTGTGTGTGTGTGTGTGTGTGTGTGTGTGTGTGTGTGTGTGTGTGTGTGTGTGTGTGTGTGTGTGTGTGTGTGTGTGTGTGTGTGTGTGTGTGTGTGTGTGTGTGTGTGTGTGTGTGTGTGTGTTTTGAACTTCAATAACTATTTGACCTGCTTTACTGTAATAGTTGTGATTATCCCTTAGATCAAGAAACCACTGTAATTGTGAATTGATCATGAAAGGATCATCCCTGACATCAGTAGTAGAAGGCTTCGTGTAATTGCTAATGGTATCACATCCACATTATCCCTGACAGTAGCAGTTACTGAAATGTCCTGTTACCAAAATTTCTGTTACCAAAATTTCTGTTACCAAGGTGTCCTTTACCGAAATGTCTGGATACCCTACTACCTATACTATAAATATAAAGCATTGTCATTGGACAGTATTTTGTAATCACTAATTATACCAAATTAAGCATCCTAATGGATATAATAAATCTGAAGAATTTTTTTTAATCGTATTTATTGGCAGACTGTTGTAAGCGAGCTGTTATCCTGGAAATACCTTTCTTTCAGTTTATACTTTTTATTACGTTTTACTATCTATTGAAGAAATCAATTAATTGTACCTTAATTCTTTTTACAATTTTGTTTTAAAACATCCTTACTAAAATTACCTTAGCGACAATCGCGTCACCGAGATATTACTATGGGCCCTAAAGTCGTATTATCGCCCAAGCTCACGGGCGAGAAATTTTTGTTCGTAACATACAGCTATTTTGTTAACATTGAATTGAATTTTATGATACATACTAAGTAACACATATTGCATGTTATATTTTAATAGCATAACACTTCAGGAAAACAATGTAATTATTTATATATTATATTTATATTTTACCGACCACTAGACCTGCATGCAAACAATTTTAACGAGAACTTCGGGCGTCATTGCCCTATCGTGGCAACTAAAGTTACAATTTACAACTGTTTTCTGAATACAGTGATCAGTAGGTACAATGAAGTGTCACTACGAAGTGCTCGGAATTTCGAAGGAGGCGACAGATGATGAAATTAAGAAAGCGTACAGAAAGCTAGCTTTGTACTGGCACCCAGGTGCGATATAACCGCATGTGACCCCTTTATCGCTCAGTTGCACAACAATTCGCACACTAGGCCTAGCCCTTGTATTATAAATTTCTTGTACACTTTGTATTAAATCGGCCTAAATTACACCGTTGTCTCTTTTTTATTAATATTTCAATCATTTCCCTGTTTTGGAATTCCCCTGCTTTATGGCATGTTGTTTGTGAGTAAAAATATCCCCCTTTCCCACTTTTGGGAGTTTTGCCTACTACCTGCCCTACACTACCCCCTTCTCATTTATAGCTACTACCCTATGTAATCTCATTCCCAGTGTCTCACTCTATGCCATAACTGAGTACACGTGCTACTTCTAAAACTAATACATAAGAGATGTTTTACTGTTCAAAATATACATTTTAAATAATAGTACTGAAAATCGTTAATATGTGATGGTTTCATTGGTAAATATTACGTTATGTTACAGACAAGAACCTTGACAGAATTGAAGAATGTACAAAACAGTTCCACCTGATTCAGCAGGCCTATGATGTTCTCACAGACCCTCAGGAGAGAGCGTGGTATGACAGACATAGAGACGCCATACTCCGTGGAGGTCAGTTACTACTATAGTTGCCTAACTATAGCAGCTCAAAAATAACTGAACACTGGCACCTTATCGATACCATGTAAAATATGCATGTGGAACATAACACTAATGCACACACACACACACACAAACACACGCACACACTAGGCTAGTGCTGTCGATCGCCAATTGTGCCATAGGTGAAACGGTTTGCTATGGTGAAAATAAATGAAAACTCTTCATCAAATTGGCGAAACGTTATTTCTGTCATTATTATTGATGTCATCAGCAGTACATGATTGCATTATTCAATGCCCGGCTCTGTTGAAGTTGTCTAAACGATCGCACATCCAACTGACCCAAATAACCAGTCAGCGTAACGTGAACTGCTGGGTAAACAATAGGTCACTAATTCCTCCATTTAGCCATGCTCACACACAATGGGGGGGGCTTAATTCAATCAAAAATTGTGTTTACTAGACAATATGGACCAAGCAGGTCTGAGACAAGTACAATGCTGTACCTGACAGGTTCCACATTATCGCACAGTATCAGTGTAATCACATGGCAGGGCAACAAGAGTAGAGTAGATGGTTCTTAATTATGTTGCCTTGTTATAAAATTGTGTCTTTCAACACACCTGTAATGTTAATTTTATTACATTAATATTATGTATTAGGTGCTATTTCTTTGTATTTGCAAAATTCCCAACAGTTGTTCACCTTTCTTTTTATGGTTAAACAATATTCTGTTAAATTTTACTGGATGTTTATTTGTGTTATATATGTTTAGCAAAATATATAAATGTTTAGCTAGTTAAAATTGGGCATTTTTCTAGTGAATGTTGTATAAAATATTATATTATGTTACATCTTCTTTTGCATTTTTATACCGGGTAATGTAATTGATCTAAAAAGTGGCTAAAAAAATCTCATTTGGCTAAACAAGTTTCTGACCTTTAGCCAAATTGGCTAAACAGATTTTAGGCACAGCGCCAGCCTAGACACACACAGAATGGTTTCGTATGTTAAATTCTGTTTAAAGGTCAAGGCCATGGAGATAATTTTAAAGACGAAGGTGTCGATGTCTATGAATATTTCAACACATGCTGCTACTCAGGCTATGGAGATGATGATGAGGTATTGTATTTTTGAATTCTTGTTGTTAGTAGCATACATGGATCACATGATATTGTTTATAATAATAAGTATTATTTAAAATATACCATAATACCCTTATAATCTGCCAATTTCAACTTCGGTAAAAGAAGTGAACATTTGTACGTGTGAATACAATCATAGTGTAAGTGAAACAGCCACATGTATAGCATTGTGTATAATTTTTCATGTATTAGTCTGAACCAGTCCTCCCCATTTAATCCTGGTGTTTTTAACATTGTATGTTGTAGTGTTGTAGCAGATTCTGTGTACCGGTAGTTGACTGTGTTTGAATCATTGAATGCAGGGATTCTATGCCGTCTACAGAGGGGTGTTTGAGACGATTGCAGAACAAGATCATGAGTATGTGGACGACGAAGACTTTCAATGTCCTGGATTTGGTGATTCACTCAGCTCCTATGAAGAGGTTTGTCTAAGACAGTTACTAACTAACATGTTTTTTGTTAAATTGTGAATAGTACTGTTTCAATATTACCTAACAGGCTTAACATTGGATTATCAGGTTTAAATCTTATTGCTGGAACCATCATGTGGTTAGCGCAGTGCCAACCTGCTTTAGCAATACTGATATTAAGAGATTATTGTGTATAATGAAACATAATTATAGAACTAAAAGTTACAAACACTAATTCATTTTGATGACAAGACAAACAATAAAACTACTACCATTCATAATCTAGTCTACAAGAATTGTTTTTCCATATCCCATAAACTAGTTTGTTTGTATATTACTGGAAAGATGTCAGTAAAACCATACAAAGTTAGTTCTTATGTACTACAGTATCCAATCCTATAAGTATGTGGTACACGTGAAAGTATTATTATAACATCATTGTTTATACAGCTATGGTAGGGTTGGCAGCGACCAGTTTAATTTATGAGAAATGGTTTCGTATTAATAATTATTAAATACACCAACTGGTAACAACCTTAATTGGCTCCGCTGTCTGCCCGGAATCGTACATGATATAATTGATTGTTACATTTGTTGTTTATACATACTGTTTGTTTGTACGATTCCAAAAAATAAATATTCATTCATTCATTCAATCCTTGGGATTGCTTAAGGCACTTTACACTTTACTCCCTGACAGACCTGTTCAGTTGAACCCCACCTTGGCTTCTCAGGGAAATATTATTTATAATATACCATAACACCCTAATAATCTGCCAATTTCACAATTATAGTGTAACTGAAAAAGCCATGTGTATAGATTTATAAAATAATTTTTCAAGTATTAGTCTTTGAACCAGTCCACTGTCCTTTAAACCTGTTGTTTATTGAGCATTGTATGTTGCTGTGTGGTAAGAAGTGAGTGTACGTGTGCAGGTGGTTGGTCCGTTATATAAGAAGTGAGTGTACTTGTGCAGGTGGTTGGTCCGTTCTATAAGAAGCGAGTGTACTTGTGCAGGTGGTTGGTCCGTTATATAAGAAGCGAGTTTACTTGTGCAGGTGGTTGGTCCGTTCTATAAGAAGCGAGTGTACTTGTGCAGGTGGTTGGTCCGTTCTATAAGAAGCGAGTGTACTTGTGCAAGTGGTTGGTCCGTTCTATAAGAAGCGAGTGTACTTGTGCAGGTGGTTGGTCCGTTCTATAAGAAGTGAGTGTACTTGTGCAGGTGGTTGGTCCGTTCTATAAGAAGCGAGTGTACTTGTGCAGGTGGTTGGTCCATTCTATAAGAAGCGAGTGTACTTGTGCAGGTGGTTGGTCCATTCTATAAGAAGTGAGTGTACTTGTGCAGGTGGTTGGTCCGTTCTATGCGTTCTGGGAGAGTTACTGCACGGCCAAGTCGTACGTGTGGGAGGAACAACATGACACGCGACAGGCACCAAACAGACTCGTGCGCCGTGCCATGGAGGCAGAGAACAAGAAACTGCGAGACAAAGCTCGCAAGGAACGCAATGAAGAAGTCAGGGTGAGCACAAATAGTCATCAGTGAATTATATACTTTATACAGGTGTGAGGGCAGTTGGGTGACATCTAGTGGGCAGGTGATGTCAAATCTCTGTATCTTGTGCTTGGAGACTTAGGGTTGGTTTACATCTTCATGGACTGCATTTTTTCCTTTGCTGAAGTCAGAACTTGTCCTGTTTATATCAGCCAAAGGGAGGAAGCCGGTTTGGCCAAAAGTTATTGTGCTGGGTCCAATACTATTAACCCATTCAGACAACCAGGTTTTAGCTTAATGGGGTCATATATTGTACATGGATTACATACCAGTACTAGATAATAATTTGTTTAGAAGTTGCCTACATCTTCTTTTAGCAACTTTTCTATGAATTGATTTATTTTTGTTTTGTTTCAGGCTCTTGTCGCCTTTGTTAAGAAGCGTGACCGTCGAGTGAAGGCTTATAAGGTAAGCATATCCTCTGTATGTATTTATTTATTCTGATAGATGCAGTGTAGTGATATTGCATCTAACACAACAGCGGAAGTGTTGATAGCAGTGTTCTCTTTCGATTTTGTGATTGTTAATATAAGTTGGTTTATTTCAGGAGAAACTTGAACAGAGAGCGGTGGAAATAGCTCGACTGACGGAGGAGAAGAAACAGAAACAGAGGAAAGAGAGACTCGAGTAGGTCTATGCTCTCTCACTTCTTGAATTCACTACAGCAGTCTTGTCAAGTTGGTAGTTTTGGTTGGTTAGCCGCTCAGCACATTGTGATTGTCACTCACAGAGCTACAAGTTGCAGATCGTATATCAAATGATATAGTGTTTCGATGAGACATGGTCATGTCACATTTGAATATGAATTTGCATAATTTTGCCAGTATAAATTTTAATAACAATTGTATACGAGTAAAAAATACTTTGATGTCATACTGTCAACAGTGACTTTGTTTGATATACATTATGTATAGTTATGTTTGGTAGCCTAGTAAATGGTAATACATAATCGAAACATACCCGGGCACATGTTATGGGCAAGTTAACTGGAGAAAATCTAATAGTTAACAACTGAAGAAAATGGCCTGTTGTTGTATGGTCACATGACTGGTTGCAGGGCTATGAAAGACTACAAGGAGACGGACTGGTCAGCAATGTCCGAGGTGCAGAAAGACCTTGAGCAGCTGGAGGCAAAGGTCGCGCAAGAGTTTGGCGAGAAGTGCAAACTTCAAGACTGTAAGTACAAAGTAGAAATGGCTGTACATGTGTATGTGCCTACAGTCTTGTCAGGCTGATAAGTCAGAAATAATGTACAACATTTATACTTAACCACTTCTACATTGTACTTTGTTTACTGTATCTGCGTGGGTTTATAACTGCCATTCCTGGCTTGAGATGTACTGATGGCGTGGTGATGTGTTCTGGCAGCTGAGGAGGAGGAGGAGGAAGAGGAAGTATATGAAGATGACCTGTTCTGTGTCGCGTGTAACAAACTCTTCAAGACAGAGAAAGCGTAAGAAACTCTTTGTCTCACACAGTGAGAGTCAACATTCTCTATATGAATACACATTTATTGATGACATTTCATTAAAACTGGGTCCAGCAACATATAATTGACACCAAGACATGATAAACAATATCCACAAATGAGTGTTTGTTTTAGAAGTTGTGATAGACGACATGTAATTTTGTTTACAAAAACACAATATATACATTCAGCCCAATCAGCACCATCTTCCCACTGGATGTAGAGAATAGGGACAGCTGACACCACATTAATGTATCACAATAAACATGGATTAAATAAAAACAAAGATAAAGAATAATTTTCAATCATATTTTGTATAACAGATCTACAAGAAACATTTAGCCTTTTGCTGCTATTGTTTGTCATATAAGATAACACACAAACATACATTTGCATGCATAAACACATTCAGATGAACACAAAGATGCATGCAAACGCATGCAAATGTGCACACACACACACGCACACGCACACACAACACGCACACACACACACACACACCACACACACACACACACACACAACACGCACACACACACACACACACACACACACACACACACACACACACACACACACACACACACACACACACACACACACATGAATGCATGCACATACATGAACATAAATACCTGCCTTTATTGTTCCACTTACTTGTCTGTTCAGATTTGCCAATCATGAGAAGTCAAAGAAGCACAAAGAGAATGTTCTCTTGCTGCGGTCACTGATGGAGGAGGAGGAGGATGAAGATGGTGTGGATGATGAGATGAGGTTGTCAGGAGATGAAGACTTGGAGGGTGACACCGTACAGGAAGCAGAGGGAAGTGTTGGGTCAGACCTGGATGTTCTGAGTGAGGAGGAGGAAGAACCAGAACCAGCCCCAAAGTCAAAGTGAGTTCCTCATTCATGTTCATCCTAGTGACAACACCAGTGTACTCTGGCAGCTGAATCTGCTTGCACTTTTAAAACTTGATCATTTGTGTTTAGTCGGCACTGCCTCATTTTATTCAACAGAATTTACCTAGCTATGGACAGTTTGGATTTGAGCTAGTTTAAGGAACATTTATGTGTTCTAGTTTACCCTGATAAAGTGGTGTTATTCTATTATACCAGCAGTAACTTTATTGCACAGTGATCACGGTGTGTCTTAATCTTCCAACAAAAGTCAAATCGGTGTTGGAAAGAACATGTTTCTACTAGTGAATAATTGCAGTATGATCATCAAAGAGTATAATTATAATGAACATTTTAGCACTAAAAGTAAGTTTTGTACAAAACATTTGATATACTTCGATGTGTTCTTGAATGGCCAAGAAGTGTAATTACAGTTATGAAATGTATACACTAAAAAGGGATGCTGTTGTTTTTTCCAGACTGTCTAAGAAACAGAAGAAGCGACAAAAACAACAACAAAAGCTACAGAATTTATCACTAGTGAGTGCTCAGTAGACGGTGGTACAGTGTAGTAGTAAACACCCAACAATTTACTTATTCTTGCATAACCTTAGCTAAAGATCATTGTGTACTGCTATTTTAAACACTCTCTCGTATGCTATGGAAACGTTATATTGTATACAAATGTTATCTTTCGATGTACACTGTAGATGAAATATTTATACTTCAGGGTGAAGAGTTGGAGCCAACAGATTCTGATCCTGATCCTGATAAAAGTGATGCAGTCAACAGGTAATACCATTTGGAAGACCTCAACGTGTGTGTGTGCATGTGTGTGCGTGTGATAATACAAATTGATAGTTGGTGCAGTAGTCGCATTAATAAATTGTGTATGTATAATAAATTGTGTGTGTGTGTGTGTGTGTGTGTGTGTGTGTTGTGTGTGTGTGTGTGTGTGTGTGTGTGTGTGTGTGTGTGTGTGTTGTGTGTGTGTGTGTGTGTGTGTGTGTGTGTGTGTGTGTGTGTGTGTGTGTGTGTGTGTGTGTGTGTGCGTGAGCATACATATGGGCCTGTCTATTAAACTATGCTTTTAATGGTGTAGTGAATAGCAAGGAATTCTGTTCAGTCTGTTAATACCAAATGGTTGTGTTACATTGTGTTAAGTCCTCTGACATCCGCTGGCAGCCATGATGAATTGTTTCCAACCAGAACGTGTTGTTTTGTTAATCAACCAGTCCACTGTTTTCTTTGTTATTTTACTGATCTTGTTTATCTCATGTTTTCTTCCTCTCTACCCGTGGCTGTGTGACGTAGTGATGTAGTGGACTGTGGTGACGTAGTGATGTAGTGGACTGTGTGACGTAGTGATGTAGTGGACTGTGGTGACGTGTGTGTGACTGTTTCTTGTAGCAGCCGAGACACTGTGAATGAGACTCCAGTGGAGGAAGTGGAGGTGAGTCGTTTCATTAGTCTTCATTCTAATGTAGTCTTTAAAAATTATGTGCGGCTGTTTCTTGGATAAGTCTCATTTCCCAACAAGCTTGACCCAAAACATGAAATCATTTATAAAAAAAAATTGTAATGTGCTTTCAAAGCTATCCAATAGGTGGTACTGCAGTTTACAAAAATAGTTTTGTGTCGCGTGTACTCGAGTCATTTACATAATGTAGGCTGCTTTATATATAATATATATATATATACATATATATAACACACATATATACATATATATATATATAATACATGATGTAAACAACTCAAGCATCTGTGTTTCGCTACCTTGAAGTGTCGATCTGCGGGTATATTAGACCAACTTAAAATCTAGAAAGTTGATATGTTTTGAAGAGCAGTTTTGTTATGTACATTTTAACTGGTTGCATTACAATGTAGCCAGGTTACTGTATAGTTCTCAACTTCTCACAAATACATCTATATTAATAACTATGTGATCCGCAAGGTGTCAGCACCATGTGACAAAGGGCCAGAGGAGCAGTCACTGCCATCAGATGAAACTGTCACCCTCAATGGAGATGATGACAGGTAAACTCAACTGATACATACAACAGGCTGCACATATGTGCCATATTTGAGTATCTCGGTGTACTGTATTGTATTGACTGAATTACTGTACCCAGTAGTAGTAATAATGTCTTATAAACTCTTGTTTCTTCATAAATGCCAAACTGACCTGCAAGCACTCGCCAACTTGTACACACATAATCATGTGATTTTTTTACTTTTTAGTATTCTTATTAGCATATCTAAGGTGTCTATTCTTAATTAACAGATCGAAGATTTTGTGAAACAGATTTTACCTCTTATCAAGATGGCTTTGTCATGCATACTGATAAAGCCATCTTGAAGAAACAGAAATGTGCCCAGTTAAGTTACAATCATCCAGACTTTACATCATGTTAAAGTGGCGTCTGTGGTATGTGAAGAAGTAGTGTAAGTGTATCACTTCTGCAGCTCCTAGATCCTTGCAAATTCAAGCACACGGGCGCCACAAACAAAATCATGTGACGTAATCATAAACAGGGCCAAGCAGGAGTCGTCATTGGAACCACCAAAAGTCTTGGTGGAAAAGCACTTTCAAACAAATATGTTTTAAGTTATTATTATTGTTTCAGAAGATTTAATTGTAATAGGGAGTTGATTCCAAACTGATCGCACAACTAATCACCAGCCACAGAGAAAGCACAAATATACTCAACATAAATAAACAACTCTGAATGTACAGTAAACTGACTGCATGGTTATATTTCCATGGCAATTAATTGCAGACTCTGTGAGGAGACAGCATCTGTGACAGAGGTGAAGGAAGGCGGGGAGGCAACTGGACAAGACACTAGTTGCCCCAACGTAGGGGCAACGGGAGGTGACGGAGACAAAGCAAAGAGCAACACAAAGAAACCAACAGACAAACAGGTGAAATGACATGACCCACAGTTAAGGTCATCAGTCGAATAATATTTCAATATTAAAAGTACAGTGTAAGAAATTAATCCTGCTAATAAGATCAATTTCAGGCAACTTCAGGTCAGGTCACTGTTGCCCAGTCCCAAGGGGAAGGGGGATTTTAATAGTGTAGTTATACTGTATTATATTCATAATAAATTGGCAAAATTTTAGTTGAATATGCCACATGTATATTAGGTGAAGTATAACATTTTACTGTACTGTTAGATATGTTTTCGAGCCGGTCAGTATTGCTAAAATCTAGAGGTGTTTGGTTCATATTTTTTATAAATACGTAAGGTTCCTGTGTGTTTAGTTTTAAGTAGTATGCAGAGTTTGTTTAATAAAAAATTAAATAGTATCAATACATAGTATGTAGGTAGTATTTTTTTTTACGCAAAATGATTCTGAAATTTATATTAGCAAAACATTATGTTAGCAGTTTTAAATTGATACACTTTGGACAGTTTGATTAACTAAATTGTGCTGGTTTTTATATCAATTCTGATATTTGATTTGCAGGTGAAATCCACAGTGCCACAGACATGCAATGTGTGCCACAAACGCTTTCCAACAAGAAACAAACTTTTTGATCATATAAAATCAACGGGACATGCTCTGAGGAAGGAACCTGAGGTAGTTACTGTGTGTACTGATGACAGCGGCAAGAAACGGAAAAAGAAGAAGGGAAAGAAATTATGGGTGGACAGCTAGACAATTCACATGTATGTTTATGACATAACAATTTGCTGATGCTACATTTATCTTTGAAAGGTAAATTTTAATAACAACAATTAGCCAAATACGGATGTCACGCCTGCGTTACAAGATTTTTATTAAAAAAATGTGGCATACATTCAAATATTTATACGTTGAAATTTTGTTTTGACCATGTATACGTACGTATATGTAAGACATCTTATGAAGATTACAATAGCCAAAGTATTCTTTAAAAAATCAGTGTAATTCACTAATTTTGTTTATTTTTGTAATGATTGAACTCAATGCATGGACGATATTGTTTACTGAAATGTTTTAATTCAAGAATTTTGTTAACGGACTGCAATTTTTAGGTTTTATCATCAGATTTGTTTGCACTAATTACAATTCCTGACATATTCTGCAGCAGCCAATGTATCTGTATTTATTGTGTCATATCATAATAAAACAAGCAATGTATATAATATGTATCGGAACCATCACAATGTTTCTCTGGGAGGTCTATTAAACTGTTTTTGTGTCCTGTATATTATGCGTGTGTGCGTGCGAATTTGAGTTTATAGGTGCAACATACAAAAACAATGACACCTTATACATGTGTGCAATATATATACCCGGTATATATATATATATATATATGTTTTATATGGATTACGTATATTCAGATTTCTAACTTTGAGGAAGAATATTATACATACCAATATATTGGTATGTATGTTCCCTTAGTTAGAAATCTGTATGTGGTAGTCTACATATTTCTGTTGAAGCTTTCTGGTTCAGTTCTACCATTTGCAACTTTTTCTCCCTCCACTACCCGTTGTTGTCCACGTGTCTTCCATCCCAATTGGAGTTTACACACACAACACGCGCACACGCACACAACATTAGGCTATCGGTTTTCATCAAGAGAACCTATTAGACAAATCTATTGTGAAATCGTAGCTTAACATAATAATTTTAAATGTATGTTTTAATATATTGTTTAATATAATTTTAATCCAATTTTTAATATATTGCTTAATCTAATTTGGACATATTCAATTTTAAATATAATTCAATTTTAAATTACATTTTGGACATTATAATATTTATTTAAATTATTTATTTAATTATTAGTTTAACATATTTTAAATAGATATTTTTCATTTGAAAGGGCATATATATATATATATATATACATTTATTTACTAGCTTAACATAATTATATTATTTTTTAAAGAGATAATGTATAATTTTAAAGAACACCTGAAATATATTATTTACTTATTGTATCAAAATAATATTTTTTTTAATTTTAAAGAACATTTTATATGTATATATTTGTCATATTTCATTTAATTATATATAGGCACCACGTGACTCAACGCCAAACACATTCCTATTTAACATAAAATGGGCTTGCATGTTGAAATGGCAAATAAAGCTTTATTATTATTCTAAATAGAAGAATAGCATAGTTCCTGTCCAGATATACTCGTATACCCATTACTTCGGTGGCGTCTCCTTTGGTAAATAATACGGCGATCGCTAGTTTCAACACGTTCATAATGTTAGCTAATGTGGATTATCTTCACACTCAAACATCCACTCAGTGGATATTAATAGTTTTGGCGGATGACACGCCAGTCGATCATACAAAATGTATTCCGACCAGTCATGTTATTTTTAACACGAAGTGTCGCGTAGAGAAACGGCTCTTCTATTACTAGGCTCGAAGTTTGCATTGAATACTGGCCTAGATGTAATCAATATTACCAAACACGCGTTGAAACCGGTACAAGACCAAAACAATGCATTCTCTGTTTGTAGCTAGCAAGCGCACTTAACCTCACTGACAAAGCGACTGTTCTATTGAACTCGTCGACAGCCAGCTGTTAATTGCACGCTGTCTGAACAGAGCATTGTCGTGTGCATTGATCCGTGACGGCGGCCTGTCGAGCAGCAAGATCTTAATCCACAAATCACAGCTAATTGTACAACCGAAAATGTTCTCACCCTCCCACGAGTGATTAATCATGGAACGATTATATGCCGTGGCAGTGACGTTTCTTTTTAAGAACGTTATTTCTTTCTCCTACAAAGCAGCTAACCACATTTTAGAGACCTAGAGACATGCATTGAGAACTCGGACAAATGACGTCGGAAACATGGCGGAATTAAGGGCCAGCAATTGTATCGAAATAAGAGGATATGATGAAGATAGCCACACACAGAGTACATGCGTGTGATAATCATAATTTGATCCACACCCGTAGGATATTTGGACAAGGTTGTATGTCTGCGTGTTCGTCTTCGGTTTAGCGAATCTTTGCGTTCTTTTCCTCTCCCATCTCTCATGTCCCTTTTGTTTTCTTCCAGCCAGTCGCTGATGTCCGACTCCCGTCTTTTCCTTAGTCTTCCCCTTCTTTATGCCCATCTACTTTGCCTTCTAAGACTCTTTTCTCTCAGGAATCGTGTGTTTTTATGTAGCCAAAATACATACGTTTTAGTCGCTGTTGGTATATCAAATTTTCACAGATTTCTGCGTTGGCTGTTTTTTTTTCTATCCGTGACTCTCTTTATGACTTCTCTGTAACATTTCATCTCAAACACTTCTATTCTTCTTAGTTCATTATCCACATGTCGCACCCATACAGAGCTGTTGGATGACGTACTGTAGGATTTGACCGTCTTTTCTATGGAGTCTACATTTTTTGTCAGATTATAAATTTTTGTTTCTGCGTTGCTACAGCTATTCTTCTTCTGAGCTTTGTCGATGTGTTGCCGCGTCAATTATGTATTGCACCAGGATATCCGTAGTGGTTCACATTTCAATTTGCTTCCGGTTGATTTCAATTTTTGTTTTTCCATTACATCTGCCAGTGTTCTTGATCTTTGTTTTCTTCACATGTTACTTATACATGCCCTTTT
The DNA here is from genome assembly GCA_025642075.2 of Ridgeia piscesae. NCBI lineage: Eukaryota > Metazoa > Annelida > Polychaeta > Sabellida > Siboglinidae > Ridgeia > Ridgeia piscesae. Next base: position 523,888 of record JAODUO010000014.1, on the reverse strand, counting down.
TATTGTTCTTTTACACACATTATTATATTTCTTAGGCTGATTCCTTCAGTGGATCGGAGTGTGGCATTGCCATCGTATCTTATTCAATTTCCATGAATATTCACGTCATCATATATAATTTTATATACGTCATATATTTCTGTATCTCTCTGTCTTCTGCGTGGAATATGTATGGCGATAAACACGTCCTTGCCTTCCTTGGTTGTCCAGCTTGACCACTGTTGGTTATTAGTGTGATTTCAGAGCGAGTGTGTTTGGCTGGACATTCATGTCCCTTTTGAAGCTTTTTTCACAGCATCTGATGGTTCACACTGCCTATATAGAAAGCCTTGGCAAAGTCAATGAAGCATATTCTTAGATCACTATTTATCTCTCTGTTTTTTTACCCAATACACTCTCAGGTTGAATATGTTGTCCTATGTATGTGTAGTATTGTGTACTACATATTTTCTCTTTATTCTTGACTTTAGTTTCACCTCCGCCACCAGTAGTTCGTCAATCGGCTCCTGGTAGTGTTCTCGCTCCTCTTATTCATCATATCCGTCTCTTTTGTATCATGATTTCTGATTTCTGGTCTTTCCTTCGGGCGATGTCCACGTGTAAATCCTTCTACGTTGATGAGAAATTGGAATTTGTGATTGTGAGATTATCAGCGATGACGAACTCAACGAGTCGTTCTTCTCTCTCGTTATCTGTCTCTTAATCCACATTTCCGGATTGTTCCTCTTTCTTCTTCTCATGTCCTACTTTGGCAATGAAATCACCCGTGACAATTGTGATGTCAGATGCAGATGTCACGCCTTTGCACAAGGGAACCGCTGTTGTCGTTAGATGTGTAGTTTTCATTGTATAGTTTTCCATAATACGAAGTCTCTCTCTGGTGGTTCCAGCCATTTTGGTAAGAGCGTTTTTATCTGCAGTAGAGGCCGAGACGACGCTTTGTCCATCTGTCCATCTGTCCATCTGTCCTGTCACCGTCGATAGAGCTGTAGGAACATTCATATGTATTATGTTTTCTATGGAGCAGTCTTCTTCATTGGATACACAGGCAACAACAAGAAAAAGACATTTCAATAAAACGGTGTAAGAGTATTCAACAAACACATCATATTATATTTATTTACATTGGTAGTCTCCTTGGCACAGCTGCAGCTTGCGTCAGAAATATGAACTAAACTTAACATTCCTGCACTGACCTATATTTTGTATGCGATTTATGATCGACTTAGCATGACTTCTGAACGACCCTTTCTTCTGTGTTGTCACAACATCGGTGCGGCTTTGCCAATTGGCAGTGACTTCGGACAGCACAGCACACACACACATAGATCGACACCATGCAGGGAAACGTCGTCGTACAAACATTAGTTTTACGCTACATATGAAATATTATAAAATTAGTCAATCAACTTACATAATTATTACTTGCAGTTTCCATCTTCAGTAATGTGCTGTACAGTTGCTTGGCTGTCTGTCGATACACGCACAGGGGGGAGTCTAGCCAGAGGGGAGTCTAGCCAGAGGGGAGTCTAGCCAGAGGGGAGTCTAGCCAGAGGGGAGTCTATACCCAGAGTCTTCGCTGTGTCGTTTGTTTGTGCCACGAAGTATTGTTCGTTTCGTGAAACATTCTGGAATACAGCAGCTACAGCATCTTAGTCGACACCCATCAGGATGAGAGTATAATCGAATAACCAGATGAATTACACTATGACGCAGATGTTTGCTCGCTTCACGGCATATGGTGGAATTATCCTAATCCCCTCTTCAATAGCGTTCGCGAAAGTCAAACGTGGCAGATGGCAGCATCGATATTGCTGAAGATTTGTTTACAAGCATGTCGTTAGCGTCATGGCCCGGTTATACGAACGATTAGTTTTAAGATTGTTGAGTGTCGTTTCTTGAAAAAATCTTTAATCGTTATAATTAGCAACGATGACACTCGGACAATTAATCGCTCGTGTAGACATGACTGACGTGTATTTTTAAAATAATATTTAGCAGAATTGTGATCCATTCCAGACACAATCTAACCACAGAACACTGTTGGCTGTTTCTCCAATCGGCCCGACCCGACCGTTTGAACATAATCCTCCCTACGGTTTCGGCGAAAGAGGTTCAACAGCCGATTTCACGGGTCCTTCCCACAACTGCATGATGCACGGCGTCTCGACGTGTGTCCGTAGCGAGCCGTTGGCCAGCTGCCACGCGTACAGTTTCTTCGGCAACGCTGTCGTAGAGTCGGTTCCTTCAGAGTCCGCCTCTGAGATCGTCCGCACGGGCCTGATGCTGGACCGAGGAGACGAGACCATCTGGTCCATGTCGGCGGCCGAGCGAACCCCGCGCTGCTGCCGGTACGGACTGGGGTGAACGCGCGGCAGGGCCGAGAGCGTCTCCCCGCTGATCTTCATCTGAACGCCCGTGTTGAGGCCGCGAGACGCCATGGTGATGAGATGCTTGCCCCGCGACACACGCATACGGTCGGGTTGGGCCGCGTCACTGCCCGAGTCCGGCTGCCTGTCCCGTGTCGCCGCTGCAGCCTTGATCTTGAGGGCGTCACGTAGCGTGTAGCGGGCGAGAATGCTCGACAGCTTCTCGTCTCCACTCGCCTGCTGTAGGCGTAACCGGGATGCAGCTAATCCGGTGTTGGGAGCTTTCTCTTGGCAGACGGTCGCCGCGGACGGGAGGAGACGTTTCGCCGACTGCGGGGCGGACGCCTGCACGGTGCGTTGCCGGGGGAGCGCCTCCCGAGGGGCAGGCCTTGTCCCTCGCTGCTTAATCCCGCGCACGAACATGCTGTGTCCAGCCGTCGGGTGGCTGTAGCCGGACAGGCGCCGGATGTGCGTCACCAAGTCCAAATCCCGACCGACGGAGCGCAGTCGCAGCTGTGGTTGGGATATGAACCGACCCCCGAACCTTCCGGGAGGACACGGGGCGAGCTCCTCCAGCGACAACGGGTCTTCCTCCCGCGTCGGGATCTCGACCACGCTCACCAGCGAGTCGTCCGCCTCGAACGTGACTCTCTTTTTCGACTTGGCCCGATGCGTCTTGCCTTCCTGGCGCACGCTGCTGCCCGGTCGGGGCGGTGGCGGCGTCGGCTGTATCGTCCAGATACGGGCGTTGAACCGAGCCGATATGTCGTCTGCCGCATCCATCGCGGCCCGATCCCTGTTCAATCCGCCAACGCCATGCGGGAACGATCGATTCCAGTTCGATGTCTCGTCGTTGCTCTTATTACGCCGGCGCTCTGCGACAAACGACGCAGCTGTTCCGGTAGTTATTATGCCGCTACAGACGCCATGCTGGGCCGGCACCGCCAGCCGTCAACAGCGCCTCGCACTTGCTAATCTCGCACGTCTAACGCCACTGCTGGATGTCCCGTTCACACCGCACCGCATGTGTTTCACCGGTTACAACTTGTCCACGCAGCGTTCCCACGCCGTCGATCACTGACTGACCCAATCGCCGCCACTCACGCGCGCGCAACTCCTTCGGGCGATTCGCTGTCGACTTGAAAAGGCCGCGATTATGCGACGACAGATTAGGCGACCGTGAGGCACCGGCGGTGCGTAATCCGCCAGTGTGTAAACACGCTCGCTCCCGAGTCGTTACTAGCTCGTAACAACAGCAAACACGCTCATTGCGGACTCGGGTGAACGGAGAAGACCTGTTATGATACAAACTTATACTGTTCTAACAAATGCCACTGACATCCACGAACAAAGGCGATGACCTGATAGGTCAATAAACAGCCGCTCTACTCTGTAATTACACAACTTCTCGCTAGAGCCAGGCTTATGAAACGCGTAACTATCAGGGACGGATCTAGAGAAGGTAGTCCAAGGCACCCAAACTCCTAATTGCATCCATCGAGGCTCGCCAAAAGCATCCCCCTACAGCCGAATAAAAATTCATATATATCCGGTGGCCTCGGCCGTCGCTTCAGCACAACTCCACCGCGCTGTCGCATCGTCACATCGCGGTGGTTCTGTTGAACAGGTCTGCTGCCGTAGTTTCAGCTTCTAACCTACACGGAGACACATTCCAAAGGTCTCGTGGAGCACGTAACAGAGCATATTCTAATAGGGACGTAGCAGCACGCCAAATTGCAACGGTCTAAGCACAAGTTCTCTGATCTTCCTAGGACTAAGCTAGTTTGCAAGCGGATTATCCGATGACTCCAGAGTATCTAATAAATGAAGTAACCCACACAACATAATATAACAACATATGGTGTGACGCAAGCTTCGTTTGTAACACCTATAGTTGCTATGGCCCTTGTGCATACATGAAAGTGTGCTTACGACATTAATCAAAGTGAGTGATTAGGTATTAATATGTAATATTAAATAAGTTTATTAATAGCCATAAATAGTGTTCTCAGTGGATAAATCCCAAACACGTTCCAGTACCACTTATGGATGGAAACATTGGTAGGCCTACATCTTTTACAAATAGCAGTGTCCTATAAAGCCTGAAATTACCTTCTTTTTCTTCAGGTGTGTGCACACAATCATTAATGTTTTGTTGATTATTCTCCTATTGGGAGTTTAGAGAATGAGACGACAGTTCTGTACGTCCGCGACAGGTTTATTTCCATTTCCCTGTGTGGAAACAGTTTCTTCCCCCGGGCTGACAAAGCAATACCGAAGGAATAACGGTTGGCACCGAACCGAACCGGCACCAGAATTCGACGCCCAATTCCTCCAAACGACATTCCGATAATGTAACCACTGAACCATTGTCTCCCACCCAGTGTAGGTGTCTATTGTATTTATTTCGGTTGTATGTCAGCGACGTAGTATGTGGTTATTTTATTGACCAACCCTCTGTGCACATTGCCTCGCATTTGTGTCGCTGATGTAAGCATCACGTGACTAATGGAAGTCATTTATTTCAGTTCATATAACAAAGAAAACAGTTCTGTTATAATGATCTGTAATGCACGCACAATACATGTTGATGTGTTGATGACAATCATTCAGATCGGACATTTTAGTCAGTAATCCATGGAGTTTAGGCCAAAACACAACGGGAACCTAACAATCAATAATAAAAACTAATTTTGCAACATGTAAGTAACACATACTATAAGTCACCAGGAATCCTCCTTGAACTAACCGTACATTTCAAGATGGCGTTCGGAACTGCGGCAAATCGGTGTGTGTGTGTGTGTGTGTGTGTGCGTGCGTGCGTGCGTGCGTGCGTGCGTGCGTGCGTGCGTGCGTGCGTGCGTGCGTGTGTTTAGATTGTGTAAACGATTTAAAAAAGTTAAAGTATAACCTTCTTTGACATGGATATATTCATTATTTTAAAAGATGGTGCAGGTCAAAGCCTATTACTGTCTTATCTTAAGAACAACGTAACATACAGCCATACATAGTACACACACAAATAGAGGCTTTATATATTGCAATGTCAAAGATATTATTCCAATATAGTTAACACAAAAATACAGTTATTACAACTTATATATTTTACTTTCGAATTTCGCTTTGGGCTTAAACCAGGCGTCAGCTATATTACTGTCAGTTATTTATAAACGTGATGTTTTATTTATTTCGGGCTAAAATACAAATAGTGAACACTGTTTCAGGCCTATAAAACGCAACTGGCGGGCACATTATCTTCAACATAATTATTCTAGTCTTGAGAACTAGCTATTAGTTAATAGAACAAGAACATACCAATACAGCCAGTGATGTTCAGTTTCTTTTTATTTGCAAATATGGCACATGCACGGAACTTGATGTGTTAATGTCGCCACGATGGCAGGACGAGTGTTGCAGCGATGGTCTGTTCATTTCGGTTTCGCAATTAACCCATGTAGCAACAATCACTTCATAAACTAGCACACAGACGGATGTCCATAAAGTTACTTATCATTTCAGGTCCGGCAACCATTGTAGTCATTATTTCTTCCGCAGAAACAACGATTTTTTTGTATCTCTCAATTTTTTGCAATGCTTACTTTGCCAATAATTGAGAAAGTACGACGGCACACTTTGTACTTTATCACACCGGCTACGAAGCGCATGTCCAGCACACTGTCGGTTGTCCGAGGTTTTCCTGTCGCTATGGCCCAGGCCGCAAGACTCCGCACCAATTGTTGTGTCGTCACCTTACCGTCTGTTGTCACCTTGCCGCCAGTCGTCACCTTGCGCCTGTTGTTACCTTGCCGCCAGTCGTCAAGTTGCCGCCTATTGTCACCTTGTCGTCTGTCGTCATCTATCTGCCGCCGGTCGTCGCTGTTGAAAAAAACACCAATACATTTAAACGACACCACAGCAACATGAGGCCATTCGGCGTCGATCAATTCTGGATAATAAATAATTATTATGTACATGCCGAATTAAATTGTGGTCTGGTCACGTGTCTTGCGTAATTTATGCGTTGTTGAAAAATGTTGATAAACAATTTATATATTTCAGAGTAAATTAACGCATACATTTTATGGTGACATTTGGCAACCCAATCATACTAAGAATTCCACACTCACCATGGAGGTTGCCGCTGAGGACATGCATAGTTGTCACGTGACATCCCGCCATGACAGCAGCGACGACTGTGAAGTGTCCCGTAGACGCCATCATGTTGTTGAAACTCTCGCTCTCTCTGCCCTTAAACAACAATAATACCCATATCAAAAGTAGAATGCGTGTGACCTTGCTGAACGTACGTCATAACCTGCCGCGTAAAACGTCAAGAATGTGGTATTTTCCGACCCAAAACAAAGAACAAAACCGCTAATAACATTAAAAATAATATTTCTGTATCATTGTGTCCTGTTCAGTGGTTAAAATATAGGTATATATATATATATATATATATATATATATATATATATATATATATATATATATATATATATATATATAAGAATATAATCCAGCCCGGAGACACCGACGTGTCTACAGCAGGGGATACACACGTACCTTCGCTAGGTGTCCGCGGACGTTATGACCGGTCCTTCAGCATGAAAACAGAAAGAAAACAAATGTGCAATGACGTCATACTTACAGCATTGTCCTACCTGCCGGACTTGCGCGGTGAAATGTCAGCAACTCGACTCGCGACCATGTGTGGGACTATCTGAAAAGCAATCAAGTTCAGAATTAACAAAAACAAACTGTGGAGTCAGTAGCAGCATATGTGGATATGACAAATGCATATAACTAACTTTTACTGAACGTTCTTCTTCAGATGTCCACTGACGTCACGGCTGATGCGTTGCACATACAACAGAAAAACGACAACTTTAACAGGGTAATGGAAAATGTGATGCAACCTGAGACATGAAAGGCAATACAGACAAGGTCTGACCTTGCTAGCTAAAGATAACACTTACCCTTTGCTAAGATTCCTTCTTCAGATGTCCGCTGACGTCACGGTACATGAAAACAGAAAAAAGAGCGTTAACAGAGAATGAATTAGTTAGTCGTGAGGTTCTCTTCTGCGTCCTCTTCTGTGTCCTCTTCTGCGTCCTCTTCTGTTCCATCTTCTGCGTCCCCTTCTGCGTCCTCTTCAGCGTCCGCTTCAGCGTCCTCTTCCGTTCCTCTTCAGCGTCCTCTTCCTGGTCCTCTTCAGCGTCCGCTTCTACGTTCCTCTTCTGTGTCCTCTTCTGCGTCCTCTTCTGCTCCATCTTCAGCGTCCTCTTCAGCGTCCACTTCAGCGTCCACTTCAGCGTCCTTTTCTGCGTCCTCTTCTGTTTCCTCTTCTGCGTCCTCTTCTGGGTTACATCACCTGAAACACAAAACATCAGTTAAGAATTAGTGACTAACCTTCTACTGGATACTCCCATTTCAGGTGTCCGCTGACGTCACGGCTGACGCTCTGCTTCTGCAACATAAAGACGAACACAGTTAACAGAGAAAAACCAAGCCTTATGCAGCCTGATAGCACATATTGACCTTAGAACGCTACTATCGTCACACCACCATGATAAATGGCGTATTCCTGTCCAGCTGTAATTATAGGGCCTAAGCGTATTAAAAATAAGCATACCGTTACACGAACAATTTATTCACATTGCAACGCTGCATAACATGTCATAGACAAGCACAAGTTGAAACAAACATTCAGTCTATATATCACACGTGTTGGTGGAACGAGCGTCGTCATTATCCGTAACGGGATTAGTAAGGCATGTTATCATTGATAAACATTACTGTTCATAACGAGAACACAAATCGTTCGCCCGTTAATAAAATGGCTACCGGAAATTCCGCAATGAGAACAGCGAGTCTAGACTATGGTGTGACGTAATGCTCACGTCGCGGCGGTGACGTCATATCGACGAAAAGTAACCGAAATAATATCTATTATTATGCAATTTTTCATACTACAGACAGTCACAAGATTTAAAAATAAGTTATAGGGCAGGCCTTCTTATTTAAGTGGGTTTTGTGATAATGAACCTGAACATTTAAGCTGTTGCTTGCTCTCGGTCTCGGAACAAAGCCTTTGGCGTATCGGTGTAATCATTTATATTGCAACAGCATTAGTACATAATATTTTCGTTGTTCCTCACGCGTGGCATGTTGCTACATCTTACAGTAGAATGTAGAGCCATATTACAATATTTATTATATCTACAAACCTACTGTGTGGACGAACGCTGCTCGTTGCTTCACTACCAGACCTAGGCGGCGCCTCATTCTCGATCGTTCACCATGGAAAATGGTCACGCGTAGAAAGTTTTTACGTAATTTCCGTTCTAGACGGCAAACCTTCCGCATGCGCAGAAATTGCATTAAAATAGTTTCTGTTCTATACGATAAAGGGGTGATTTATTAACTATGTATTTACTTACATAACATGTATACTTAAAAAAGTCTTGTCTTGTCAGACAATGGTTTGCACAGCAATGATTGTCAGTTTGGTGATATGCATCGCCCGGTGTGACTCTCAGAAGTCCGACTCGGGCGTGACAATCTCTATCACATCTGCGGTAGACGAACTTCTATCTTCTATACCCAGTTATTAGTGTCAATTCCTGCCATCTTCATGTCACGCGTGCAGGTGTCTTTGTAACGGAGATAATATTTTATGGTCGGCCAACGGTTCACCACACAAGACATCTTTAGGTATTCGGCCATTAGCCATTCAGTGGACGTGACCAAATAGATAAACACTACTAAATGAATATGTATATTAAAAAATAGCACTAATTACTGTTTTAAAATAGTTTAAGTCACATTATCTTGATTATGGTTACAGGCCCGCGTGTATATCTGACATGCTTTTATACTACATGTACAGTGTACAGCTATTTAACAGCTATATATAAATTATATATATATATATATATATATATATATATATATATATAGCGGCAGTTGTCTTCGTTAATTAGCCTCTTTCTGTACACATGTAGCACCTTGTCCGTGTCAACACATCGTGTTCTGCCTTTAGTCTAGTCGGAAGGAGGGGTGTACCTGCACCCCACCGGAAATATTCTTTTAATCGGTGTCATTGGATCGGAAAAAAAATACATAGAAAACGGTTTGCTATGTTAACAAGTTAGCAATATATCCCACGTATCATTTTTATGCAAATGAGTGCTGCCATTATTGAAGTCTATTTTCACTATAGGCCTATATATCGGCCAAACTGCACAAATAAGATATCCAGACACACGTTTTCTGGGTCAAGCATCATTAAAAGACCATTCCTGAATTAACTACGTGTATAGCTTGCATGGTATGTGCAAAGTCTAGTGCCAGCATTACCGAAAATGAGTTATTCGCTGTTCACCAGCCAATATTGCCAATTAGTTGAGTGATTGACTTTAGAAATCGTGTTTTTTGCGAACAAAGGTTAAGCTAAGATCATGTCAAGGTATTGTGAATACAGAAATACCACTAAGTTCATTTATCAACTCATTTATTGATCTATGTAAATAGCAAGCCCGAATTATGTTTTCTGAGCTGCCGCGCCTCAACTTCTCATGGGCTTCAAGATGATAATTATCAAAACATCATTCATCATCGCTATCACTGAAATCGTCAAGTCAAACTCGTCCTCGTCTTCACAATCACCTGTGTCCAGCCTCCAGGAGATCAACCAGTGGTCAACTTTGGTAGGACAGGACGCAAGACCGTTCCAACCCTCCACCATCAGTCATTAATCACCATTGCCAATCATCGTTGCGTCTCGGCTATTCCAGGATGGGTTCGTCAGCTCGCTTGAATAATGGGACAGTTTACATGTTAGATGTGTGGCTTCAAAGCAGAGTGACAGGGAGGACGGCGAGCCAGGTCGACCTTAGACTTACTTGGGAAGTTAGTTTCTCGTCATACAATCATCTAGTTCGTGAACGACAGCATGATTAAGGGAAACTCTTCTTCTACACCATCTTGAAATGTTGGTAGTTCTGCGACAGCATGTTTCAATCATCGATGACAATATCTAGTAATCTACCTTCCCGCCATTTGTGAAAATTTAAAAAAAACACGCCTGTAATGACGTCACTGTTTGGAATTTCCTGTCCGATTCATGGGCAGACACGTTTTAAATCGCTACATGGACCGATTCAGTTTGCCGCATCCGCACCACAAATCGCATCCGTGCATATGGAACCCTAGCTTGACTTCGCCGAGAATATTATTATGAGGGTGTTGCAACTTCATAGAGCCTAGTTAATCGAGGCTAGCATCAGCCAAACTTTGTCGCCTAGAGCTGATCAAATACAGTGTCCCTTTATTGCTTTAAAGATTTAAAAGATACAATAAGCTTACCGAGTTGCCACAGTTTCGGACGCCATTTTGAATGTTGCATTTTGCAATTAGCTCAAGGAGTCTTCCTGGGGACTTTTAATGTGTTACTTTCGGGAATGTGCTTTTTATTATTGAATGGTGTTCGGTTTAATTGACCCTAATATTTTAACAAGGCCAGTCTACATTAGTAAACTGGCCTTGTTAAAATAGAAAGAAACATAAATATTTACTGGAATATAAATATACGTACGTACACCCGCCTTTCTTAAAACAACAAAATCAAGCTTTTACCAGCCAGGTAGTGCCAGCTGTGTAAATTAACGTAACAAACTTTATTTATATAACATATATGCATATATTAAACTGCTTAACACGTGTGAGACCAACGAACTAGTAACATAGAAATGCTGTTTACCTATCTACCGCTAAAAGCTCTTAATGTGCCATGTATGAGTGTTTCAGTGTTTGCTCAGATACCTATGGCCCAGACGATGGCAGAGTGCAGTAGACCATTGTTGTAGCGACTTTGTTATTTATATAATGCCCCATCAAGCGCATGCGTATATCATTACAGTAATACAGTGCCAGCCAACCTATCCAAGCACTGCGGCTGTGCAACCCATTTGATATAAGGCACCAAACGGAAGGCGTTTATCATATGGAAAAATAAACATACCAGCCGGTTAGCAAGATGTGCAGTAATTAACTCCCTCTGAACCACAGATATAACATTTGCTTAAATTACATCATAGTAAGTAAAATCTACATACCTGGCTGGCTTACCTTACCAGCCCACCTCACCTATCTCCCTCTGCCAATTCCCCCATTGCCCTCCCTCCCTATTTTTTCTCTGTACATAGACATTTACCTACTTATGTACATACATATAGTCATTATTATAATCAATCCTATGAGGTGGCACCTCCACTAACATAACTGATTCAACCGATTAAAAAAAAATATTTTATATTACATGTTATGGCTTCATTATGAATCTGTGTAAATTGTATCAAAAATACGTTATCCGTACATTACCTAAATCACACCTAAATTAAGACATACAAATGATACAACACACATATGTGCACATATGTTCACCTATGATATGTTGTAGTATATATGCAGCAGCTGCAGACATGCTCACAAATGTATCCAATAACACTACAATGATCAATACTATATTAAAACATGATTTCTTATTTCACAACAAATAAATTTCGACTCAATACTGCTATCACAGACACTCAACTAGTGTCCTCTATAAACAAGTATACAAATGCACGCACGCACACAGTGTATACACATACATGTGCACGCATGTACAAACAATCATGCATTTTAAATTAAATACCTTTCGACTTTGTCATGTTAAATTATTTTGTTAGATGACAAATCTGCATAACTCACGTGCCTTTGTATGATGATTGTTAAAACAGACCAATGGACATAACTTACATTTGTCAACAGACCAATGGACATAACTTACATTTGTCAACAGACCAATGGACATAACTTACATTTGTCAACATACCAATGGACATAACTTACATTTGTCAACAGACCAATGGACATAACTTACATTTGTCAACAGACCAATGGACATAACTTACATTTGTCAACAGACCAATGGACATAACTTACATTTGTCAACAGACCAATGGACATAACTTACATTTGTCAACAGACCAATGGACATAACTTACATTTGTCAACAGACCAATGGACATGACCTACACATGTCAACAGACCAATGGACATTAGCTCATCAACAGACCAAATGGATGTGACCTACACTTGTTAACAGACCAATACACATCATATATGCTTGTCAATAGAAATTACCAATGCTTGTTTGCTGATAATGCCTAGCTAGTAAGCTTACGCTAAACCCACACGATGCAATATCTGGTGCTTAATCTCTGCTTTTACAGAGCATAAATGAATTAGAATTATGCTGGAGAATGGCCAACAAATGTGCCAATGTTACATCCAAGATGCAGCATGCCCTCTGTCTACCCGTAGCAACAACCAGAGCTCCTCTTGTTTTGATACAAACTACTGTTGGTTGTACATGTGACAACAACCTGGTATTAAGATGCACAGACCTAGGTAGTCTCCACCTGAGCCACAAGTAGTTGGCTTCATCACGTTCCATTAATATTTTAATGTTGGCAGAAATTCATAACGTATTCCAAAACAATGCTCCTTGGTATACCAATCAATCTTTTAACAACTGGAATATTGTTCATCAACTCTGAGACTGACCAACCCTTCTGTCATTGTGTGCTTGGTTTATAAGCATGTTGGCACAATTGAAGTTATCTATTATTGTTGTAGGCATTTTTTTCACACAACAAATGTTTTTTCCCCTGAAAACATCGTGTTTTGCAAGTCTGGTTTATTTACAGTAACAAACCAGAAACTTCCGAAGATATTGTATAACTTGAGATACCATTTCAAAACTGACAACCTGTGGAGTACAAAAGTGTGGTCACAACTGTGCAGATTAATGTACAGTTTGTTGTGGTGGATGACAGATTTAGTGTCACTTGGAGGAGTGAACGTGGAGCAAACTTTTCACCTCACTGAGGAGAGGGTTTCTGGGTCCACAGAGTCCTTAAGGACTACACCTGTGAATGATGCACTGTAAAGTTCCCACTAAGATAACAGGTAAAACTTCCAGTGCCACTTCAGTAACATAACAACATTGTGATGTGCATACAGGCTACATGTCATTAAATGCATGCAATTGGCAAATGCTGCGTTTTGTGAAATAGTTTGCAGTATGGCATCATTGGCCATCAACAGTTATTTTCAAAACATTATCCTTACTTCTTATGATATAATTACTTCCGATTATAAGCTTTTCATATGGAATGTCTTCTAAAAATTATAATATTTCAAACACAAACAAAGTATAACTGAAAATGGATTTCAAATGATATACAATGCACTATTTACAAAATAAGATAACACACCATTACACTTGTAAATGTCTTGTGTGAACCAAACATTTGACTACTTGACTAGAGAAATTAGGTAATTTTACAAAGAATTCATTAAAAACCAAAACAACGATTTTTCCCATCATCCATGCAGAATCTTCTGGTCAAGCACTGTGTCACTGTTGTGTCACGCGTCATCATCGTCACTGACGTAGTCGTCATCGGCTCTGACACTGCTCTGAGTGCACATTTCGGCCCGCAGTTTGGCGAGCTTCTGCAGCTCTGCCTGATGGGAAAGAACACATTGTTGGTGACAGGGTCGTAATTAGTCTACAATCACAGTTAGTCAACAAATGCAATGATGATGACACATGGTTTGTCAACATTAATGTTGTTGAATGTTTCTGCTTTAGCACAATCCAGTTGTCTCATAACAGTATTAGTGGTCAATGCACTGGAACTCTGCATCTAAGTCCACACCACAATAATACATAATACTGTCTCACACTTACAGTTGGGACCACAAACACTGCCTACAATTGGCTCAAGGTGTTTTATTTCATTTGCTACAAGTGCCATCACCAGAGCGTGGAGTATTACAGAATACTAGCTCCATCAGTTGATGTAAGACCACAATAAGTTGCTCATCCGCCATTCCCCAACCAAAGAGTACCCTTTAAAAGCAGCATTATACAGGTTGTCTGAATTTCTGTGAGCACATATGTAGTGTGGAGTGATTAGAAATAATGTTTTCGTGCAGCGTGGCATCAGAGCTGTCAAATTACGACAGCTGTCAGTCGGTGCATTTCTGCGTATTAATACAGTTGTCATTTTGCTTGATGATGTAATCAGGGGCAATCCGTGGATGGTTCAAGCAGAAATGGCGGGGTGTAAAGTTTGAAAGAAGTTTGTGGGAGCCTGAGGTATTCAAAGTTCACAAATTTTTCACAGAACGTCTGTCTATCGAGGGCAAATATGCAGTGAAATTGTCAATAATAGAGCTCTTCAAGATTAGTAGGAAATGAAGGAAACATTATAATCATGGTCACCCATGGAAAATGCAAATGTGGTCTGGCTCCAGTTGACATACTAAGGTCACTCCAATACCACAAGCATGTAGCTGTAAATAATGTTTACAACCCTTTACTCCCTCGTGAAATTCCTGACTACCATGACTACGCCATGACTACGCCATGATTACGCCATGACTACAGTAGCAACTGAATTACTCAAGTAGTTTTATCACTACCTGCTTATCAGCACCTGACTAAAGAACTTGAGGACCCCATTGTGTGCTTTAATGTGTTTTTCCTTGGTAATATTATATATATATATATATATATATATATATATATATATATATATATATGGTTATTCTTTATTTGCTTTTGCATCTAAACTATGTTTATTTGTCATGTATATAATTTCTACCAAATAAACTCGCAAGACAAGAAGCTTGCGTAAGTACTGTGATAGTTATATGAGTAATGAGCACTTCATCCCTGGTCGTACCAGAATGAGTACTTTTTTGAAAATACTAGAATATGTACTCAGTTTAAATACTCACATCTTAACAAGTAATGAATGCAAGTACTTTAAAATATACAAGTAAAAGTATAAGTAAATACTACTTTGTGAAAAATCAGTCCTGGTGCATGAGTTTCAATGAGTATGAGCAACAATGACATTGGCCCCAAACGTGCTTGTCAGCAAGTCCGTACCTTGGAGCAGTTCATGAATACCCTTGTGTAAATACCCTTGTGTAAACTGGGTTATCTGTCCCTGTTTCATTTCATAAGCTTTTGTATTGTCTATAATATTACACATCACTGTAGCAATCAGAAGCCCCAGTTACCTTAACTTCAGCCAGGTAAAGTTCCCTCTTGGAGTTGATGAGGCGCATTGGGAATGGGTTGAGTTCATCAAAGGCAATCTGAAACAACAACAGCTGCATCTGTGACTGTCCGCGACCAAATGAATCACACCTGAATAACCATGGGACACCCAAATGGAACTGTATCTAGCAGACATCAGGGTCCACAGACCTGCAGCTCTGACTCCTGCAGCAAACTACGCTTTTGTTCTTTTGTTGTTATATGGCCTCATGGTTACATACAGGAGTACCATAAAAACTGACATTTTGTTCAAGACATTATTTTATGTGTACAGTGTGTGTGTGTGTGTGTGTGTGTGTGTGTGTGTGTGTGTGTGTGTGTGTGTGTGTGTGTGTGTGTGTGTGTGTGTGTGTGCCCATGCATGCACATACAAATACATGTAATAGCTAGCTAAGTTTTATATTAAATTCAGCCAGTTACTTCTTACAACAACATAAAACATATGGCTCAAGAATCTCTACAATCTAAATGTTAATCATCTCATATTTCTCTGGGAAGCCATACATCTCAGAGTCAGTGTAATAAACTGATTCCCACCTGACAAACTCTGTTGATGTTTGTGATGTTTTCTGGGAGTGTTCGGAGGAAGTTAAACAGTGCCATGCTGTCTGTCAACTCCAACAGTTTGTCCTCGCTGTACTTGAAGAAGGCCAGGGCAAATCTAAACAGCACCTGTGGTTGGACGAAAAACAAAATGAAAAACTTGATCCATGATGACCTTTACTGTAAAAATGTTATGCGACAATATGAAAATGGAACTGAACTAATAAAGCAGTGATATTTTTACAGATGATTTAACAATGAAAAATAAATCGTGAATTTATAATCATACACAAAGTAGATCACTGCATATTCCACCAATGACAAAATTTATTTAAACTAAAATATTATAAATCAAAATGACTGTCAAACAATACTGGAAAAGAAATTTATCTACTTGGACTGGTAACTAATGACCACAAAGGTGTCAGAGTCGGGGGCTTCTTTATTTAGGGGGCTACAGTCTGGCTTAGCCCCCAACATTTTAGCAAGGGGTTTACAATTTAAGGTTTTTGGAGCGGTTCAATATTGGTGCAATTGACGAGTTTGGTGGGCATCAACCCCCCGAAACATTCACTACATTCCAACATGTAGGTCATGTTAGTCTCACTTAACTGAATCTTGCTGTGTAACTTCACTGAAAAGATTGTCTGGTCATTTACCCGGCATTTAAATGTTATCCATGAGGAACTAAAAAGTCCTGCCAAGTTATGGAGCCTGACGGTTAATCCTGCCATAATTCCTGCTTTATAAACAACTACAAATTTGCATTTCTGTTTATTTTTGTGTGAATATAAGTTTAATGACAAATACTTTTAATAGTATAGTATCACTCTTATTTTAGTTTTAATTTCATAGTTGGCCTGAGAGCCAATCAGTGTCTCAGCCCTATTCTGGAGCAAGGCCCCCTGGTGGCAACATTGGCACAGCATTAATCTCCCAGGTAGATGTGAGGGGCTAAACAGTGCTGCCACCTCACAGAGTCTGGGTAATCAAGGCTAAGGTCACATTGGTCAGTCGACACTGACCTTACTGCCCTCGTAGAGGAAGGCGTCCCAGATGCGCAGGTACAGCTGGATGGGGACATTGTCTACGAAGATCGTGAGGAACCAGTTGAAGGTGAAGAGGGAGATGTCGACCTTGTGGTTGAGAAGGTGGGCGTGGAGGCGAGGTAACTTCTCACTGATGAGGTACTTGAGGACATTCTGAAACACGAGGAACATATTCTCACTGATGAGGTACTTGAGGACATTCTGAAACATGAGGAACCTATTCTCACTGATGAGGTACTTGAGGACATTCTGAAACACGAGGAACATATTCTCACTGATGTGGTACTTGAGGACATTCTGAAACATGAGGAACATATTCTCACTGATGTGGTACTTGAGGACATTCTGAAACACGAGGAACATATTCTCACTGATGTGGTACTTGAGGACATTCTGAAACACGAGGAACATATTCTCACTGATGTGGTACTTGAGGACATTCTGAAACACGAGGAACATATTCTCACTGATGTGGTACTTGAGGACATTCTGACACATGAGGATCAATTTCCATCACAAATGATACTGGTAATGATGAACTATGACAATATCAGCATAACTGCTTTCTCACTCTGTGACAACTTGAGACAAAAACTCATTTACTCAGACATGATCAACGACGGTTACTTGCCACCTACAGCCAGACAACAAGGTACTGTAGCCAGACAACAAGGTACTGTGCCCAGACAACAAGGTACTGTAGCCCAGACAACAAGGTACTGTAGCCAGACAACAAGGTACTGTACCCAGACAACAAGGTACTGTGCCCAGACAACAAGGTACTGTGCCCAGACAACAAGGTACTGTAGCCAGACAACAAGGTACTGTACCCAGACAACAAGGTACTGTGCCCAGACAACAAGGTACTGTGCCCAGACAACAAGGTACTGTAGCCAGACAACAAGGTACTGTACCCAGACAACAAGGTACTGTGCACAGACAACAAGGTACTGTGCCCAGACAACAAGGTACTGTACCCAGACAACAAGGTACTGTGCCCAGACAACAAGGTACTGTACCCAGACAACAAGGTACTGTGCCCAGACAACAAGGTACTGTACCCAGACAACAAGGTACTGTGCCCAGACAACAAGGTACTGTAGCCAGACAACAAGGTACTGTGCCCAGACAACAAGGTACTGTGCCCAGACAACAAGGTACTGTACCCAGACAACAAGGTACTGTGCCCAGACAACAAGGTACTGTAGCCAGACAACAAGGTACTGTAGCCAGACAACAAGGTACTGTGCCCAGACAACAAGGTACTGTGCCCAGACAACAAGGTACTGTACCCAGACAACAAGGTACTGTACCCAGACAACAAGGTACTGTGCCCAGACAACAAGGTACTGTAGCCAGACAACAAGGTACTGTAGCCAGACAACAAGGTACTGTGCCCAGACAACAAGGTACTGTGCCCAGACAACAAGGTACTGTAGGTGTTCACCTGGTCAGTGTGAGCGGCGGCGAGAGTGACGGAGTAGTATTCCGGGGGCATGATACACTCAATGGTCGCCACAAGACACCAGAATGCATCCTCCTCATTGAGAAAGAGCAGAGTGAGGGCCGCCAGACGGTTGATTCCCTGCAACAAGACAGCAATCTCTGGTCACGAATCTCTTCACTGGTTCCTAATGTAATCATTCAAATTCTGCATGTTTTCAAACACTCAAACATGTAAAAAATTATGTCATATCTCATTGACAATCAAATATGCACTTCTAAACAACACATGTATCTACATTGATTGTTCACTCTTGTAAGGTAGTTATGACAGCATTTGATCTCTTGATCTGCATTTTGTTCCCTGAGTTGAAAATAACTTTGGACAAATGGCTGCACCAACTCTTTAGAATTCACTCCCACTTATTTCTAGGTAATTATAAGGCTGTTATAAGGAGTGTTATAAGGCATATTATAAGGAGTGTTATAAGGAGTGTTATAAGGAGTGTTATAAGGAGTGTTATCCTGAGTTCAGGACCAAGTACCTGACAGTAGCCTATGACTGGGTTGTGAATGGAGTAGGCTGACAAGACACGTCTGAGTCGAGCGATGCCCTCAGAGCTCAATGTCTGATAGTGCTTGTTGTGGGGCAATGTCCGCAACAGATCCAACTCAATCTGGAACACAGTGACATTGTGGACACTCATAACATGGATTAATTATTAGGTTAACCAATCTTTGTGCCTGTATTAATGAACTTATTAATACATGCGACATTAAATAATATTATATCAAATGTCAAACTGTAAATAGCCAGTTTGTAAGGCATTTCTATTATTTCATCTATTTATGTTTTTTTGCAAAGGAACAACATCTTTTAACCCATTAGACCCCACGCGTCCAAAAGCGCCCGGGTGTCTCCTCCCCAGAGCGCCCGAAAGCGTCCGGCGGAGATAAAGCCTCTAACGGTGGCCCCATCTTGCGGATACTTAAGAGACTAATTCCCACTGATTCTTTGATATCTCAGCTATGAATCCTGGGTAATTTTGACATGGGTTTGCATTGAAATTTTTTGAGTTTTTCGTGATTGAAGTTCATCACCTGTGGACCTTCAAAAATGGCGGCGCCTTGGACATCGTATCTGTTTACTACTGATTAAGTTTGTGCTTATATATCGTTGGATTGGACACTTCTGGCATTGAACTGAAGGTAAGTTTACATTACGTACGAAATACAACTGAATGAGCGATAAAATGAATGATCGGAGCTTTGTTTATGTTTCGTTGTCCAGGTTGGGTGACCAGTAGTCGGGTTTTCAGCACCGAAACTGTTGATTATGTGTTTATAAATGAAAATTAGGTGTTTTATTATAACAAATCATTAGGTAACATTGCCAATTTTCCTAATGGTTGACATTTCGTTGTTTCAGGTGTCAAAATACCAGTGATCACAATGTCAACATACACATTGGCATGACACAGAAGTCGCATATAGGATGATGACAACCAAGATAGAAGTCTTGCAAAGCTGTGTTTCCTGTCCATATCCAGACAAAATGAACTGATTTACATAATACCATATCTAAACAAGGCAGAGCATGTGTAAATAGAACAATATAATACATTTTATGTGAATAAAACATGATATATTCTACTGTATTGTTGTCCAGAATAGTAATGTTCTATGTTTGTCACCTATATATAACAACATATGTTTTACCAACATACACCAAAGTTACACCAATTTAAAGATAATTAAATGAACATTAAAATAAACACAACTTGCAATTATAGAAAATCAGTAGTTTTGAAGATACAGCTTAAAATCTGCAAGCACCCCAAACTGGTGAAATCAGTGGCTGCAGCTTGGGGAACAGGAGCACTAGTCAATTTAACCGGCTGGGGTCTAATGGGTTAAATAACATTTCTGTGAGACCAATCATTGTGATAAAATTTATGACATGGCGCACACTGTTCCTCAGACAACCAATCAACAACCGTTATCAACTGATGACATCCGAGTTATCAGTAAATCATGTCTGGTGTAGACTGTGACAGCACTGACCTGCTTGAGGGCTGGGTTCAGAAGCTGAGTGGTTTTACAAGTTTCCAGCAGGTCTTCGTAGTAGTTCTGTTGCTGATTCTCCGTCCAGCTACCCACATGGAAGTGAACACACCTGGGGAATGAACACACTGCATCAACAAAGGCAGAACCCACAGTCCAAGGGGCGCATGTGAAACAAACACAGTACTCTAGTCATAATCCCCGCCTCATAATATACTTTGGAAGAGTAGGTAGTGGCTTTCTTGGGTCCTAAGTGGTTCAAATGGAACTTTTGCCCGTGTGAAACAGCATCCTGACAAACAAACTTTACATAAGCAAAATAGATTACTATGCATCAGCTGTAGACAAGATCAAGTGATTTAGGGTCAAAACATAATGGCCATAGATACCAGTGTTTGCCAGAGAGAATAACTTCTGGTGAAGCCACTGAGATTAGAGAGAGGTGACTGGTGAGTCTGATGCTCTTGTCACTGTGCTCCATTGTGGACTATAGATACATAAAAACTTATTTATTCTAAAACCTTAGACTATACACAAAAATATGAGACTACAAACAAAACCGTGAATTATGAATGACAATGAACCGACCCCTTCCAGACGCGCTCCTTGTACTGGAGAGGGATGCCAGCGCGGATGAGCAGCTTCAGTTCCCGACTGCGCTGTATTTCCCTCTCCCCGATGCTCACAAAGTAGTTCTCCCACTTCACCTGGTTCGACAAGTCCGTGCCCAGGTTCTGGAAACAGAAACAAACCACACCACACCTCTTTGTAAGTTTTGGCCGGAATGTGTAAACATTCTAAACATTATCTCAACATGGATTTAGTTCAGTTAAAAAAGATATGCTTTTATTTGTTCAGTATACTATACATTCAGATCAACCAAATAAATTCAGTGAATAAACTGATGACTCCTCCACAAAACAGATATGTATCTACTAACATTATATGTTGTGCCTGAAAAATATTTTAAAATTGTTTCACTTTTTTTTCTGTAATTAAACTCACAAGAAAATGTCGAATTTGTAGGAGATTATGTGGATATCATATGTTGAAAGTATAATGACTGACAGCTAAATTATGTTTAGCAAGCCTGTCACAATGTTTGCATATAAACAAACCATTCCGTTTCGAAACAAACTGTACTGGCTATATTGCCATGTAGGGCAGGGTCGACCATATTACATTTGTCTCCTAATTCCAGGTGAAGGGACAGACTACATTGCGCTAAGTGGGTGACTTTTGTATTAAAGGTAAATGGTAAGTGGTATTATTACCTGTGCCTTGAAGGAGAGTTCGTCTGAGATTCGCTGAAGGTTTCTAGCTGCCGACTCCAAGTTCTGGTCAAACTCATAAATTGGACGGACAGAGAAGCCATACTCGTCATAGGCATGTGGACGGTGGCTGCAAAGTGACGATGGGATCGTTACGTGCTGTTGTTTACATTCATAAGTATAACAATGATGGTTAGGAGGTAGGATGTGATGGCTCCTTAGCACAAAGACAAGGGGTATAACACGCTAGACAACTCTTTCTCCATATAGTCTGAGGCTGTGTGTTACTTTTCAAGGCATCCCTTTCAACATCTCAACCCCTCCTCCATCGCAACCCATGTCCAATTTAGTTTCCATCCATCTCACACCCATTCCCAATCATATCAACCCCCATCTTTCTGAACTCCTCCCATCCATCACAATCCTCCCCATCTTTCTCAATCCTCCCCATCCTTCTCAATCCTCCCCATCCTTCTCAATCCTCCCCATCCATCTCAATCCTCCCCATCCTTCTCAATCCTCCCCATCCATCTCAATCCTTCCCATCCATCTCAATCCTCCCCATCCTTCTCAATCCTCCCCATCCATCTCAATCCTCCCCATCCTTCTCAATCCTCCCCATTCATCTCAATCCTCCCCATCCATCACAATCCTCCCCATCCATCTCAATCCTCCCCATTCATCTCAATCCTCCCCATCCATCTCAATCCTCCCCATTCATCTCAATCCTCCCCATCCATCTCAATCCTCCCCATCCATCTCAATCCTCCCCATTCCATCTCAATCCTCCCCATCCATCTCAATCCTCCCCATCCATCTCAATCCTCCCCATCCATCTCAATCCTCCCCATCCATCTCAATCCTCCCCATCCATCTCAATCCTCCCATCCATCTCAATCCTCCCCATCCATCTCAATCCTCCCCATCCATCTCAATCCTCCCATCCATCTCAATCCTCCCCATTCATCTCAATCCTCCCCATCCATCTCAATCCTCCCCATCCATCTCAATCCTCCCTATCCATCTCAATCCTCCCCATTCATCTCAATCCTCCCCATCCATCTCAATCCTCCTCATCCATCTCAATCCTCCCCATCCTTCTCAATCCTCCCTATCCATCTCAATCCTCCCCATTCATCTCAATCATCCCCATCCATCTCAATCCTCCCTATCCATCTCAATCCTCCCCATCCATCTCAATCCTCCCCATCCTATTCAACCCCTCATCTGTCATTTTGATTCCCCTACCCATCCCAACCCTGTCACCCAGCCAGAGTAACCAGTTGAGTTAAGTTGTGTGAGCTGTAGCACTGACATTGCTGCCTGACTGTGGCCATGCTGTGTGTCAGCCTCCGCAGCGTCTGTCATCTCTGTGTCAATGGCCTCCTGCAGTAGCTGAGCCACCATCTCCTGAGTCTGACCGTCTCCATCACCTCCTGTCACACACACACATGTGTCACCAACTCACCATGCACCAAACAGACGATGTCAGTGTGTGTTGTATTTACACAAAGACATTTTGTATTTCAAGAACATGTAATCAATAGAAATGTAAAAAACTATATTTATTTCTTAATACAGGCTGTTCCCATATATATATATATATATATATATATATATATATATATATATCTATGTATATATATACTACACACACATATATCATATATTACGGTGGCCCTAAAAATATTTTTTGAAATCAACCACGCATACCAAAATTAAGATGATGCTGGGTGAGAAAACAACTGCTATAAAATTTCAGACAAATTCAGCTTGGCTGCCCAAATGGCAACATTAAACAGTTCTGGTAATTTGCATAAATCCAAGATGGCCTTATAATTATGTGTAATATCTCTTTTTAGGGGCATTTGGGTATGTAGAATCCATTTCTGGTGTTAAATTTTCAGTTCAAGGTCAATATCAAATGCTGAAAGTCAGGTAAAAGTCAATGTTGACCTCTTGGTGGACAACAAATGGAAACTTCTATGAAATTATAGTTCAGTTTATTCATGAATGTAAATGAATAATCTTACAATATTTGACACATTTGTTCATGAGAAAAGAGTATTCAGTCATAATTAAAATTATTTGAAACATGTAGTCACACAGGCTTCTAATGAAAATACACACCAAAACCCTAAAATGAATGGCTGACATACTGGTCCACATTTAGTACACATTGCAACATATGGCCTAGGGGTGTATGTCAGGTGGTTATCTGTTATCTGCACCTGCAGCGAGGTTAGGTACGGTTACCTAATGTTATCTCCTGTTATCTCCTTTTATCTGTTGCCAGAAGGCAGCCGTATCTTATCTACTAGTGACTACCACTTTGAGTGTCTGACCTCTGCGCGGTTGCTTCAGTTCCTGTAGACACACGAGGTACTTGCTCTCCAACTGACACAGTCTCGCCGCCGTCTCGGTGTACTGCCTGCAGGCAACAGAAATAGATTTCTAGAGAAATTTCTAGAGAAATTCTTTTAAAGATGCATTTATTTGATCAGTGGAGGAGCTGTATGGCAGGACGCCTGGTGAAGAAGGAAGCACCTCGAAGAACAAGAACCAGACATGGTGGACTGAAGACATAGGTTGAGCAATCAGAAAAAAGAGGAGATAGAAGTGATAAAAAACACAACACAAGACAACACAAGACAACACAAGACAACACAAGACAACACAAGACAACACAAGACAACACAAGACAACACAAGACAACACAAGACAACACAAGACAACACAAGACAACACAAGACAACACAAGACAACACAAGACAACACAAGACAACACAAGACAACACAAGACAACACAAGACAACACAAGACAACACAAGACAACACAAGACAACACAAGACAACACAAGACAACACAAGACAACACAAGACAACACAAGACAACACAAGACAACACAAGACAACACAAGACAACACAAGACAACACAAGACAACACAAGACAACACAAGACAACACAAGACAACACAAGACAACACCTGTATGGATGGAAAAAGAAGGCGGCTAGGAGAGCTGTGAATAAAACAAATAGAGAGGTGGAAGGAGCTATATTGAAAGGTCAAAGAGGATAGTGGAAAGAAGATGATTTATAAGATGAATCATGAGAGGGATGATGATAGCAAAGATGTGAAAGCTGATAGAGAATGTAGTGAGAGAAAAGTGAGGAAGGAGAAGAGTAAGAAAAAGACAATGGAAACAGAAACCCTGGACAACCTCCCCCTGATGACAGGGATGCCAAGAGGGGAACAACAACCAATATACACTTAACACTTACATGACTAAATTGCTCTCTCCGGTGGCATCATTTTCTCTCAGTTTGCTCAGCTCGAGAATCTCCTTGTTCAGGAAGTTGTTCTGTTCCTGATAGGCCGTGCACATATCCTGAAATAATTTTTACACAAACCGGTCACTTGTTTGCTGACAAAATAACTCAATCTGCACTACAGGAATTCGGTAAACCGAAAAATTTATTTACGTTACAGACAATAAACGATAGTGTAATTAACAATGCAGTATTTATGTCCAAGTAAGTTGACCAATCAAAAATGTCCTCACTCTGAGTTCGTCCAACTCGCGAGTGTCAGATATAAATCTCTGTGTGGGCCGGACACCAGAAGCATCGGATGAAGTACTGGACCTGTCAGTGGTCACTGACTGGTCAAGCTCTAGTTGCTGTAGTCCATGAGTGAGAGAGACAATGATCTGATCCTTGGCCTGGATACTCTCCACGTACATGGCTGCCTCTTCCCGGAGTCTCGACACTTCCATCTCCAGCGGGCTGACAACAGTCATACAAAACAATTTTTTTTTATTAAATATATTTTACTTGATGTAGCACCCCACCCAATCCAAAACTTTTCATGGCTCTTCACACTGTTTTAAAATGCATAATCTAGAGTAATACTAAAAAAGTATTTAATATACTACTACCAGTAAGTATTATTTAATATAAACAATGCCACAAAATAGTGTATAACAGCTATCATGTATATGTAGGGTTATCATCTGCATCTATGTATTAACACATAAACTTAGCAGTATTGTAAGTGCATCCCCTCTGAGAAGCCGAAGTCCACTTCCCCCTTCCCATATTCATTCAATTCCTCAGTCTAGTGGCCTGTGAATACCAAATGGTATGTCAGAAAACAATCATGTACGCAGTGTAGTTATTTAGTTATAAATTAAATTTTTTCGTTGGAATCAATTAGTGTGCAGCCACTCTCCAAGTGGCGCCACTGTATGTTTGACTTATGAGGAACTCATTAGAGTCGGAGGGTACACACCGGAGCTGTGCTGCAGTCAGCTGCAGCTGCTCCTGCATGGCTGTGAGGGCGTGCTCCCAGTGCACAATCTGTCTGTCTCTGTCCTGCAGTTGCTCCAACAAATCCACATCAGTGCCATCGACCTGTTGCCTGAAACAACACACAAACACAAACACTTCACAGCTGAATTAATCCTAGCAGTAGAGATAAATGTTACAAGAAATGATCATGGACTAAACATCCTAATGGGTTTGAAGCAGGGAAACAAAAGTATGCTTTCTTCAAGATGTTTTTCTCTTCTCTCATCATTGTAGCTTCAATGAACATCTGAAGAGACTCCATATTCAGTCTCTATGCATTTGTCTAAGAGAAACATTTATTGTGGAGATGCCACAGAAACAACATCTTCTTGGGCAGATAATTCTACTTCTGTACAAAGGTATGGTTCGGCTGACATGAAATGAGAAGTGTAGTCACTTTGTGTCGTTTTGTCGCTCAAGTGTATCAATGTGCTTCTGGAGAATCTTCATGATCTCTCTCGTGGCCGCAAGCTCTTCCTCTGCTGCTGTCAGATCCTCCTTCTGAGAGGTCAACTGATCCTCCAGCTAAAACACACATCTCAATCAGTGGACAAGTGTCCTTCCAAGAGATCAACTGATCCTCCAAATAAAACACGGTGATAACTATTGAGTCTATCATTAGATCATCACACTGAGTATAATTTCGCAACAACAGTTCATTCTAATACTACACATCCACAATATACACATCTATCACAAATATACGAATCGTTTTCCATGCCACACATGAACTGTACATTGACCTGGATATGGCCAATGTGTACTGGAACATGTAGCCTTCTCAGGTATCATCAACTGATAAGACACACATACATTCACACACACATATATATATATATTACACTGGTATTATTAAATATTATCAAATGCATACTACATGTATGAAGACAGATAATGTTTTCAAATATGTTTCTGATATGAGTTTACCTCTCTGCACCTGGAACATGATACCTGCCCGCAACCTTTGCCACCAGTGCTGCCACTTGTGGTGGAACTGGCAGCTTTCCAGTGTTTCACGACCTTTTTGAAGGTCAACAGTCTGGTTTTGCCGTGCTGAGGCGCAGTAGAGTCAACCACATCCTGATCATCTGCTTCAAGAAACAACCAATGATGACGATGGACAAACAGATGGTCAGTCAATTTAGACAGTCAATTTACATGGTCAATTCAGTCAGCCAGTTCAGATATTTCAGAGTCAGTTCAAGTAGTCAGTTTAGATAGACAGTTCAGACATTTCACGATCAGTTCAGACTGACAGTTGAGACAGAGAGTTTAAACAGACACACAAGACAGGCAAGAACTTGACGGATGGACGGACGGCCAGCCGGACAGCAACAAGCTTGCTCACCCATCAGTCATGAACATTTAATAAACATGACACACAGATCACAAAATGAGTTTTATCTTATCAACATACCACACACCTAGTTTCTTTGAAGTGTCATCTATCTATTTACTTGTGTTATTTACATATGATATGTTGCTGTGGCTGGAATGTTCTCACCTGTGTCACTTTTCTTCTGCCCCCTTGTTGCCATGATGTTGCGTAGTTCTGTCCTCCAGTTGGTGATTGACAGGTCATGAAAACTACCACGGTCACCGAGGGCACTTGCCTCACCCATGGTTGCCATGGAGACGTCCACATGGTCAGTAAGGTCAGGGGTATCCTCTGATGACAGCCGCTGTCTCAAGGCCGCAGTGTCCAGACTCACTAGTCCACTAGCTGGCTGCTACAGGTCAATCAGACATCACAAAGTACTTAAGAACTAACATCACAAAGTACTTATACTACTTAAGATCTAACATTTACATCAATGTGTCACATATGAAGCTCTATATATTCCTAGTGGGTTACCATAACTAATAAAGTGTATCTATAATAAACTATGATATTTATATGTAAAAACATTGTTATACTATAATTTTCTATAGGATTCATTCTAGCTTGCCAATCTGGCAATATTTGATATGCTTTGCTGTGCATATGTCAATTTTTTCATTATCATCTCTTCAACTGGATACCACCCCAAAACATTACTTTCACAGCTCTTAATCAGGTGGCCGGCAGAGTGAACTTTACATATTTCATGAAGAACAGTACAGTATATAACATATATGAAAAGCCATCAAAACTATAACCCCTGGACAAACTGACCAACTGTGCTATCGGGACAGCTCAATCTCTGTGATTACCTGAACTGACCGCTTGACCAAATGCTGCCGTGACTGTAGCCTGTTACAGCTGTATTCGTGCCTCTTATGTTGTAGTTCCTGCAGCCAGTACTTGAGTGTATTCTTGTCATTGGCTTCAAGGCAATATGTCTTGCCATGAGTGCTACAACAGACAGCAGCACTCGTAATAACATTACACTGCAAGCAGCTTCAAATCAGGAATAAATTCTGAATAATTTGTTGTAGGGATATCATTTTTATAACAATAATACATTTTATTTGGTATAACGCTACATTCATAATTGTTCATGGCATTTCACAACATATTATTTAAAATACATAAAAAAGATGTGTGTACAATAAGGCAACTACTAATATTGTAAAATAAATATACAAAAAGATATATGTAATTTACGTATATATATAATTTAGGTATATAGCTAAAATTAGTACAGTATTAAATATAGTTATATATTATATGTGTACCACCTTGCACCACATTAATTTAATACAATTGTTAAGCCAGGGCTTTTTGCACATTTTGGTGAACACATGGATGTTAACTGTTAAGCCAGTTTACAAACTTTCATATGTGCCTGATGACCTGAAATGGACTACAAACCAGAGATGGAGTACTCGTACTCGAGTACGAAGGAAAGTAAGCGTACTCGTACTCGAGTACATTACCAAAGTAATCGTACTCACGGTTACTTCTCACGATTACATTTTTTCATATGAACAGTTGAATGCAAATATATTAGACAGATAAAAATGGCAATATTAGAAGTAATCTAATAAATGTAATAATAGTCGAGGTATTCATTTTCTATTACTGTTGAGCATTTCAGTTAAATAAATATTCAGTCAGATTTCCCTAATTAATACCTTCTCTTCCCAGAAGCCACATCTCCTCAACCTCCTGCTTAGTACAAAGTACAAGTTATATTGGGACAGTCCCTGGGAAGCACTGCAGGAGATAAGCATCCCCTAACATCTTGCTTTGTAATTTTAGATGCAATGCCACAGCCCCACCTGTACTGTTTGCTCTGTCAATGTGGTGTGAATGACTGGGCAGCTAAATCCCTGTACATTATGTTTAAGTGTAAACTGTAAACCTGTCTAAATCCCCAACTATTCTGTTTGTCCCATCTGATATATATGACATATTTGAATTGGATATTATTGCTAATATGATCCCTAGGATTTGAAATGTTGTTATTGTATAATTTGTATTTAATCATGTGTATCTGACATTTAAAAGGGGACATTTGAAATTCTTAAATGCTATTTGTTACAGTATCACTATGATACCTTTAGTTTGTAGTATCATGATATATGGACATCTTGAGTATCAATCCAGTATTAAATGGTTCTTTCAACACATGAGAAAGTCATCTGATTATTAATAATAACAATAACATCTGGATAGTGGATAGCAGTAATCATTTAGAACACTAGATATTGGCACAGCAACAGAAAAAAGAATGACACCTGATTCTATGGAGTTAGATACCTTTACGATAGAAACAGGATATTCATTAAAGTAATCGTGAAAGTAATCATGATTACATTATAAAGTAATCGTACTTTTCTGTTTTCTGAGTACTCGTACTCATGCATGTTCAAAGGAATCGTACTCGTACTCGAATACATTTGTATTGTACTCACTCCATTTCTGCTACAAACACACATGTGACACCATTTACACCCACTTTCTAGGGATAACTAACAATATCTATGGTTTTGGAAGACCTTTGTTTGGTCCTTAATTTTTTACCCATCCACCACCCCTCCACCCATATTTCTACTCGACCATATTTATTTTACCCGTCCAAATGACGGGTGGATGAGTCTCTGCATAAAGCTATGTGTTAAGCTGTACTAGATTGATACTGTGTATGTGTTTAGATATGTTTTTGATGACGTTACAATTTACACAATCAGCTTAATTTGTGGTCGTTTGCTCAATGCTGGTACTGTATGGTATGAAATCTTGGGAATTCATGTGTAATTTCTTGTGGTAGCAAGTCTTCTCAAAGATCACCTATTATTTTAATAACCAATTTGTTTACTATCCATGCTTAAAAAGCATAACTGTCAATAATAATATATAAATGAACATGCACCTTTTCATCTGCACTGTACACAGTATCATTAAGATGTTGAATTGCTATTCACAACAACATTTGCTGTACCATTTCTTTCTTGTGCTCCTGTTTTATGACATATTATTGTGAAACAATATCACTACTACCACTGCATATATAACATTGAGCTATAACTTCCTTGTTCAAGAAAGCAACAGAAAACATTCTAATCAACATATATCATGCCATTTATGAAATATATTATTATGTAATTGTTTTTTTCAACATAAGAACAATACATAAAGTGATATATCACAAAACTTGTAAAAAAAGTGGTATTTAAAAAATGTTGTACGTTTGTACACTCGTACGAATTATCTGCTTACAACACATCACACAGATTAGTACAATATTATTTAGTAATAAAACCTTTGTAATAAATATTTACCATAACTTCAAGTTAAATAATATTATAATAAGTTAATACTAATAATTATGAAGACTAAACTTGAAGGCACTTGAATCACTTACGTTATCTCAAAAATCCATGGACTTGGGCCATTGATATTTCTCACATTAAAACTAAAACTTGCGCTAGCGATGTCTATTTCTCCAAGTGGCACAATGTCCTGTGCGCTCCGATAATACAGGAGTGTGCATGTATTATCCGCCAACACAAACCATCGTCGTTTGAAAGTCTTGCCTCTGGCGCCAATTTTATGCTTCTTCAGATATCCGCACAACTTTTCTGTCGCCACGCCCCTTTTATCGCGGATACTTTCGTCTGTATTTTCGCTGCTGGAATTAAAATCCATCTTACAATTTAACGATAAGTGTTACTTTCAGATCACTAGAGTTACTTTTCGAGGCATGTTAACTTAAGTCAGATGAGTTGCATCGGTCTAAACAAAACACATCCTTGTTGTACCTCGCCATATCTATCACGTGCGATGAAAACCGGAAGCTTGGTTCTATTTACATAATCTGTAGCCTACGTTACACCTCGCCAAGATAACATGTCATTGCGTTTGGGCAGGCGGCGGCGTGAAGGGAAAGGCAGATGGCGGCGTGATGTGGGCGCGATCGGTCACTTGTTAGAATATGCATCCACAAATCGGTGTGGTACTTGGGCTTCATGATGTTGAATGGTTGAACACACCGAAACCACGACAATATAATCCCCTGGGACAAAACCCTAACCGTAACCCTAAAATCTAGCAATCAAAATAAAGTTTTACCTATTTTACTAGGCAAAGATACGGCTGTAATGATTTTAACAAGATTTAACAAGATTGCCACCTAGAGATTCAACTCTAGATGGCAGGCGGACTAGGAAGCCATTTGGCTTATCGAGAGTCCAACCTATCTATCTAAGTATAGCCCGTCCGTCTTAGGTATATGTCGATTTTATTTTTAAATATATTAACACTACTAGCACCTACACAATCAGCTGATAATCTGTTCCATTCGTTTACTGTTCTTTGTGAAAATGAAATGGTGATTCAAATTGAAACTTTTTTTCTTCAAATTAATGATGATATGATAATAAACATTACAAACAACAATAATGTTATTATAATAAAGACATTACAATTATTTAGCAATTAATAAATGTCAATATTAAGCATTTGGCTGTTCGATTATTTAAATAGGTTTGTATTACGTTATGCCAAAATTTACCAATTTGGACATTAAATAATTAATATAAACGTTAAATTCGACAGACGGTGGCGACAAATAGACGCGAGAGCCTCGATAACCCCTCTCGATAACCGAGACTACAATTGTTAGCCTATTTATAGGCATTATTTCTCAATTAAATTTCTCACCATAATTATAAGATAAAATTGTAAAATGGGTAGTACTTAAATAACATATTAGTTAGAACGTAAATAGTGACAGTCACTTAAATGACATTAATAGATACATGCACATTGCATAATTTTTTTATTAATTGCTAAGGGCGTCTAACTCTAAAATAGCAGGACAACTATTACAATGGCAATGCCAATGCCAATGGCGCCGATGGTTGTTTGACAAACGTGTTTTTGTTATTATTATTGTTGTGTATCCATGCAAAATGAGTGACAAACTTCCTTTTGTTACGAAGACTTTCAGAAAGTCTTTCCCATTCCTAGCTAAAGATGTTGCACATTACTTTCCTAGCCACATGGCGAGAGGTTAGTTGTGAGCCGGCTTGTGGGCGATAATATACTATTATTTCCTATCCTAAACGTTATGATTAAGAACTGCGACGTGTTAGAACATTTACGCAACTTTTACGTAGTTTTGGCGAACTAATCGTACAAACTATCAGAAAATATGTTACCCCCTCTAGGGGCTACAACTGACTGGCTAAAGCTTAATGGGATGAATTCGGATGTTTATGGGATGGGATTCCATCACATTAATAATAAAATGTTATGGCATGTGACAGCCAAGCTCAAGTGGTTAGAGCTTAGGGTTGGCTCCACAATTGGCTTTCGTAAGCTACAATCCTCATGCTGATCATATCAGCACCAGGCAGCAGTACACCTGGCTGATCCATTTGCAAAACTCTGAAGATAAGCTCAGCCAATTGGTGTGTGGTTGGCCTCCAGTCATGTTAGTAATTTGTGTGATTTCAGCCACACACTGCTCGTATTTCATGGAGTGTTTGGGATGTAAAAGCACATCGAATACACAACCATTCATCTGCTTTGGTGAACAGGTCAAACTGGGATTCCCATTCATTGTCTATACTTCTTCAAATTGGGGTGGGTATTTGTGCTGTTCTCACAGCTGTGTCAGGTGTGACTGATGAAGCTAACTGCCTCTTTGACTCTGCCAAATTCCACACTTTGCATAGGGTCAGCCCTGGCTTTGCTAGGATGTGTAATGAGACTAGTGACCAGTAATTTATCTCAGTGATATATTATATATTACATTTTGTTATGTACAATGTATAGTGGGGTATATATGTATGTATATATATATATAGATATATATATAGATATATATATATATATATATATACATCCACACACACAAGTATCGTACATTTTACAGGGATGCAGAAGATGCAGAACCGACTCAAATATGTTGACGGTATCATAGAGGTTCATGATGCCAGAATATCCTTTTCTGTTCATAAATCTGTTTAATTAAAATTATACTGCAGTCTTTCTGCAATAAATTATGTGAAATGTTAAAACATTTGATTGATCAAACAGCATTTAATCAAATTTATAACACAGCTTGAGAATTCATGTAACTGAATAATAACTTTTATTTTGCATAAACAACTATTCTGACTTTTTAAATTGGTTTTACTAAAAGCTATTATAAAAACAAACATATTAACTGCTTTTGAAGTAATTTATCATTGTTTAAATGTTTGTCTCATTGGATCACCTTCACTAACCATTTAAAACAATTACGTAACTTTGAAAGTATATATTTTTACTGGTCTACTGTATATTGTTAAAAAAAACTATTTGATAAACGATCAATATTTCATAAGTATTGTCATTATTAGAGTACGTAAATTACAATTTTTCAGTGAAAATAGAATTTTAATCGGGCAATTTTACTAGGTTTTTCTGACTTAATTCTTTGGTGAAAATATGTTACCCATTGTACTTACCATAAAAGAAAATGGCAGCTTTTATAAAATGACACTGTAAACCTTAACATTGCCACATTCCAATCTCTGGCCGCAACCAGCGCTTCCACGACGCTCTGGGTCTGAGGCCACATCTACTGGTACTCAACAAGGTTGACCTCGCTGACATGTCAGAGAAGAAAACAATAGTGAGAAAGCTGGAAGAAGACGGCATCCAGAAGGTTCTATTCACAAACTGTAAAGTGAACATAAACAACACAGTCAGGACAAAGGTCAGTAGAGAGGGAAATGGTCAAGGTGTGTCATTCGTACGCAGTAAACACTTGCGCCAGAACAAAAGTAAAACATGGGGGCTGAGCTGGAGGTTTTTGGCCGAGTTAATTATCAAGCTGTCTCAGATGATGATACAAGATGAATGGATGGGGGAGTTGTTGTTGTCTCAGATGATGATATTAATGCAGGGAGTTGTTGTTGTCATAAATCATGATACTGATGGGGAGTAGTTGTCTCAGATGATGATATTGATGGGAGTTGTTGAAATGTTTCAGCAACATTAAAAAATGGTTAAGACCTTGAAAAAATTTCAGGCTTTCCAAAACCAAGTTGCACCAAATATTAAAATTATTGGTGGCTTAACCCCCCTCCCCCATTGTGATACCTGTTACATACTAACTTTACTTAGCCTTGCCAGCTTGATGGGAGCATAGGCCATTGATGAGTCATCCGTGTGACGTGTCTTCACATCTCTAGTTCATCGTCATGCTACTCTGTAATTTCTAAGGTTTTTCTCATATTGTCTTCCCTTAAGTCGTTCTATATGAGGGATTGTCCAGTGATGCTTGTAAGGTAATTTTCTTAGTGTTGCCAATCCAGCTATCTATATAATGATCTTCTCCATATTGTTTTCCAATAGCAACTGTTTGGTCCTTTTGTAGAAAGTGACTTAGCTAACTTTGTCAGTTCTTTCCGATTGTGTGGCACAACTTTGTTACAGCAGGACAAGTGAACATTGTTAACTCAATAATCATTACAATCAAGACATGTGTGTTTCAGATCATCCCAGCAATGATTGAAATGGTGAACAACGTCCCAAGGTACCATAGGTCTGATGTAGGTGCACAACAGGTTTTATGTAAGCCACTACAGCTACTAAATGAAGTTAAAATATTAAATATATTACATAGTATAGTAGTAGTAGTAAACGTTTATTTTCTGATGGCCAACATGTTAGGTGGTGTCGTGATTTTCAGTGGCCATCATCATCCAACACTTACACACATACATTAAGGTTTTTTATAGTATGAAGTCTGAGATACTGAAACTTCACGTACGCATGTTTGCGTACTGGAAGCATACACCATCAGCCAAACCTTGATCTCCATCAATTCCTTTCAAATGTATTTTGTTCACTCCCTGTCTACATGTATTGCACCATATATTCCTATTGTACTATTCGTTAACATAAACATATATTGGTATATTTTCTCTTTAATCATAGTAACTTGTAACTAAACGTTCTCATTTGAAATGTTTAGGTAAAACATTCTGCTTACGTGCAGTCACAGTGTGTAATGATTTCCTAATGTTTTCTTTCAGGCAGAAGATTACAACCTGCTTGTTATTGGAATTCCCAATGTTGGGAAATCATCCTTAACCAATGCTTTGAGGAGAACCCACATCCAAAAAGGTATGTCCCCGACATAAATGATTAAACATTTGATGGTATTTGTAATTCATTACCTCTATATTAGTTTCTAGTTTTTAGATCTCTTGATTGAATTGAACATTGATGTTTACAGTACTGCTTTCACAACATATGATTTGCAGGCAAAGCAACAAAAGTGGGAGCCAGAGCTGGGATCACAACAAGTGTCCTTGAAAAGATAGTGGTATGTAGAACAATAACAGTTTATATTGCATTTATTGTGTGATACATCGTTTTATTATGTATGCTTTTGAACTTATCCCTGATTCTAACTACCGGGGGTAAGCACAATATACTCATTGTGTAAAATGTAATCATATTTATCATGCTTGCTCATCAACAAATGCAAACTGTTGTTACATAATATATGTGGACAATGTGCTGTTTATCAAGTATGTAATATGTGATCTTGTATTAGTGTTTGCAAAAAATGTCTTCAACAAGATGCACAGTGGTAAACATTCATGTTGGCAAGTTATGTGCTTAAAGAACGTTTGTCAACAAATTTAACTGTATCAGTACCATTATACTAATCTAGAAACACTATGATGGTATTTCTCATAATTTCCCCCTTTCATAAAAAGTCTATAGAGTATGTTACTTGTACAGGTGTGCCACCAGCCCAAGGTGTACGTGTACGACACTCCAGGTATCATGCCCCCAAAGATCAACAATGTTGAGGTGGGACTGAAGCTGGCACTTTGTTGTACGTACAATCATTCATTGTGGTCTACTGATTTATTTGAACAAGTTCCATGTACATTTTATTGTAACTTTTCTATTGTAGTAACATGATTGCAACTATTTAGAGCAAATGATTCTGCACTTATTGTAAGTTTGTTTGTCAACAACATATATTATATACTAATGTATATTGTATAATGGACCACTATGTAGTTGAAATGTATGTTATGTAAGCTTATTTCATATTATCTTACTTCTTCAAGCTATAATTGCAACATGTTGATTTTATCGGTTGATATAATCAGAACAGATATATATGAAGTAACAAAACTCCATATAAATTTTAATACACAAACTTCATGTTTGAGTTGTAACAATAAGTAATGTTAGCAGAGCCATGTTGGCCTGTTATAATTGTCTGACAAATCACGGTACACTAAATCACTAGTTTTGTCCAGTAAGTGTCGTTCTCCTTGCTGCAGC
This sequence comes from Ridgeia piscesae, assembly GCA_025642075.2. NCBI lineage: Eukaryota > Metazoa > Annelida > Polychaeta > Sabellida > Siboglinidae > Ridgeia > Ridgeia piscesae. The sequence continues at coordinate 486,876 of JAODUO010000014.1, read as the reverse complement.
CACCTTACAGGACCACATGGTGGGGGAGGACACCATCGCAGACTACATGTTGTACTGGCTGAACAAACATGAACACTTCAGGCAAGTACAAACCTACCACCCGAGTTATGCTGTGCCAGATTCTGTGCTGTGTGACATATGCAGATATTGAACTTAACACCTGCCTCTTCACCGAGTGGACATTCCTAGGGATGAGAAACCACTGGCTAGCACTAGGCAAACTGCTATTTTCCATTCGATATCCTCACTGCAACCTCTGGCAGATATCTTCATTTCAACAACTCTGGCAGATATCTCTTCGTTTTAACACCTGTGGCAGATATCCTCATTTCAACACCTATGGCAGATATCCTCATTGCAACACCTCTGGCAGATATCTCTTCATTTCAACACCTCTGGCAGATGTCTTCATTTCAACACGAACTAGATTACAGTGGGACACATTCCGCTAGTGGCACTGGTGATGTTGGTTTATGTCAGATGAACACATGCTACTGTTGTGTGTAAGATGTGGTCTCTGTCTCCAGCTATGTGGAACACTTTGGTCTGAGTGAACCAACACATGCAGTTAACCACTGCCTACTGTTGTGTGTAAGATGTGATCTGTCTCCAGCTATGTGGAACACTTTGGTCTGAGTGAACTAACACATGCAGTTAACCACTGCCTACTGTTGTGTGTAAGATGTGAGCTACTTGTGGAACATTGTCTGAGTGAACTAACACAGCAGTTAACATGCTTGTTGTGTGTAAGATGTGATCTGTCTCCAGCTATGTGGAACACTTTGGTCTGAGTGAACTAACACATGCAGTTAACCACTGCCTACTGTTGTGTGTAAGATGTGATCTGTCTCCAGCTATGTGGAACACTTTGGTCTGAGTGAACTAACACATGCAGTTAACCACTGCCTACTGTTGTGTGTAAGATGTGATCTGTCTCCAGCTATGTGGAACACTTTGGTCTGAGTGAACCAACACATGCAGTTAACCACTGCCTACTGTTGTGTGTAAGATGTGATCTGTCTCCAGCTATATGGAACACTTTGGTCTGAGTGAACCAACACATGCAGTTAGCCACTGCCTACTGTTGTGTGTAAGATGTGATCTCTGTCTCCAGCTATGTGGAACACTTTGGTCTGAGTGAGCCAACAGACGACGTGTACAGTCTACTGGCTCATGTGGCCCAGACTCACAATGCAATCCAGAGACTCAAGTCTTCATCAGGCACGTACTTCACAGGGTCAGGAATAAACAAACACAACAATATAATTACTACAAAATAATATTTATTGCAGTTATATACAAACATGATATGAAACAGCAATCCTGTCAGTCACATGATGTGTTTTGTTCCCCTCATAAGTGAATTTTTCAATTTAAGAAGAGGAAGAGACAGCACAATTTATATTATTAGTCAGGTTTTTAGCTTATCTCAGATGTAAAACTTAGGTGTTAAACTGCTGATGATATATTATCAATTATCTTCATGTAACTGATACGTATGGAATGTCCCACCAATATTATCATGAAAGAACATATTTTTGTGGGGTTTACTGGATGTAATTCAGGAAAAACTTAAACCTTGCTTGATAAATATTGCATGGCATCATAAACAGATAGGCTAAGCTATTGAATACAATGTAGTATGCTTCAACAAGAACAGCATTTAAACAAGGTATGTTGCGAGGTTTCTCTTAGTCCATTCATATTATAATGTTAGCTGCCTGATACCACTGTATGTTTATAGATTTATCATCAAAGAAACTGTGTTCTGTTTTAGGTGGTTACGTTTACCGACCACATTTTATCCGAGCAGCTCAAATAGTGATACATGAATTCCGAGAAGGACATTTGGGAAAGTTCAATCTGGACACAGAGATATTGAGCAGAAATGAAGGACACCAGCATAATGACAGGTGACATGAGATGAGCATCATGTGACACAAGATCTCTTGACAAGGCAGAAACCGGAAGTCCGTTTTTGGTTGCGTTTTTGTGGCAACACTGGACTTTACTCAGAGCAGAGCAGAACATTTGTGATAGGTAAATAAGTATGTCTATTATCGAATTCATGATTAAAACTATGAAGTAAAATCTGTGTGTTTCTAGTGGAATGTGTGAAACTTTGTAGAGTTGCTCCTCTGCCGCTCCAGTTTGTGGTTGTCATGACAACAGAGGTCAAGGTTCATTCAGAATAGACACCTCTGTCACAGAATCTCAGGCGTCAGCTGTTGGATTTGGCGAGCACACATGTCGCGATGCCAGTGAGAACTAGTGCAATCCCAAGATACGTCTCTGTGAAGGAAACGCACATTAACCACAGTGATAAGCTGCTTTGTGAACAGAATGTTTGAGCGGAGACTATTCTGCCATCCACACAGAATCTACAGAGGTGCAGGTGTCATTTTAGTATTTGTGAAGTGGATGAAAATAAGTGAATGATATATGACAGTTTTATAAATTCCATAACTGATAAGTTGACAGGGCTATTCCTGGCCACTGCCTACAGTGACAGGACAAGGCCAACGTGTTAGTCCTAAGTCACATATGACTAGGTGTACAGTAGTTGGAATTCAATGAGTTTATGTTAACAGACAGCAGAAGAAACCACCCACTTGAATTGACATGTCAGATAAATAGTTACACACTCATGAATAACGATGCATGGTGACTGGTATATAATGGTCAGCATTTGAAGGGGTAGATTCATACCACTGTTTATGACATTTATAACCATAGAATTTTTAGTCTTGATATATTTAGTAAAGTTACAATGAATTGATAATGACACCAAACCTTTGTTTCCAAATTTCTCGCCAAGTAACTTTCCACTTATTCCAGTGCAAATGAATGTGAGTGAATTTGTGATCGGCACAGCCAAAGTAATATCTGAAAAAAATGTATTTCATATAATATATATATATATATAAAATCAATTTATATATATATATATATATATGATATTAGATGTGCAAAATATATATAAGCCAGTTTAAAATGAATAACTAAATCTAACTTCATCTCAACAATATATATATTTTATTCTTCAGTTTTTTTATTTGGCACACTACCGTCAATTCTATTGAACCATCACTGATAATTTTCTCTTATTATCTTGTGTAGTACAACTTGAATACCCGGGTAGGTGCAGATGTACTTTGTACTACCGCCAGGTACTTACCAACTGATGCGAGGGTGATGTAGAACAACACAGATCCACTCTGGTTGAGGACAAATGGCAACATGTACTGTCATAACAGAAACACCAATTTATTGTAACATGTTAAATACAACACACAGATTGCCTGGGCAAAGTGAAATATTAGAGAATTGCACATGCGTATGATAACAATATGGAAAATGACATCCACTCTAGACAGAATGACCTGACACTCCAGAGCACAGAACACTAGGTCTGACACCTGTTTGCAGTCAAACCACCTTCTATATAAAAGACAAAGGAAATGTATCGTATAGCCCTGTATCCAGTCCTCATGACTCTTCAGAGGACTTTATACTTTACTTCCAAGTGCATGTTCAATCAAACACCGTCTCAACTTCTGTGGGAAGCATCCAGCCATGCTACAATCACTGTATGAAGGCTGCTCATACACATCCAATGTTATCCACCACTGTTTATAGCCAAGTACTCATTCATTTAGCCAAACCCAGGTTTAGCCTGCGTTTGGCTAAACCTCCATTTTGGGCTAAACCCGGGTTAAACTATTATAAAGGCAAGGTTTACTGATCTATTCAGCCATTGGAAGACACTGTTTAGGCCTCCCTCTGGACACTGTCACTCTCAGTGTTGTGCTTTGTCTTAGTTGGTGAGTGGAGGTAATCAACTTGACCAAGAATATCAGTGGTGGCTCTGGTGCCTTTAGATGATAGAGGACAAATCCACTTGTTAGCAGTGAACATAAGTGCTGCCCGTTGAGAGGGTAGATTACCACTTGCCAGTCTCCAAGGCTCTACATACACAAGGCTCTACTGGAGTAGGTTATCTGATTGGAATCACTGTACTTCTTCAGTGAGGAAGAAGACTTGGTCAGTAATTAACTACAGTGACCAGTGTGGTCAGTAATTAACTACAGTGACCGGTGTGGTTAGTAATTAACTACAGTGACCAATGTGAGAACAACATATGTTTTATGGCTATGGCACACTGATAAAAATCTTCTATTTTGGACTTCCTGACCTGGTTTAAATACATAAAATTATTATGGTCTGAACTGGTATGTTCAAGTTGTTTGCATAAGATGGATATAAACTTGGGGTTTCTGGCTGAAGAAAATACTTCCATCCGAAAGGAAACATTTTAAACTTTTATGCAATCAGTGTGCAGAAAAGATGTTTTGGTCAGGAATGGAATGTCCCAATAGTGTGATTATCATCTGATTATCACAAAGTGGTAGCAAGACACACTGACAGATTTATATTTTAAAGAGCAGTTGCCATCATTAAATTACATCAATAATATTACAAGTGTTAATCCACCAGGAGTCTACATACCAACTGTATTAGATGGTGTCCCTCTGATCATATCATTCTCAGGTCTCAACTAGACTAGAGCCTAGCTTAGCAGCAGCACAGGTTAAAACATGGCTTCTCTTATTTGAGAGTCCAACATTCTACCCCTGACACATTGTGTGCTACAAATTTGGTACATAACAACCTGTACCTCTTTCCTATGTGCAGCAGAACCGTCATGGATCCCCATGCCTAGCATTGTGTTCCTGACTGTTCCACTCTCAATTAATAATAACATTGCAAGGAAACACCAATATTTCGACCAAACATGACTTGAAAACTACAAAGTACATAACTGTACAGTGACAGTAACAGATCTGTCTAGTTGGCCTAGACACTGACCTTCCAGTTAAACACAAGGAAGACGACCTCGGCAAGAAACTGTTGGATCACGCCATCTTTCTTTATCTTCTCAATTCCTTCGCCACCCCTTTTGAGGAATGGGTTTGTGGCTCCCCACAGAAGTGCGACCATCACTAGCCAAAATGCGTCCACTGCAATGAAATGGCATCTATGGAAATGATGTACAACTTTGATGCAGATGCATTACACAGCAGACTCATGCAGTGTTGTAAGATACTGACCACACCTGGAAAGTTTTATTTAATAAAAAGTAGTATTGGAAACACCTTTTTGCCCATATATGGACAACTGGACACACATCATTTGATTAGTTGTTCATGCATTAACCCTTTCCTAACCACAGTCTGCTATGGGTAGTTCACCCGTAGCAGAGACGCGGTGAATAATTAAGATGTAAAGGATTGCCAGGTCATTCGATCGAGTGGTACCAGACCAACAATCGAAGGAACCAGGATTCAAATCCTGGTCCAGATCACCATGTTTCGTGTAAGTTCAGTCACTTCACCTTGTATGAATGAACTTGCCTGAGACATGGTTGTGTCTTTTGGAAGATATGGTAATTACTAAGCTAGGTCGTATACTAATTCAATTTTTCCAGTGCTTGGCGACATTCTATTAGTTGACTAGTATGTGTGTGTGTGTGTGTGTGTGTGTGTGTGTGTGTGTGTGTGTGTGTGTGTGTGTGTGTGTGTGTGTGTGTGTGTGTGTGTGTGTGTTGTGTGTGTGTGTGTATGTGTGTGTGTGTATATATATATTTTATAATATATATATATATATATATATATATATATATATATATATATCAGAGATGGAGTAATTGTACTCGTGTACTTGTACTCGAGTACTTGTACTTTTTGAGTACTCGTACTCGAGTACGAAGGAAAGTAATTGTACTCGTACTCGAGTACATTACCAAAGTAATCGTACTCACGATTACTTCTCACGATTACATTTTTTTCATATGAACAGTTGGAAGCAAATATATTAGACAGATAAAAATGGCAATATTAGAAGTAATCTAATAAATGTAATAATAATCAAGGTATTCATTTCCTACTACTGTTGAGCATTTCAGTTAAATAAATATTCAGTCAGATTTCCCTAATTAATACCTTGTCTTCCCAGAGAAGCAACATCTCCTCACCCTCCTGCTTAGTACAAAGTACAAGTTATATTTTGACAGTCCCTTGGAAGCACTGCTGGAGATACGCATCCCCTAACATCTTGCTTTGTAATTTTAGAAGCCAGGCCACAGCCCCACCTGTACTGTTTGCTCTGTCAGTATGGTGTGAATGACTGGTCATATTTCCAACATCCAGAATCCTGATTGGGTCTGGGCGATTAGCTGCTAAATCCCTGTCTATTATGTTTAATTAAGTGCAAACTGTAAACCTGTCTAAATCCACAACCATTCTGTGTTTGTCCCATCCAGACATGGGTTCAAATACATTGAAATGTATTTAAATACAAATATTATTGAGGGATTACAAATACTTTTTAAATATAAATGTATTTATATACGAATACATTGAAAAGTATTTCAAATACTTTTTCATATATTTTTCAAATACTTTTCATTTTGTATTACTATGTAGGTAAAAGAAAAGCAACATATATTGAGACATCTAGTTTATAGGCATAATTAGTGTTTTGCTCATATGATGACAGGCAGACCAGTGCTAGAGAGTATTGTTATTGCTAACTGCATCACAGTGACAACTGACTGAAAGAGGTAAAGGCCAAAATATATTGTTTGTATGTTAAGCCAGGAGGTCCATAATAATATAACGCCTATGTTGCCATCAGAAGAGACACTGCTAATCATTGCTACCATGTTGTGAGGAAGGCTCAACTTCAAAGTCAGCCAGGAAACCAGAATAACCTGGTGCCAAATTGAAGCCTGACTGAAGAACAAAAAGGGATATTGACCTATGGTCACTGTTAGGTCCATCCACTGGCTGTGAGCAAACACAAGTTGTGGTCACTGCATGGCCAGGGGGAAGGAAGCCTGCTGTTAAGTGTCTTCATCAGTAATTAGCACTGTTGGGTGAAATTGCAGTGCATTAAGGTAATCAGTTTGGCAGGCATTACATGTGACAGTGAAAAAGAAATGTTGATACTGACAATGTATTAAAAAAAATATTTGAACAACTCAAATACTTTAGGAAAGTATTTAACTACAAATACTTTTTATTCCTAAACATCAAATACAAATACTTTAAAAAGTATTTCAATACTTTCAAATACAAATGTATTTGACCCCATGTCTGGACCCATCTGATATACTACTCTTTTGAATATGCATCCCTGGTTTTGAAGTGTTGTTGTTGTAATGTATTTGATCATATATATTTGAAATTTTTAAATGCCTCCTATATGTATTTGATTCAGAAACCATAAATTAAATTATTAATCCAGCATTAATTCATCCAATACCTGAGAAGGTCGTCTAATTATTAATAATAATAACACCTGGATAGCGGATAGCAGTAATCAGTTAGAACATTAGCGACACAACAACAGAACAAGAATGACACCTAGGGATTCCATGAAAGTCGCCTTTATGTTAGAAACAGGATATTCATTAAAGTAATCATGAAAGTAATCATGATTACATTCTAAAGTAATCGTACTCGTACTCGAGTATATTGTAAAGTAATCGTACTCGTACTCGAGTACATTTGTTTTCTGAGTACTCGTACTCATGCATGTTCAAAGTAATCGTACTCGTACTCGAGTACATTTGTATTGTACTCACTCCATTTCTGATATATATGAATCTTGGACAAAACCCCCTCTGGACAAAACCCTCTCCATACATAACTCCATCAGGACATTAAGCTCTTGCCGGACATAAACCCCTCGTACATAGATACTAGCCTCAAGAATTATCAAAATAATTAAACTTCACTTGCTATACACACACACACACATATATATATATATATGTAGTGGTTACAATGACAATGGTCTTATCATAATCAGGTCTCATTCAACTACCAAAAAGCCAGTCTTTATCTAGTATTATCGCCAAACCGACCTTTCTATGCTGTCACTGAATCAGTCCCCCAATTTCGAGAGCTAGGTTTTTACATCAAATATCTGGCATAAATCCCATAACCTAAGCCCATCCCACAATAATAATAATCTGGGCCATTCTGATTCGGGGTGTCAGCAGATGTGCTAACACTACACTATCGCGCAGTACAACCTGCCAGTACGTGTCAGTGACACTGACGGTCGACGTTACTGCTGTAGCTGTTTATTTATTTATGACAGTCACCGGCAGTGAGTAGATAGCAGAATTTCTGGCAGATAGATCATAGTGAGAAACAATCCGAGTCTGAGAAGGAAACCTGAAATAATATTTATACCAAGAGGGTTCGGCCGTGATCCAACGTCGACATTGTGCTCGTCAATCATATCATGCACTAATTATCTTTGTTTCGTTAACTGTGTATAACCGACACCCTTAACGCAACACTATGCCCGGTTTGTTTGAGCGATATTAGCAGATTGTAACATTCTGAGCCCACACGCCAGATGTCGCGACAGTCGCATTAATTTACACTGTAGCCACCAGGTGTCACTACATAACATTTGTTGACCAGTTTGACGAAAATGTCCCACTTGTTTCAGCCTCACAGCCACTTCCACACACCCATTGTAAGGTTAACCTCCAACTTCTATGTTTTACCCAAACCTACACCCCTCACCCAATCTTTTTTGTCTGAGGAAATTTTGTCACAAAAAGGAATTGTTTGCCCAATGTTTTTCTATAAGACATGCAGCTACTCACTGAACACATTTAGTTATCACAAAATCCAATTTTTCCACGCTATTAACCAGCAACCATTCTCATAAAGCATTTTTTTTAGTTAGCAGGGAAGCTACATTTTCTTATTACTTAAGTGATTAATTTTCAGAAACAAAATTAGACTAAAACTCTAATTAAATTATAATAAACACCATTTTCTAAGAGTCCTTGTTGACCAGTGGAGGTGTTCTTTTGGGATATTCCCCCAGAAAATGTCATTAAAACACTGGTTTTCACAATATTTATGAATCTGTAATTCAGTACACACTAATTTTGAAATAGTAGAAACTCTCCTTCGAAATGCTATTAAAATACAATTCCATGTATAGCTGACAAATTTTGTTTAATAGATATGCAATTTTCTACATGTACATTATGATTACACTAGTTCTTGTACTTTATGTCCGGCATTAACAGATAATGATTCGGTTTTGAAACTTCATAACAGCTGTCTTCTTTCTCAGCCGCCTTGCAGTTTGAAATCTTTCATGGAGTTTTATTGTTCCAACTGTTCAACAGTCAAATGCAGCGTTTCTCTCTTTCATAGTCTCTGCTGTGAGCTTCACGTTGATTTCAGTTTAGGTGTTTTCTTTTTCTGAAAATACAACAGTAAGTATTAACTGAAAATGCAACATGTGTGAAAAAAAGCCTTAACATACACTAGTTCTAAATTATAAATATTCAGAATATTGTAATGTAATTTTTTTGTATACCAGTTGTGAATCATACCAGGTATTGACTTAACATTTTATGAATTGTCTGCACTCATGACTAATCCAATGCGTATGAAAATATTCATCTAATAATTTATTTATAGTTATAAATATAGCAACTTATGTTATAATAATATATAATAAAAAACAGATCAACACAATAGGATCATAATAGAAATATTGATAAACATTAATAAAACACACAGCATGAACTAGAATATTGGAGGTAACTGGTAACTATTCTTGCAAGTCACACAATTTTATTATTATGTTTACCAGGCATGGGGTCAAATACATTTGTATTTGAATACTTTTTTAAAAGTATTTGTAATTGTATTTGACATTTAGGAATTTAAAGTATTTTTATGTAAATAGTTTCCTAAAGTATTTGATATTTTCAAATATTTTCTTCAAATACATTGTCATTATCAACAATTCTGTTTCACGATCATACGTAATGGCCTACCAAACTGATTTTCTTTACTGCAAATCACCTCTCACCAACAATTTCTTTTCAATCTTAAAAATACCAATTGATTGCAACTTTAATATGTCTTTCACCCAACAGTGCTAATTATTGAAGAAGGTACTTGACAGCAGGTGTCCCCCATGGCCCTGGCAGTGACCACAGTGTTTGTTTGCTCAGAGCCATAGGGTGGTTTAGCACTTGACAGTGACCATAGGTCAATATCCCCTTTGTCCTTTTGTCAGGCTCCAAGCTGGAACCAGGCCATACTTGTCTCGGCAGTCTTTCAAGTTGCTCTGTCACACTTACTCACAAGACATTTTATTAACAGCTTATGGCCTTTACCTTTGTGTATAGAAGTTTCTGAGTCAGTTGTCACTGTGATATAGTTAGCAATAACAAAACTCCACGAGCAATGCATTAATTATGGCTATAAACTAGGAATCACCATAAACTAGATGTCTGGATATATGATTTTCTTTTCTTTTAGCTGTATTATAGTAATAAAGAAAAATATTTGAAAAGTATTTGAAAAGGTATATGAAATACTGTCCAATGTATTTGTATTTAAATACTTTTGCATTTACAAGTATTTGTAATTGTATTTGAATTCCTCAAGAGTATTATTTGTATTTAAATACATTTCAATGTATTCGACCCAATAATTTAAATACTTCTACAGTGTATTTAAAAAATGACCACTTAAATTCAAATTTGTGACAGCACTGCCATGTTGCCCATGTATTTATGAATGGTGGAATATCATGAAATATCACATATATTTTGTTTACTCCAAACATTCCTAACCCTACCCAAATCACAACACACACACACGCACGCACGCACACACACACACACCATGGTTGAGTTTTCCATAAATCTGAGTCTCACCAGAGCTGAGTTTGGGGTGGCCGGGGCCAATGGGGTGCCGATGACGTCAATAGGTTCTTGTTTCACTGTCACTGGTGACTCACATGCTGTCAGTGTCGATGTCAGTGTCAGAGCTGGCGAAGACTGCAGCAGACTGCCCCCGACACTCGGCTCCTGCACCTACACAACCAGATGTGTCTGTATGAATTATCAGGTCGGTGTAATTTTAAATGCTGCATTAACTGATAGTCTGATAAAGAGGTCTTTTTCACAAAAGTTATACAGTTTTGTTGATACAGTAGTGGTTTTAATAATGATAATAAAATCACTTCTTTGGTATGAATATCTTTGGAAGATTTGACTTCAAATACCTAAACACAATTATTGTATATTATGTTTGTTGATGAGAGTTACTGTTATATTACTTATGTATAATACTGGATTCGACTGCCGATATTAAAGAGTTTTATATTCAAATGTGTTGGATAATATTTAGTTCATCAAATATATACACTAAATGGATGATTGGCATTAAAACAAAATAAAAAACATAATAGAAAATCATAGAATGCTATCAAGTTATGCCACTCGATCAATGCAAGGTTTCCAGTGTGTTGAGGCATTGCAGATGCAAGGAATATTAATGAAAGCAAATGTTTTCTTTCATACAAAATACTATCAATGAACGTGTCACATTACATTTCTATATTAAGCCACATCAGAGAGTACTTCATACATATTATATTTATTACATAATAACAACTATTACTCTGATTTTGGTAGTGGTTATTTACATATCTGTAGTTGGCTATAATCTTTTGCTACAATTATGCAGGGTAAAATTATTTTACCGGTAATTCTATACAACAACACGAAGACCAACAATAGGTTCACCAAAGTAAACCCCCAGCCACCTCTGCCACTGCTGTTAATACTCTACAGGTGAATGAACCAAACTAGGCCAGAGACTACACACAATACACAGAATTTGACAACGGAAAACTGTAAAAGATTTCTGTGAAAGATCAGGCTAATAAGGAATTCACCATGAATTTTCCATGTCCGTGCGTAAAGCTGCAAAGTGACGACCGGAAGTATGAGAGAAAAACCTGAATAGCTTGATCTGATATTGAAACAGAGCTGAACAGTGAACGTGTTTTGGGCTACTACAAGTATACTGTATTTATGTATGAATGTTACAAGCACATAAATGTGCTGCTGTGCATGACTTGTGCTCTAGGCAGATGCTTTATTACTATATAATATATACAACACTGAACTCGACTACAAATTCACACATCTTGGTTGTTGCATGCTACCATGCATGGGATCTCCACAGTAGACAGGAAGTATTACATGGGTTGGCTGTAGGTGAATATGCATGCAGAATGCACATCTACAAGTGTTTGCTTTTGGCATGAATGTACATTAACATGACAAAGAAAATAGACTACAAGGGTTAAGACCTGGCTACACGACTCGACAGCAAGAGACAAACTGTGCCGGCAAAGCGGCCATCATAAGCAGAGCCACTTACACAGAGAGTGGCAAACTGAGACACCATATGTAGATTTGCATTTGTGGACCCATAAAGTGTCCAGACCTTGATGCAGTTTTACATCATACCAAAACAAACAGTGCTTATTGGATTGGTCAAAGAGAGATTTCCTGCATAAAATTTTGTGAAGAATCACTTCTGCTTTGTTTCTCAGTGGTTTGCCGTCAAGCAGTGTGAATGGGTCTTGGTAATTCAAGAGAGTGATTTTTATTTTGCAGCCATGCTTTGCTGCTTGCCGTCGAGCAGTGTAAATTGGTCTTTAGAGAGGTGAGTGAAGGTCTACGAGGGAGGGGGACTAGTGGCACAGTGAGGACTCGCAGGACAAGCAGAGAGCAGCAAGTGTAGGCCACTTACAGACTGCAGGGTGGGATAGCTGCACATCTGAAAGAGAACAATACGACACAACAAGTCAACTCTCTCTCCACAGCGCCTCATTCAGGAGGTAATCATTGCTACAAGCAACACACAGGAAGCTGTGCTGAGTCAGTCCTACCACTGCCGGTAAATGACACACTGACCTGATATTGCATCAATGTTAAATTCAGTATACATTATATGCCAAATATAATGCTGATATAAAATATTAATATTGAGGCAAAATAGTCCACAAGCACTCAGTGTACCGTTTTGACTTACATATAGAACAGTTAGTAAATATAACCTACTTTTCCCGGAGCAAGTGTTTCAAATCTGTGCCTGTAGGTCTGAAGTTCGTATTCGCAGTTAGCGAGAGCAAGTTTGAGCTCGTACAACAGCACCACGTCCTGTCTGAGTTCATTGAAGTTCAACACTATGTCTTCTGTAGGCATTGGGTTCAATTCTGAAAACAGAAACAAACTCTTACACATATTACATTACACTATTTACAATTTAAAGTGATAATCTTGTTTACCATATATTAACATCATTAGTATTGATATTTTTTTATAGATAAAATATCTTAAAGTAGTTTCCATGTGATTTATTGACATCTCACCTAAGCCTAGCTCCTCCAGGACCATTTCTATGGCTTTTGTTTTCTTCTGTCCAACAGAAACTGGCAACTTCATCTGCAAAGACAAGACAACAAGCACTGACACGAGGTGTGCATGGTGACAACACAAACTCTATATGTGAATGACGATTATAAGACAATATCCATACCTCAAAATAACACAACACTGTCAGGCCGAGAAACATCTTTACAGCAAGAAAAAATGCTTGATGTTAAGTCTGAGACATAAAATTATTTAAGAATTCGGTACATATAAAAGATACATTTATAATATACATAGTGAAAAAAAGTTCATCCACCATAACACAGAGAAAAATGTGTGAATATTCATTTGTTTTAAACGAATACTGGTATATGCAACATAAATGACATGACACCCAATGCTGAGTGGCGCCACCTACCCTCTGGCTTCGCAACGACACACCAGACTGCTTGAAGTCGGCAAACTTTATTCCTGTCGTATCTGGTGTCCCCTGGAAAATATTTACCAATGTATTAATATCTCAATACAGGTGTACAACAAATATTAGCAATAAATTATTCTACATTTAAGTGTTGTCTCTATTTAGCCGACCAACTCATTTCATTTTAATTCACATTAACCAAACTTATCACATTAACCAAACTTAACCTAAACTCTCCGTATATTTAGATGGTCTACGTTGTTACACTAATTACATTGAACATATTTTTTAAATGTAGCAATTGTGTACTTTTAAACATAATAACTAGCATTTATTTCAACATAATGTTTCATATGGTTACTATGACAACACGTTTCTATTATAATTTATACATGCAACTGTTCTGTGGCAAACCTTTTTTTATAAAAAAAAAACTTGTTTGGAAGCATTTAAAAAAAAAACGAAATTGGTCTTAAAATTCAGTTACTATTATTCAGTGCTTATATTTGGCCATGAAGTAAATGTTCACGGCACAGTTCTTACTGTTCCATCCCTGGTTCGCTGTAGCAGCTGGATTCGTTTCTTGGTGGCCTTGCGGTCAGACCGCCTGTTCTCCATGTTGCTGTCTGCAGCAGTGATCAGCTTCTGCAGGTCCTGAGTCTTCTTCTCTCGTTCCTTCTTCCTCTGTTCTATCTTCTTCAGCTCCCCCATCAGATACTCCTCCTCCTCAATCTGTCAACACGTCAGTGAACATGTGACCAGCCACAGCCAATCAGGTGTTAGGTCACACAGGCTTATTCAGCATTCAAGTTAAAATAGCTGACTGATACATGCCCATAAATTGTTATCTTGTCAGAAATGTCGGGTTCATTTAGGTCAATTATCAAAAAGTAATATAACTAAATGTGCAGTGGTGATGGGCATTGTTGTGTTCAAATATTGAAGAGATCAAATAAAAAACAATTGAATATATCTCAACTAAAGTATCAACTGTTAAATGCAATAAATTAGTGAGACTAATGAACTGTTAGTGGGTACCTTGTACTAGGGATGATCTCACAGCAATGTTGTGTGCTTATGTCGACATTGTATCCAGAGACAGAGGACAGAATGATGAGTGGGAAAGAGAAATTGACCCCAAGGACAACAGCAAGTTAATTACGACACAGGTAAATGCATATGGCTAGGATTATTTTTAGATTTAATCAATTTTATATACAACGGGCAATACTGTAAACTGTAAGTCTATGTAATGTGGTTATTCTTTGTGTTTGAGACAACAACCATTGATATACCTGTTCTGTAGTTCGGTGGAAGAGTTTGTTCAGTTGGTCCTTCCGTCGACGTTCATGTTCTGCATCGTACACTCGCAGCTTCGGCTCGCTGCTACCAGAGGGCACTCGTGACTGCAGGTATAATAAATGGCAAACCATACACATCTACAATTATGTTCAACATGAAAACATTTGAATGCTGTAAAAGTTTCTATTAGGCTTTTATAACAATTAACATAACCATCTAATAACATGTATTAAACCAACAAAATTAAACAAACACTGTCTGAAAAATGACAATGTGAGTTTTTAACATTAAGCAGCATGACAACATTTAATTAACTGCATATGCTGATGCAGTGCCAAGATTGTGACAGTGATATCTGTTTACTTGACTCCTTCACTTCAGTCTTAGGTTGGTGTATTTTCATTTATTAGTGGTGGATATTCAAAATACCACAAAGAACTAAGCGGTCCAACTTCCAAATATAATCAACAATTTTTTTTTAACGCCAAATGAACATTTGTCCATATTTAGCTGTTACATCTACATGTATGTTTAGTTGCAGTTGCTGATGGGTTTACTGATGGAACTATGCCAGAAGCTCACCTTGGTGAGGACATTGTAGATGCTGTAGTACCGCTCCTTCATGTCCTCGATGCTGCGTGCACCGAAGCGTGTCGAGTCCCACCGGTCGTGGATGACGACAAAGCGCAGGTCAAACCTGTTGCACATCTCATACAAGTAGTCCGTCTCCTGGCGCGTCCAGTGGTCATCATGCAGGTGCTGCTGGTACTCTATGTCAGAGTACACCGGGATGTCCACCGTCTAGTGACAGGACAGCATTAACAGAATCTAGTCTCTTCCTTGTGTTTCTCATAGTAATTAATATAATGTTCTTGAGACTATCAGATGTTTTGAAGGCACACGACAAAGTGCAGTGCCTGAAGATGGCTGCTAAGTGTAGTTGAAACATCAATGTGAGTCGAACGGGGGGGTAGGAAAAAGGAGGCTGGGTGGGTAAACGGGAGGCTGGGTGTGGGAGGAGGAAACGTAGAGGAAACGGGAGGCTGGGTGGGTAGAGGAAAGGGGGGCTGGGTGGGAGAGGAAACGGGAGGCTGGGTGGGTGGAGGAGAGGGAGGCTGGGGGGGGGGGAGGGGGCTGGGTTTGGAGGGCGGAGGGTGGGTGGGTGGAGGGACGGGGGGGCTGGGTGGGTGGAGAAGGAAGGGGGGTGGGTGGGGGAGGAGGGGGGGGTGGAGGAACGGGAGGCTGGGTGGGTGGAGGAGACGGGAGGCTGGGTGGGTGGAGAAAGGGAGGCTGGGTGGGTGGAGGAGAGGGGAGGCTGGGTGGGTGGAGGAGATGGGAGGCTGGGTGGTGGGGGAGACGGGAGGCTTGGGGAGGAGACGGGAGGCTGGGTGGGTGGAGGAGACGGGAGGCTGGGTTTTGGAGGAGACAGGAGGCTGGGTGGGTGGAGGGGCGGGGGGTGGGTGGGTGGGGGGAGACGGGGGGTGGGTGGAGGACGGGAGGTGGGTGGGTGGAGGGGCGGAGGGTGGGTGGGTGGAGGAGGGGGGGGGGGGAGGCTGGGTGGGTGGAGGAGAGGGAGGGGTTTGGGGGAGACGGGAGGGTGGGTGGATGGAGGACGGGGGGGTGGGGGTGGGGGGCGGAGGCTGGGTGGGTGGAGGGCGGGAGGGGGGGGGGGAGGGAGGGAGGCTGGGTGGGGGAGAGGGGAGGCTGGGTTTGGAGAGACGGAGGCTGGGTGGGGGAGAAGGGGGGCTGGGTGGGTGGAGGAAGGGGGGGCTGGGTGGGTGGAGACGGGGGGGCTGGGGGGAGCGGGGGGGCTGGGGGGGTGGAGGGGACGGGGGGGGTTTTGGGGGGGTGGGAGGGGGGGGGGAGGTGGGTGGGTGGAGAGCGGGAGGCTGGGTGGGTGGAGGAGACGGGAGGCTGGGTGGGTGGAGGAGACGGGAGGCTGGGTGGGTGGAGGAGACGGGAGGCTGGGTGGGTGGGGGAGGGGAGGGAGGGTGGGTGGAGGAACGGAGGGTGGGTGGGTGGAGGAAGGGGGGGGGGGGGGGGGAGGAGCGGGGGGCTGGGTGGAGGAGACGGAG
The DNA here is from genome assembly GCA_025642075.2 of Ridgeia piscesae. Classification (NCBI taxonomy): domain Eukaryota; kingdom Metazoa; phylum Annelida; class Polychaeta; order Sabellida; family Siboglinidae; genus Ridgeia; species Ridgeia piscesae. Next base: position 469,787 of record JAODUO010000014.1, on the reverse strand, counting down.
GCTGGGTGGGGGAGGGGGGGAGGCTGGGTGGGTGGAGGAGACGGGAGGCTGGGTGGAGGAGACGGGAGGCTGGGGGGTGGAGGAGACGGGAGGCTGGGTGGGTGGAGGAGACGGGAGGCTGGGGGAGGAAGGGAGGCTGGGTGGGTGGAGGAGACGGGAGGCTGGGGGTGGAGGAGACGGGAGGCTGGGTGGGTGGAGGGCGGGAGGCGGGTGGGTGGAGGGGAGGGGGGCTGGGTGGGGGAGGAGGGCGGGAAGGGGCGGGGTGGGTTTTGGGGGGGGCGGGGGGGCTGGGGGGGTGGGGGGGGGGGGGGGGGGGGTGGGGGTTTGGGGGGGTGGAGGGGAGGGAGGCTGGGTGGGTGGAGGAGACGGGAGGCTGGGTGGGTGGAGGAGACGGGAGGCTGGGTGGTGGAGGAGGGGGGAGGCTGGGTGGGGGGAGGGAGGGGCGGGGGGTGGGTGGAGGGACGGGGGGCTGGGGGTGGGTGGAAGCGGGGGGCTTTTGGGGGGGTGGAGGGCGGGGGGCTGGGGGTGGTGGAGGAGCGGGGGGCTTTGGGGGGAGGAGACGGGAGGCTGGGTGGGTGGAGGAGACGGGAGGCTGGGTGGGTGGAGGAGACGGGGGGCTGGGTGGAGGAGACGGGAGGCTGGGTGGGTGGAGGAACCGGGGGGGGTGGGGGGGGGGGGTGGAGGAGGACGGGGGGGGGGAAAAGGGTGGGTGGGTGGGAGGGGGGATTTGGGGGGGGAGGCTGGGTGGGTGGAGAGACGGGAGGCTGGGTGGGTGGAGAAGATGGGAGGCTGGGTGGGTGGAGGAGAATGGAGGCTGGGTGGATGGAGGAGACGGGAGGCTGGGTGGGTGGAGGAGACGGGAGGCTGGGTGGGTGGAGCAGTCTCAAACTCCACTTGTTTTGTGGAAAAAAATGTCCCCCTTTTTTACCATGTAATCAGCATGACTGTTTTGACTGTTCAAACTGTTCTTTGTCATTACCTTGTTGAAACGTCCAAATGGGTAATCTTTCCCCTCATCAGCCTTCCTGCGCCAGTGGTGAAATATAGCACCATCCTGGAACATATCAATCACCGACTCTCTTGTACCGCAAGCATCAACACCTTCTAAGTGGTACAAGACAAGACACATCACACAATACAGGCCAGATAATACATAACACACTACATGCCAGATAATAAAGTTGACAATCATCAGAAGCACAGCCCGAACACCTTTCAATGCTATAACATCTCATGCTGTTAAAGCATAGAAACATATCATTCATTACTTTATCAATCGATCAATAGTTTTTCAACACACGGATAAAATTAATAGACTAAATTGTATTTGATTTTTTTAAACACCAGTGATCCATTTGTACAAGACCAAGTTACAGATTGACCACTTACAGATCAAACTTCAAACATGATATATTAATGATTTATAAAATGTTTATACAAGCTATGTTCTTAAATATTATTTGCGATCACGAATGATAAATAAATGAAAGCTAAACACACTCCCTGAATCTCTAAATGGTTAATTTTATAAGGAAATTAAAATTGGCAATCTCACTGAACACAGTTCAACCCTTAACGTAATGGTGCTTGGTGTATATTTAAACCCTGCCCCACAAAACCACAATGAGTTCCCCACGCTACCCCTGTGTAGGTATTGTCAAAACTAAACATCCCGACTGATGTCACTGACCTGCCGGGCTGGGTTTGTAAATGGCATCCACTTCCACGGCCGAACGTGACTTTGACCAATTTTGGCCTTCATCTGTTTGTAGCCCTGATTTGTGTCAGTTGGGATGATAGGTGGAGCATCTCTGTGCAAGAAATGGGAAGACGTCAACAACGACAAGTTGGAGTAGAACTGTACATCATCAAGACTGCTCTCTCTGTGGGTTTAACCTCCTCACCCAACTTGTGAATAGTGCTTGCTACCTGCAGTGGGCTTAATAACCATCTGGTCACTTGCCAAAGCTACCCATAGGGTCTACATTCTGCATCCATCTCATTGAACTGAGACCATGGAAAGTTAACAAGATCAACACAGAAATGTGCACAATCAAACAAGGAGGATTTCAAATTTAATTGCAATGTTTGATGATGCTTTTACAGGACTAAAACATAATAAAATTACACTGAGTCAAGCTGCCCGTAAATGACACGGTTATATTGCCTAAAACAACTGTTTGTGTCGCTGCCTGTAACAAAGCTCTTAGTTCATGGCTCATATCACTATTTGTAGACTTTATCTCGCTAGAAAATAGTTTATTCTTTAATATTTAGACTGGGTGGCAGTTGTTTTCAGTGAAATGTTGTTTTCACACTACTTTTCAAGTAAATTATGCTAATTAAGACTATATTTACTTGTTGTCTGTCCAGAGTAAGCCCCACAGTTCTCTGGCCATGCCCTCAGGTCGCTTGAATTGCAGGTCTGTCTTTTTCGGCTTTTTCTGCAAAAATTGAATACCAGAGGATGCATAAAAATTGAATACTTGAACTTATTCAATGTGAAGTAGTAAATACAGAAAATATAAATTCATGAGCATAACATCACTACTGGATACTCCCATCTAGAGTAACGACATACAGAGGCAGCCTATTAAACCTATCCACTAGCCCCCTACCAATTCACCAGCAACCTACCAATTCACCAGCCCCCTACCAATTCACCAGCCTCCTGCCAATCCATCAGCCCCCTACCAATCCACGAGCCCTCTACCAATCCACCAGCACCCTACCAATCCATCAGCCCCCTACCAATCCACCAGCACCCTACCAATCCATCAGCCCCCTACCAATTCACCAGCCTCCTGCCAATCCATCAGCCCCCTACCAATCCACGAGCCCTCTACCAATCCACCAGCCCCCTACCAATCCACCAGCCTCCTACCAATCCACCAGCACCCTACCAATCCACCAGCACCCTACCAATCCACCAGCACCCTACCAATCCACCAGCCCCCTACCAATCCACCAGCCTCCTACCAATCCACCAGCCCCCTACCAATCCACCAGCCTCCTACCAATCCACCAGCCCCCTACCAATCCATCAGCCCCCTACCAATCCAACAGCCTCCTACCAATCCACCAGTCTCCAACCAATCCACCAGTCTCCAACCAATCCACCAGTGATTCTAGATGAAGCCTACCTTCTTTCCATCACTAAAAAATGCATCTTTTGTGATGAATTCATCTTGTCCTCCTGTGTCCAGTTCCAGGATCTCCCTGATGTCACTTCCTGTGCCCATCGCCATGGCAACAGGTTAGATACTGCAAAAACACAAACATTTTTGGTGACATTGCAAATTGGATGATATGACTGATGCTATTGACTTGTGTATATTCAATCACTACATAGTTTATGAAATGAGTTAAATATGCATACTACATCTAATAATTTGCGTAAATGCACCACAGAAGATATATATATATATATATATATATATATATATAAATGTATATATATATGTATATATATATGTATATATATATATATATATATATATATATATATATATATATATATATATATATATACATTATATGGTTCTGCATTAGTTGCTGTTGCATCTTGATATGTTTATTTACATGTATATAACTGTTACCAAATAAACTCAATCAATCAATCAGTATGTCATGGTTAGTTTGTCACAGTCAATAGTATGTGTATGACCCCCAAGCCCCGTCAAGCTTTGTTTTTGCCAGCAATGTTGATAATGACAACATGTGTGAATGACAATACTACTAAGACATTACATATCCTTGACCAAACATACATTTGTCACTTTAACAACTTTCCCATATGTTTTTGTCATAAATATAATCTTTTGAAACCAGAATTTAAACAAAATAGACAACTGAATGCTAATTTTCGGCAGTCATATTTTCATCTCTTGAGGTTTTGCTAAGCAACTGGTCACATGATGTGTTGGTTTGTTTAGACATACAATGAACAATGATAACTGGTATATGGAATCATCACATGTCATTATGTTATAAATTGTTTTTACATACCATGACACAAATTATTATCATACAACTTGTTTAATTTACTGTCTTAATTATATATCTAGATATATTTTATAGCTAGTTGTGCGATACCATTGTATTGTTGTAATTACATTACATAACTACATTTATTGTCTACATATTTCTGTGAACCTATCTGTAGTGCTGTCAACTGTATTTTATATGGATGTCACATGGCACTATGTTTAGTGATTTGACGTAACCCTGGGCATGACAAGTGGCCCCTGCATGGTCCCAGCAATACAACCTATAACAGTGCTTAGGAAAAGCAGTTTATCTGCAGCCTTTAGCCTAGCCCTAGCCTTGGGTGGCTAGGTAGACTGGTAGAGTTAACATGTCCCAAGCAAGATGACTTCACTGAGACGCAACCAATCCTGGGTAAGCACAAACATCAAACGACTAGCAAAACAAAAACAGTGGGCATATAAGCAAGCAAAACTAACCCAGAAATGGGAAAGGTACCACAGTCTGAGAAGTGAACTCAAGCATTCTTGTAGACAAACACATGACCAATACGTATACCAGACATCAATATCACTGTAACAGAGTTTACAAACTCCTAGCTGGACTAAACTCACATCATGGCACATTTTGATATCCACAATATACTCTCAGACACCCAGTATGGCTTCAAGAAACACAGATCTACAGAAACCCAATGGACTTTGTGCACTATAGCGAGGGAATTCCCTCCGCAATGCATTGTGGATATTTTGTACTCGTCAACATTCTGCAGTGTCGCAATTATCCAACGTTAAAAGGCCTGATTTTTGTGGGTGTCACGCAAGATCTGGCTGTATCACAAACTGGCTATATAACAAGACGAACAAGTGATTAAAACTTTACGGCACATAATCAAAGTGTGTGAATCCGTCATCAAAGAGTGTCACAACTTATTGTATTACTGGTTATGCCATACTATTTAACAGCAAGATTCTCATTGAAATCAACTTGTAAAGTTATGCGGTTGTCGCCAGTTCTGACAGTGAATGATGATGACATCCATGTCAGTGTGGGTAAGTGTGGGTTTATGTGATATAAAGGTGTATTTACAGCAGTGATAGTGTGGTTAATAAAATTATATGCCATGTCGGGCCCAAATAAAACAGGCTCACCGATGCCTGAAGGCGAAGAGGTAGAGCGCCAAGTCAAGGTCATTCAACCTGAGACACAAGGTGGTACATATTCTCGGAACACAGAACATCGCTGACCCTCTATCATGCTTGGTAGATGTCCAAGCCGGATCACCAGAACACTCGTGAGGTGGAAGAAGCATCAGCCACTGATGATGATCTACACAACGCGAGATGAGCCGTCAAATCTGGCTGCTTTGATGAATGCAAACCATAGTCACCATTCCCTGGAGAACTACCCCGGTATGTGGTATCGCTCAGTTGGTATTACGTGGTACATGCATTATTCTTCCAGCCAAACTACGACCCCAGGCACTAGCTCTGGCACACGAAGGACATCTGAGCATAGTTGGCACGAAGCAGAAGCTCAGAACGAACGTTTGGTGGCCAGGCATGGACAAAGCAGCGGAGCGACACTGTAGATCCTGTCATGGACCATGGCGAGACCTGGCTATAGACCTAATGGGTCCACTTCCATCCGGTCATCACCTGCTTGTGGTGGTAGACTACTACAGCCGCTATTATGAAGTTGTTCCAGTTCAAACCACCACAGCAGGAAAGGTGATCGACTGTCTGGACGAAATATTCAGTAGACATGGTCTTCCTATGTCTCTGAAGTCTGATAACTGTCCGCAGTTCACATCAGATAAATTTCAACACGTGCATTGCAAAGTGACCACCAGGTGGGCACAGGCGAATGGAGAAGTAGAACCCCAGAATGCGTCACTCCTCAAACGGATCCATATCGCACAGGTGGAATCGTGCGATTGGAGGAAGGAGTTGAGGAAGTACTTGACGTCCTACAGGAGCATCGAGCATCCCACAACAGGGAAGAGCCTGGTGGAATTGGTGTTTTGCTGCAAGATGACAGGCAAGATACCTGACCTGATTATGAACCACAGACCTGACGTGGCAGTGCGTGACTATGATGCTGAGCAAATGCACAAAGCAATATGATATAAGATATATGCTGACGCCAGATATGGGGCACAATATTCAAACGTAAACATGGACGACAAAGTGTTAGTCCAACAGGACCAGATCAACAAGCTGACAACAACATTTGATGCTACACCATTCACTGTCGTCAACAAGATGGGCAACAGTCTCGTTGTAGAATTGCCACAATGCATCCAATACTCGAGAAATATCTGAGTGGTGATGTAGCCCCAACAGAAGAATCAGATAGTAGGAATGTCACAGTAGGAAACAACATGTGGCAGCAGTATGAGTCATGCAGTTGAAGTTGTTGAGACGCCCGCGAATGCTGAGAACTGTCCCAACACAGCCACACCAATTCGACTGTCACCGTGCATCGAGCAACGTGAGATGCGTCCTTGACGGGTGACACGAATGCCGAAAAAAATATGAAGACATCGATATGTGAATGATATTTTAGTTGTAATAAAGTAATACACAAGACAGTGGTACAAAGGGAAGAATAATCCCCACAACATAAAGGCTACAAGGCTTCAGCAGTCTACATCAACCTTGTTTAATAGTAGCCCAAGTTAGTTATGCACTTAATGCACTTAACTTGGTCGTAGCCCAAGTTAAGTCAAATCTTGTTTGAATTCATCCAAGCTCATCCATGCTTTCTTACATAATTATACTCATTTATATTCAAAAAGTGGTTAAATTTTCTCAGATCGTTGTTAGATATCACCAGTAACAGTGTAAAGGTATAGAATTGTAGTAAAGGTGTAACATTATAATATAGTGGCACAGGCTCTCAAAGGGCTAGAGCGGCCGTTATTACATTGTGTTTACAGTAGCCTTCCTGGTAGGGAAGCTATGAGGATGTGGGAGTAGTGCGTCATCGGTCAGGTCAGACTTTAAACGCCTGCCTGCGGCTGAGCCACGCAGATGGACAGCGCCGTAGACAGCGGCCGGTCAACTACATAGTTAAGAGTTGACAGGTGTAGTGTGGAGGGAACCACTAGGTGTCAATTATACCAATAAACAGTCTGACATCGTCAGTGTGTTGAGTCTGGTGTTCAACATCACGATCCCTTACAACAGTAACAAACTACTTATGTTAGTAGTACAGACTTGGTGTCGTCTGACAATATGTTTACTCTGATCATGACAATTCTTTTGTTGTATTTTGTTGTAAAACTACAAATGTATGTATATGTATAGTAATTACGGTTATTTTAAATGAAGACGGCTTTTAGCCAAGTGACATCCATGCAATGCAACACGCTGACAATTTAATATATACTTTAGTTTTGTTGTTATACATGTTGCGTTATGAAATAAAAGTTACGTACTATATCGTTAGTAAGTAAAGTAGTTCACACAGTTGATTGGTAATATATTTGTTTAAGAGAAGTAATTCGAAAAGGGAGGGATGTAGTGTATTGGTTCCCTCATACTGGGCTACGTGTATGACATATACACTTGGTCACATGATACTTTACGCATCCGGAAAGCACATGTGCACCTTGCACAATGCAGCGAGTGGATGGTGATAACATATGCAGCAACCTTACATCTGTATTTGATTTGATTCATTTCACATTCCCAAAACAGAGCCATTACAGAATTTGAAGCACCCCAAACTGGTCAACATCATCCATCAAAACCATACCCCAACAGTTCTTGTAAATGGCAAACATCCACAACGGTCCCAGTCCTATCAGGCGTCCCGCAGGGCACTGTGTTGGGACCACTGCTGTTTCTGGCATACATCAATGATATGCCAGACTGTGTAACATCACACATCAAACTGTTTGCTGGTGACAGTCTCTTGTACGTCAGAATTAGAAGCAAGGAAGGCGCAGTGCGACTGCAGGAGGACCTCAACAAGCTCCAGGAGTGGGAGAAGACCTGGCCAATGGACTTCCACCCAGACAAATGTGAAATCCTAAGGAATACAAATAAAGTTAAACCCATCTACTATGACTAGTATATCCATGTCCACAAACTATCTCTAGCCATAGACCACATCCCTAAATCGAAGCAAGAGAAAGCTAGACAAAGTGCGACCAATCTTGGAGAACGGCTACACAACACTGCAAGACACTTCTAAGGCATAAATATCAACAGCAAGCTGTCCTGGAACCACCATGGAGATGTTATCACAAGGAAAGAAATAGCACCCTCACCTTTCTTAGACGCAACACCAGCAACTGCCCAAGACCAGTCAAGGCATACTGCTACCAAACCATGTCAGACCTACACTTGAATACACCTATACTGTCTGGGACCCCACCACCAAACAAAATATCAATAAACTTGAAATGGTGTACAGGCGAGCAGCCAGATATGTACACAGTGACTGGCGGTGCGACTGAAATGATCCAACAATTGAAATGCCCGTCCGTAGAACACCGCAGACACACAGCTAGACTCACAAAATTCATCATGGCTTAGTTGACATCCCTCCCAGTAAATACACCCAGCCAGCATGCACCCATTGAGCTTAAAGTATCGTGACCGCTGATTTTAACATGCACTTTTATATATGTAAGGTAGTAGTTTTGATGCATGCATACTTCCATAGTTATGTTATAATATGCATTGACAGGCTAATTAAGAGATGGTACATATCTTAATTTACATTTTAATGTCGCTACCAGCCACAATATGGCAGCACCACAGGTGCTGGATATCGTTACATTCTTTATTTTGTGAAACTTCCTTTTCATGATTGAATTACCAAGTGTTGATTATAATTATATTTAAATAATTATAATAATTGATTAGATTAACCACAACATGAGATAAGATATCTCAGAAATACTGGTCATGTGTGTGTTTGACCAAGCATTGATACAGCAGCTGTTTGCTAGGCTGGATCGAGTTTCAAACAACAAGAAGACATTTAATTTTGGAAGGGGCCAGACCTCATAATCTGGTGCTGCGAGCAGGGTTGTGGCCTTGGACAAACCCCAACACACACATGGACACCAACAGCTGGAGAACATGACTGAGGCAGAACTACAACTACCATCGATGATCTACAACCATGTCTACAATGAACAGTTTGAACATTATCGTTGATGAGTCTAACCAATGCATAGCCACCTTGTTGAGTTGATGAATAATATGTTGCACATTCACTTAAATGCCATGATTGTTCTGTATTAATGTTCTACTAATACTATATATTTTCTTATAGCTGCCATGACTCAGTGCTGAGAGAGCTGCTAGAGCAGAGGAGAGAGCTACTAAAGCAGAGGAGAGAGCTACTAGAGCAGAGGAGAGAGCTGCTAGAGCAGAAGAGAGAGCTGCTAGAGCAAGAGGAGAGAGCTGCTAGAGGAGAAGAGAGAGCTGCTAGAGCAGAAGAGAGAGAGAGAGCTGCTAGAGAAGAGAGAGCTGCTAGAGCAGAGGAGAGAGCTGCTAGAGCAGAGAGCTGCTAGAGCAGAAGAGAGCTGCTAGGGCAGAAGAGAGAGCTGCTAGAGCAGAGAGCTGCTAGAGCAGAGGAGAGCTGCTAGAGCAGAAGAGAGAGCTGCTAAAACAGAAGAGAAAGCTACTAGAGCAGAGGAGAGAGCTGCTAGAGCAGAAGAGAGAGCTGCTAGAGCAGAAGAGAGAGCTGCTAGAGCAGAAGAGATAGCTGCTAGAGCAGAGGAGAGAGCTGCTATAGCAGAAGAGAGAGCTGCTAGAGCAGAAGAGAAAGCTGCTAGAGCAGAAAAGAGTTGCTAGAACAGAGGAGAGAGCTGCTAGAGCAGAAAAGAGAGTTGCTAGAGCAGAAGAGAGAGCTGCTAGAGCAGAAAAGAGAGTTGCTAGAACAGAAGAGAGAGCTGCTAGAGCAGAAAAGAAAGTTGCTAGAACAGAAGAGAGAGCTGCTAGAGCAGAAAAGAGAGTTGCTAGAGCAGGGGAGAGAGCTGGTAGAGCAGAAGAGAAAGCTGCTAGAGCAGAGAAGAGAGCTGGTAGAGCAGAAGTATCTGCTAGAGAAGTAGACAGGGTGGTATACGTGTTTAGAGAAAGGAAACTACCTAAACTACGTGGTCGTCCTCGAGGTGCGCAGGACATAAATGTCACAGACTGGCTGAGGACAAGTCTGAAATATGACTGTGATTTCATGGTGAGCAAGACATGACTCGACTACTGGATGCCATAGAGGAGTCCTATGGTCACGTAGACTCAGCAACTAGCCAGAAGAAGGAATTTTATCGCAGGGTCCAGGGAGCAAAAGAGTCTTTCCAAGATTATTCTTTGGCTTTGGTCAGGATCACTGATCGAATTGTGTAGAGGCGGACCCATCAACAAAGAGTTGAAAGAGATTAACTGAAGGTGTAATAATTAGATCAATGAATTCTGCGGACATCAACTGTCCAGAGCAAAGCCGACACATCTAAAGCCGCACCAGTACAATGCTGCAACAGTCTGCCCATCACGTGAAGTGGCTGCTGCCATTGGCACATCAAAAAATGACAAAAGAAGCAGTGACTGTGTCGTGCTGTGTCACAAACAGACAGAACACAAGTTCTGTGAACATTTTACTGTCGATTTCCGATTTGGTGCAGAATGTTCGAAAGGGATATCTCTGGAACTATAAGAGCTGCAAAGGTGACATTTCACCACACTGTGCATATTGGTCTACAACTGTGCCAAATTTCACATTCCTGTGAGCTGTCTTTATGTTGCAAATGTATTAAAATATTTCATTAAACTTTAAAGCTGTTTTTCTCAGAATCGGTTTGCAGAAAATGACTTGGTACACCTTCTCTTTATAAAAACAATAACTTGGCGACCAATACAGCTAGACATTTGTGTTTGGTACCATTGGAAAGCCCATAAATTTACCTTTCACGTGGTACCTTTAACTCAAAAAGTGATTTTCCTACTTATTCCTGAACTTGTTGTGTTGGATCACAATTGATAACCATTTCCATCGAGAGCTGCGACGACTGAATTTGGACGAACCAGAATTGATGTTCTGGTCGTTCAGAATGAGGGCACAAAGTGGCTTGGCAATGAAAGAACAAGGACCACCACTGTTGATGAGGTGTGTCACCAGGGTGACACACCAGGGTGACACACCAACATTTGAGGAGAACATGAAGAAGCAGCAGGTCCAGATGGACACTAACAAGAGGAAGCTTCATCTACTCCTCTGTGCATCAAAGAAACACGCCCAGTGTAACAACAATGAAATGAGGGCGTTGTACGGGTGTGTTATGGCTGTGGATCACCTGATCACGTGATCAGACAGTGTACAGTTACGACATCTCCGAGTCAACAGAAACGAGGTGGCCAACCAAAAATGTCCCTCAAGCACGACACAGGCGGGAAACTGACTCCCTCCACCACTGAATGCCAGGTGGTGGAAGGGGATGTCTTTGGCTTGCCAGATTGCATCGATTCAGAGAGGATTTACTCCAGGGCAATAGGTCATTGTCCAGAAGCAACCATCAACATTGGATATGTAGAATGTAGGTGTTTGTTGGACTCTGGGTCAGAGGTATCAATGGTGACAGAATCATTCAGGATCCAGATAGACACACTTCTAAATATCACAGCAGCAAATGAGCTCTGCATAGAACAGGTTACGTCAAGCTCAATCTTAGTGCGAGATTCTTCTTGTGCCCAGCGAGCAGCTAAGGAATCAATTCCTTGTCTTCTAGGGTGCAATGTGTTGCGGAGAATTTCAAGACATGTGTTGGGTGAATCGGGATCCGAGGAATTCCAGAAACATTCAGATGGAGCAGACTGGCTCAATCCAATCAGACCCGAGTATGTATGTATATATATATATATATATATGATATTCTATTTATACGCCTATACGACCCACGTACGTAAATATATGTACCCGGAATTCTATCCATAAATACTGTCCAATCACAGGGTTAGTGGAATATGCAGTTATGTCTATAGAGACACACATGCGCAGTGTTAACATGTCCGCCATGGGCAGGGGTAGAAATAACTCCAGAATTTCTGGTAGTCAGCAGGACTACTTAGTTGGGAAATCTGGTAGTCCTCAGATATATCTGGTAGTCATATGGCCCAGATTTAAGCAAAATAACATGACAAACACAACATTAGAAAACAATTCCCAAATTTTGTGGTAGTCCATCGGACTACTGTTGTCATCATCTTTGGTAGTCCGACCAAGTTTCTGGTAGTCCTCGGACTACCACTATTTCTACCCCTGATGGGGTGAGACTATTTATGAGGATAAACCTGCGATAATCCCTGATGTTTCTAACTGCCAGTAGCCACTTTCCTGTATTAATAAAATATGTATTTAAAAGAGAACAATTTAACCATACTGTTCTGGTATTTAATCTTCTTCTAAAGAGTATTTTATATGGATATGAAGCCGATGTGCCCAAGCGGAGTAACTGGAGGTGATACGGTTGGGAGCGAGATGTTTGGGTTGCGCGGGAATGATTAGACACTTGTGTTACCGCTGTTAAACGTTCACCATGTACAAGAACTGAGAAATGGTTGTTTTGTCTGGAAAGACTGAAGGGTTCTAACAGTTAGCAAGTGGCGGAACATTGTGGTGTGGTCTGATGCCTGACTGTGGGCAGGGTTGTTTCTTTGGCGATTTAATAAAAGACTTGATGATACTGGCAACATTCGTCCGCATCCAACCTTGACAATACCTTGACCATTCTCAAGAAGGGAAGAGTTGTTCTGTGCGTTGCCAACTTGCCAATGAAACCGAACAGGACAATGAATGCGACTTGGACTATGACTAAAGTAACGGTAGTAGACGGTCAACTGGAGCGTGACTGTCACTGTGCCTGTCAGATCCATCAAGTGGGAGAAGACAAGGTGGTGTTGGCCCACTACGAGAAGACATCACACCGAAGATTGACATGAATTTCCATTCAGTTTGGACTTGGAGGAGGACAACCTCAGTGAAGAACAGAAGAAGTTGTTACACGCCATGCTACTCAGGCATGTTGGCGCATTCAGTCTCGGTGATGACGACTTAGGCTACATTGACAGTGTGAAACATGGATACCACTGGCGGATGAAACACCCATAAGGATCCCACATCGTCGAGTGCTGCCCAATCTGCAGCAGGAAGTGCGCCAACATCTAGAGTTAGATGCGGCAAGGCATTATCAGGAAGAGCAAGAGTCCTTGGGTATTCCAGGCAGTTCTAGTGAGGAAGAAGACCAGAGAGCAGCCAAGAATTGTTGAAGCATTGGAAGCACTCCGAATAGCCAGATAGTTGTGCACCTTGGATGCAGCCCAAGGATCCAAGCAGTGTGCCATGGAAGAACATGACATACAGAAGACTGCCTTTCTCTTACAGACAGGGGGATTCTTTGAGTTCACAAGAATGGCGTTTGGTCTTTACAATGTTCCTGCCATGTATCGGCATCTCATGGAAAGTATGTTAAATGATTTCAATTACCAGAATCTATTGATATACGTTGACGACATACTGTTATATTCAGTGACTATAGTAGATATGGTAACCAATCTAGACGTTGTATTAACCTGCCTCGAAGAGCAGGGTTTGAAAGTGAAACCATTGAAATGTCATTCCTTCAAGCAGAACTATCTAGGGCATGTAGTTTCTGCAGAAGGTGTATCCTGTGATCCTTAGAAGACTGAGGCCATAGACAGTTGTCTGACACCAACCTCCGAGACAAGAGTGTCTTGGGACTTGCTGAGTATTATGGGCGAATGGTACCTAGATTTTCCAAAATTGCCACTCTGCTGAAAGCTTTGGTTGGTGGGACAAAGACGAGCAAGGAGAATCCCACATGAAAGAAGATTCTTGACAATTCTGCATCAATTTTTTTTCCTTTCGTAAACCGATGGTCTGCAGACTGCCAAGAATCATTCGCGCAGCTGAAGAAACAACCGACATCTAGTAAATGTCACGAGATACCCCAACTGATCCCAGCAGGGAGGGTATATTTGGACACACTGCCCAGCAGCAACATATGGACTCTAGGGGCAGTACCCATGTGGATGGTTATTAGCAGAATACGATCAAATTGTGCATATGCAGATGTCACAACGGATAAGATATACCGTGATCATCTCGTGTCAAGTGTTCTGAATGAGGGAGTAAGGGATAAATTATGCAACACGATTTAACATTGGAAAAAAGCATTGGATATCATCAGCAGTTCAGAAATAAAAGCTGAACAAGCAAAGGCATGGAATTCCATTGGTGACAGACATGCACGCGATGAGTGGGGAAAGCGTGGTAATGAGGCAGAATGCATAAGACCTACCAGAGAAGCAACACATGCGACAATAGGTATAGTTGTGAACTGTTCATTTTGTGAGAAGACACACGATAGAAGTAAATAGAGTCTGTCAGGGACTAAACCATTTTGCTGCAGTGTCGAAAACTGAAAGCCAGGAGAGACATCAAAACAGTCGAGACTGAACAATACGGTGTGGGTAGTCTGAAAGATGATTCAGCTACTCAGCACTCAGTAAACTGTTTGAAGTTGTGAACAGACAGCAGAGTGAGGCAGGCTACATAACACTTGGCATCGGGCATTAAGTGCAATACTGGATCACAGTGTGACACCCTACCACTAAGTGATTACAAGTTAGCTACTGGAGACACTAACCTGAAGAAACTTGCATGAGTCTCAGACACACTGACTGTGTGTGGTGGGAAGAAAGTTAAAGTGATGGCGACAATAACACTTCAAGTTCACAGAAATGGCCCTAAGCACAATTTGCACTTCAAAGTGATGAACGGTAAGCACTATCAGCCACTGCTAAGTTGCCAGACATGTCTTGGCATCCATGCGATCAAGTGGATGGCTGTGGAGACACGCCAAAGCCCTCGAGTATAAACAAACTTGATGCAAAGCTGGCAACGAAGACGCCTTGCTTTGAAGCAACTGACATACAGCACAAATAGTTGTTTGTATTAATATATAATATAGTATTAAACAAGCAATACCTTTACAGTAGAGTCCTCGCATACCCAGACTTCTTGTGTCCATTTATTGTGGAGATCGATGTGCCACGTGTGGATGACGCAGTGACTTTAGGGAGTTGTGCCACGTGTGGATGACGCAGTAGTCTTTAGGGAGTTGTGCCACGTGTAGATGACACAGTGACTTTAAGGGAGTTGTGCCACGTGTGGATGACGCAGTGACTTTAGGGAGTTGTGCCACGTGTGGATGACGCAATGACTTTAGGGAGTTGTGCCACGTGTGGATGACACAGTGACTTTAGGGAGTTGTGCCACGTGTAGATGACACAGTGACTTTAGGGAGTTGTGCCACGTGTAGATGATGCAGTGACTTTAGGGAGTTGTGCCACGTGTGGATGACGCAGTGACTTTAGGGAGTTGTGCCACGTGTGGATGACGCAGTGACTTTAGGGAGTTGTGCCACGTGTAGATGACGCAGTGACTTTAGGGAGTTGTGCCACGTGTAGATGACGCAGTGACTTTAGGGAGTTGTGCCACGTGTAGATGACGCAGTGACTTTAGGGAGTTGTGCCACGTGTAGATGACGCAGTGACTTTAGGGAGTTGTGCCACGTGTAGATGACGCAGTGACTTTAGGGAGTTGTGCCACGTGTAGATGACGCAGTGACTTTAGGGAGTTGTGCCACGTGTAGATGACGCAGTGACTTTAGGGAGTTGTGCCACGTGTGGATGATGCAGTGACTTTAGGGAGTTGTGCCACGTGTAGATGACGCAGTGACTTTAGGGAGTTGTGCCACGTGCAGATGACGCAGTGACTTTAGGGAGTTGTGCCACGTGTAGATGACGCAGTGTTGGGAACACAGATAACGAGTGACATGAAATACAACATTCAGTTCGAACAACAGTCTGTTGCTGTGTAGACCATGAATGCATGTTTGTAGATTCAATGAGAAGAATTAGTGTCTACCGAGATGGCAGACATTTAGCTTGGAAGGTTGTAAGGTAGTAGTTTTGATGTATGCATATTTCCATAGTTATGTTATAATATGCATTGACAAGCTAAATAAGAGAATAAAGAGATGGTACATATATTAATTTACATTTTAATGTCGCTACCAACACCATAGGTGATGGATATTGTTATATTCATTATTTTTTGAAACTTCTTTTTCATGATTGAATTACCAAGTATTGATTATAATTATATTTAAATAATTATAATAATTGATTAACCATTTACTACAACATGAGATCCAATATCTCAGAGATACTGGTCACGTACGTGTGTGTTTGACCAAGCATTGACACAGCAGCTGTTTCCTAGGCTGGCTTGGGTTTCAAACAAGGAGGAGACATTTAACTTTGGAAGGAGCCAGACCTCATATGAATAATGTGAGAGTCATTAATGAGTCTCCAGACTCCAGAGCAGTGTTGGGGTTTTATTTTTAGATATGTGTTCAAAAGTAAGACAACAAATAAAGAATTGAGAAATGATTGGAGCTGATTTGTTGTTTGTACAATTTGGCATTTCAACACCATTATTATAAATTTTTATGGACAGGCTAATCGCAGAGCAGCTCTGCGAATAAGGTCACACTCGTCACTATTCGCAGAGCAGTGACATCATGCTCTGCGAATTAAGAAAACATGGTTGCTATTATTGACAAAGCTGGTAAGAAAGGGTGTTTATTGGATAATTAGAACTCAGTGCGTAGGTTTTACTAGCTGCTTACTAAATACCGTTGGCGTGTGTTAATAGATATTTTTTCTAAATACTATTCTGTCCTAACAATGACGAGGCGTGCGTTGCGGATAATGTCACAACAAATCATAAGCGGTGTTGGTAGTCTAGTGGTTAGCATTTCCACCTATCATGTTGATGGCCCGGGTTCAATTCCCAGTAAAGGCAGTTATATTTTTATTGTTTTGCAATTTCTATACTCGTATTTTATATATTCTATTTCTTGACTACCTGGTATATTGATAAATAATATCAACTACAACATTGCCACCTTTGTTATATGGAACTGTTTCCCTAATTCGCAGACCAGTGATGTCACTGCGATGCGAATTAGGGAAACTCTTTCCTAATCGACATAGACTTGAAATTATATATATATAATCTATAAGAATTTAAACAGAAAAGTATTCACACATGTCACAACTATGTAATGTATGTATGTATATTATATATATATTCCCTAAGTTGCAGAGAAGTAACCTCACTGCTCTGCGAATAGTGGCGAATGTGATCTTATTCTTGTCCAAATTTTTAATCAGCACTGGCCAGCATTTGAACATGTGCACTGTATTCCACAAAATTAGGCATATCTGACGGCAGTGGATTATTGGAAGAAGAAGAGTGGTGTTTACACAGTTTGTTATTTTCACTTTTTAATAATTTATTTTAGCTGTTGAAATTAAATGACCTAGGCTCCTACTGCCCCCTGATGTGATCCCTATACGATATCCAGATGTAATTATCACTTCTATTTTCCCAAGTACCATTCGACATTGCCATTGGAACTCCTTCCTTCAACATGCTGTAAATCAAAACAGCCTGGATGCATTTAATAATATTCAGATTTTGCATTATTCCACTTGTTGACATAACTAGTTCTTCTGCACAGTTCTGACAATCACATTTTGCACCCTAAAAGTACACAAATATTCCTGTTCGCCCGCCTGCATCCTCAGCATGTTGAGGCCAGGCGGCATCCGGAAGAAGATCCCAGATTCAACACAAGGAAGTACTTATATACTGGCTATAAGCAAAACGGAATTTGGCTACAATGCAAGGCTGGGCACTGAATGCGAAATATGAATATACCTCAATTATCACCCACGAATTGAACGACACTCAATACTTTTCAAAATACAAAACGTAATTGCTCAAATGTGTCATGTCTAATACGTACGTGTTCTACAGTAAAATGTGCACTGACGTCCCGCATCAATTAACTTGGAAACTCAACTCGCAGGGTTTATATTTGCCCGGTTAACTCTTTGTTTTGCCATCTCTTGCTACCGAATACTGCCATCTAGCGACTAGCAACAACATTACCAATGTTGCCAGCTCCGCAATTTTCCCGCGGAATTGGGCTAGTTTTAGCCACTGGTAACTATTATAGCTCATTGTTATCGTCTAGTAGTCCAGGCATGAAGCCCGGGGAGGGTTATGATGTTGGGGAAGGGGTAAAATGCAATATGCTTTACCTCCTGGTACTACCATTTTCATCGCCATATATATTAAGGCGTCGATCCGGTTTTAAACTGGTAGGGTATAAAATTATAGTAAATAAAAATATATTGTTGGTCTGGTGCTAATTCTAAAATAAGCAAATACCTTTATGGTATGCTATTTGATCAGAATCACTTGCCACACATCTTTGTAATTCCCCCAACGCGTATGCCATGTGTCTGTGAAATCAGACAACAGCCAGCTATAATGCGTGTGAAAGAAAGGTAAACTGTCTTCTTTGTATTTTAAATTTGGTGATACTAACACCAGTAGCGTAGATGTCAGTAACAACTTGAAGAATCTTCAGTAATTAAGACATTATTTTGTAGCCCCAGAGCACTTGAAATGAAAGTGAGGCGTGTACGTACGAGGTACACTTGTGGAAGGAACACATGCAGATTCCTTGTTGCAAGAGCGCACGAACTCCTGACAGAGGCCCGTCATCTCCAGACTGTTGGCGCTAGTGGGTCTTACTGTATTGATAATGCAATGCAATTTTTTATAACTGTTGTTATTGTACAATATACTGAAGATTCATGTGTGTTATTATATTCTTTATACAATTGCTTATTTTTGAAATAATTGATTACCAATTTTTTTTTAACCAAGCTGCACAACAGATTATTTATTGTTATTAACAGTAATTGTTGTGTTATAATTCCCATACAGTGCACTACTTATTTGTATAGCCTCTAAATCATACCAAGCTCCAACAGTTATTTCATCTGGCAGAAGCGCTGACAGAATCGAAATAATAAAACAAACGATCAGTTGCTGTTTTTCTCACGCATCGGATTGACGGCATCTACTTTGGCAGCAGCGCTTGGCGTACCAGTACCGACACTGCGGAGACGACTCCATTTGTGAGAATCTCAGATGGGTCCTGTTATAAACAGTCAGTTAGCTATATTACATTCACAACTTCTTCAGAATGAAATGGGGACAGTTCTCACATTACTGTTTTCACGGTTTGACGTTGTTGACTATACAAATAAGCTAATTAATCCAAAATAACAACTATGATGAACTGCAGCATTTGGTAGTAATCTGTGATGACGGATATTTGATGTCATTGTTTTTTGTATGCAATTTGTTTTGTTTGTTACGTGTTCATATATCTGCAGGTCCAATGTTATCATCCACTTGTGTACAACTTTTAACGTGTTATTTCAAGTATTTGACAGTAACACAATTCGTGCAGTAGTAGGTCTATGGACACCATTTTGACCCGTCGTCTTTCTTTGTTCTTGCATTGCGATACAGGTATGCCACAAATCATGCCAGTGAACGTGATCTCTGTGGCTGCTGCATTATATGTTCCTGTCATACGTCAGCATGGCAAGTCACACACGCAATTGTATTTGCTCGGTATACTGCGCCACCACGCAGGGTCGTTGACAGCAGTTCGTGACATTTTCGACACACATGGTGTCCCTGCTGGCATACAATCTCGTATACAACCCCCAACACTACCGGCCGATTTTGCACAGGTCCTCGACAGAATACGCGTAAACGTGCCAGACATTGCGCTAACCTCATCGGAAAATTACACAGTGGAATTTAATGAATATTTTATACTTATTACTGTGGTTACGTTCAGACACACATGTGGCACACACACACACACATGTGGCACACACACACACACACACACACACGCACACACGCACGCACGCACGCACGCACGCACGCACGCACGCGCACACACACCCTTTATCGTATAGAACAAAAACTATAGTAATGCAATGTCTGCGCATGCGTAAGGTTTGGCGTCTAGAACGGAAATGACGTGAACATTTTCTACGCGTGACCATTTTCCATGGTGAACGATCGGTGAATGAGGCGCCGCCTAGGTCTGGTTGTGAAGCAACGTGCAGCGTTCGTCCACACAGTAGGTTTATAGAAATAATAAATATTGTAATATAGCTCTACATGCTACTGTAAGATGTAGCAACATGTAAGGCGTGAGAAACGACGAAAGTATTATGTACTAATGCTGTTGCAATATAAATGATTAGACCGGTACGCCAAAGCCAGACTTTGCTCCGAGACCGAGAGCAAGCAACAGCTTAAGTGTTCAGGGCCATTATCACAAAACCCACTTAAATAAGAAGGCCTGCCCTATAACTTATTTTAAAATCTTGTGACTGTCTGTAGTATGAAAAATAGCATAATAATATATATTATTTCGGTTACTTTTCGTCGATATGACGTCACCGCCGCGACGTGAGCATTACGTCACACCATAGTCTAGACTCGCTGTTCTCATTGCGGAATTTCCGGTAGCCATTTTATTAACGAGCAAACGATTTGTGTTCTCGTTATGAACAGTAATGTTGATCAATAATAGCATGCCTTACTAATCCCGTTATGGATAATTACGACGCTCTTTCCAACCAACACATGCGTGATATATAGACTGAATGTATGTTTCAACTTGTGCTTGTCTATGAAATATCTGCATCGTTGCAATCTGAATAAATTGTTCGTGTAACGGTATGCTTATTTTTAATACGCTTAGGCCCTATAATTACAGCTGGACAGAAAGACGACATGTATCATGGTGGTGTGACGATAGTAGTGTTCTAATGTCAATATGTGCTATCAGGCTGCACAAGGCTTGTGTTTTCTCTGTTAACTGTGTTCGTCTTTATGTTGCAGAAGCAGAGCGTCAGCCGTGACGTCAGCGGACACCTGAAATGGGAGTATCCAGTAGAAGGTTAGTTACTAATTCGTAACTAATGTTTTGTGTTTCAGGTGATGTAACCCAGAAGAGGACGCAGAAGAGGAAACAGAAGAGGACGCAGAAAAGGACGCTGAAGTGGACGCAGAAGTGGACGCTGAAGAGGACGCTGAAGATGGAGCAGAAGAGGACGCAGAAGGGGACGCAGAAAAGGAACATAGAAGCGGACGCTGAAGAGGACCCCGAAGAGGACCAGGAAGAGGACGCTGAAGAGGAACGGAAGAGGACGCTGAAGAGGACGCTGAAGTGGACGCAGAAGGGGACGCAGAAGATGGAGCAGAAGAGGACGCAGAAGAGGACACAGAAGAGGACGCAGAAGAGAACCTAACTACTAACTAATTCATTCTCTGTTAACGCTCTTTTTTCTGTTTTCATGTGCCGTGACGTCAGCGGAGATCGGAAGAACGAATCTTAGCAAAGGGTAAGTGTCATCGTTAGCTAGCTAAGTCTTAACTTGTCTGTATTGCCTTTCAAGTCTCTGGTTGCATCAACTTTTCCGTTGCCCTGCTAATGTTGGCGTTTTTCTGTTGTATGTGCAACCATCAGCCATGACGTCAGTGGACATCTGAAGAAGAACATTCAGCAACAGGTAGTTATGCATTTGTCATATCCACCTATGCTGCTACTGACTCCACAGTTTGTTTTTGTTAATTCTGAACTTGTTTGCTTTTCAGATGGTCCTACACATGGTCGCGAGTCGAGTTGGTGATATTTCACCGCGCAAGTCCGGCAGGTAGGACAATGCTGTTAGTATGACGTCATTGCACATTTGTTTTCTATTCTTTCTGTTCTCATGCTGAAGGACCGGTCATAACGTCCGCGGACACCTAGCGAAGGTGCGTGTGTATCCCCTGCTGTAGACACGTCGGTGTCTCCGGGCTGGTATTATATTCTTTTGTCATTGTTTATTCTGTCACAGGGTAACATTCTAAACATCGTGATGTTGGTCAGTTTCACTGTGTATGTTTTCTGTTTCATGCATCATCAGTGACGTCAGCTGAGAGCATCAGGAAGAATGCTTTGTTCTCTGATGACTCTTCCTTGACGAACGATCCGTAACATTGAAGAAGCTTTGATGCTTCAGTTGGTGAAAATAAGGTAAGGAAAGGCACGGGAATAATTGTGTATTAGATCTTCAGATACATTATCTATTATGTTCTGTTTGCAAGTTGAAACCTGTACAGCGCAAGTCGCGGCAAATCGTGGACTCGCAGTGGGGAGAAACGTACAACAAAAAGGGTAATAGTGTTATGAATACATCATTCTAGAAACGTAAAATACCTTCGTAATTGTATCCTTCGTGACATGTCTTTTGCATTTTAAATTTAATGTATCAATTATGCCTTTACAGATCGGCCATGACATGCTACCTATATTATAACCACTAAATAGGACACAATGATACAGAAATATAATATTTAATGTTATTAGCGGTTTTGTTCTTTGTTTTAGGTCGGAAAATACCACATTCTTGACGTTTAACGCGGCAGGTGATGACGTCAGTTCAGCAAGGTCACACGCATTCTACTTTTGATATGGGTATTATTGTTGTTTAAGGGTAGAGAGAGCGAGAGTTTCAACAACATGATGGCGTCTACGGGACACTTTTCAGTCGTCGAGCTGTCATGGCGGGATGCCACGTGACAACTATGCATGTCCTCCGCGGCAATCTCCGTGGTGAGTGTGGAATTCTTAGTATGATTGGGTTGCCAAATGTCACCTTAAATAGCATGCGTTAATTTACTCTGAAATGTATTCATTGTTTATCAACGGGTTTTTATCAACAATGCATAAATTACGCAAGACACGTGACCAGACCACAATTTAATTCGGCATGTACATAATCATTATTTATTATCCAGAATTGATCGACGCCGAATGGCCTCATGTTGCTATGGTGTCGTTTAAATGTATTGTTCTTTTTTTCAACAGCGACGACCGGCGGCAGATAGATGACGACAGACGACAAGGTGACAATAGGTGGCAACTTGACGACTGGCGGCAAGGTAACAACAAGCGCAAGGTGACGACACAACAATTGGTACGGATTCTTGCGGCCTAGGCCACAGCGACAGGAGACCTTCGGACAACCGACAGTGTGCTGGACATGCGCTTCGTAGCCGGTGTGATAAAGTACTAAGTGTGCCGTCGTACTTTCTCAATTATTGGCAAAGTAAGCATTGCAATAAAATGTGTGCATTGAGAGACGATTCCAAACAAATCATTGTTTCTGCGGAAGAAAAAGCGGTACCTTTCTACGAAACATTCATCTTGCGCTGATAATGACTACAATGGTTACCGGATCTGAAATGATAAGTTACTTCGTGAACATCCGTCTGTGTGCTAGTTTATGAAGTGATTGTTGCTACGTAGGTTAATAGCGAAACCGAAAATGCACAGACCATCGCTGCAACACTCGCTCTGCCAAAGTGGCGACATCGACACACTAAGTTCCGTGCATCGCTCGGATGGACCAAAATCTAACATGTGCCACATGTGCAAATAAAAAGAAACTGAACATCACTGGCTGTATTGGTATGTTCTTGCATTAAATATGCTTTGCTTACATAATTAAAGGGAAGTTGTTTGTCCGTCGATTGTTTCATTAACTCGTTCTCAAGACTAGACTAATTATGTTGAAGATACTTTGCTGCCCGCAAGTTGCGTTTTATATGCCCAAAACCGTATTCGTTGTTTGTATTTTAGTCCAAAATGTAAATAAAACATTACGTTTATAAATAACTGATAGTAATATAGGTGTCGCCTGGTTTAACCCCAAAGCGAAATTTGAAAGTAAAATATATAAGTCGTAAAAACTGTATTTTGGTGTTAACTATATTGGAATATTATTTATTTGAAATGGCAATATTTAAAGCCTCTATGTGTGTGTGCGTACTATGTATGGCTGTAGCTTACGTTGTTTCCAAGATAAGACAGTAATAGGCTTTGACCTGCACCATATTTAAAAACATTGAATATATCCATGTCAAAGAAGGTTATATTTTAATGACTAATTATATATACACACGCACACGCACACGCACACGCACACGCACACGCACACGCACACGCACACGCACACGCACACGCACACGCACACGCACACGCACACGCACACGCACACGCACACGCACACGCACACGCACACGCACACGCACACGCACACGCACACTTTTTTCTTCCACCTGGCATATCCTGGTTTGTTCATAGGACTCAGCTCCCTTCCGGATCAGGCTGCGCCAGGTGCCTCGCTCAGCTGCTAGGCTTTCCCAAGTCTCGTTGTTGATTTCAATGGCCTTTAGGGAGGATTCGAGGAAGTCTTTATAACGTTTGCGCTGACCGCCAGTAGACCTCCTCTAACAGTTCTCCATACAACAGGCGCTTTGGTAACCTCTCATCGCTCATTCTGACAACATGGCCTGCCCATCGAAGTTGAGCTTTCTTCAGTAGAGCATGAATGCTTTGCAGCCCTGCACGCCTGAGGACCTCCGTGTCTGGGATCATGTCTGCCAGTTGATGTGAAGCAATCTCCGCGGGCAATTGGTATGGAATCTGTTTAGCTTCCTTGCGTGCCCACAGAAGACTGTTCATGTTTCGCAGGCATAGAGGAGAGTGGTCATGATTACAGCTTTGTAGATTTTCAGCTTTGTTAAGAGATTGAGTCCTTGTCGTTCCCACACATTCCTATGAAGCCTTCCTAAAGCTGTGCTTGCCTTGGCAATTCTTGCATCAATCTCGTCGTCGATAAGTACATTTCTGGAGAAGATACTGCCGAGATATATGAACTTGTCTACAGTTTGCAGTTTCTGGCCCTTGACTGTGATGGTTGGATCTGTGTAGTTTGTCTCAGGTCTCAGGTTGTTTACTCCAAACAGCCCAAACTTTGGCTAACGCAGGAGTTTGTAGTGCTTCTTGTACGCATGCGTTTGGTTGTATGTATGTTTGTTTGTTGTAATTTATTTGTTTGTTTGTTTGTTTTACAGGCAATTTAGGTGATTGAGTGTTGTGAAGGGGAGGTTCATTATTGCTGCTTGAAAAGGATTTTCTATTTCAGAACTGTGTGGTGGGATCATATTCCAAATGCGAATTGCACGGGGGTAAAAGGACACTGCAGTGTTGATACGGCACCTGGTGGCGATGTAATGGCCACGGTTGTTTGATGGTTTTAGTAGGCCCGGTGGTGGTGTTATGTTGATTATGTTATTCAAAATGTTGTAAAATGTCATGGCTTGTTTGATAATCCTGCGTCGCTCAAGAGTGGGCCATCCAAAGGTGGCTATTAGGTCGGTTGTGGCTGTTTGGCATCGATGGTCGTTTTTGACAAATCTGGCTGCACGGTGCTGTACCTTTTCAAGATGTTTAATTTGGGTAGTGGTGTGTGGATTTCATATAGGAGAGGCATATTCAAGTTTTGGTCGGACTAGCATGTTATAGGCAGTTTCTCTTACCTCAGGTTTGCATGGTCCGAGGGTTCGTTTGATCATACCTAAACATTTTGATGATTTGGAAGCTATGTCAGTGATATGAGTTTGTGTGGGGTGCTGGCTGAAACATGACCTTCGTTTTCTCTATGCTGATGGTAAGTCCAAAAGCATCGCAGGCAGATGAAAATGTGTCCATGTTCCGCTGCATCTGATCTTCTGAGCTGGCATTTAGAGCGCAGTCATCAGCAAACAGAAAGTCACGTGCTCTCTCCTCCTTCACTTTAGTTCTGGCTTGCAGTCTCCTCAGATTAAACAGTTTGCCATCAGTGCGGTAGCGGGTGGCCATGGAGTCTGTGTCGTCGTAGAATGCAGTTTTCAGCATGGCAGATAAAGCCATACTGAAGAGTGTGGGGCCAGCACGCAACCTTGTTTGATTCCATTTGTAACCTGGATGGTTTCTGACGACTCTCCCTCATCCGGGACTCTAGCCAGCATTCCCTCGTGAAATGACTTGACTATGACTATGAACTTCTCGGGAATGCCATATTTAACCATGATCTTCCAGAGTCCCTCGCGGCAAATCGTAGCTAATGTCTTGGTGAGATCAACAAATGCTGTGAAAAGATGACGATGTTGGTCTTGGCACTTCTCTTGTAGTTGTGCGCCAAAAATCATGTCGGTGTTGCCTCGTCCTTTTTTAAACCGCACTGACTCTCAGGCAGATGTCATTGATCTTGATGGCTAACCGTGTGCCACAAGCCTTGTAGATTTCGGCTGGGATGGCATCAGATCCAGGAGCCTTGCCACTTGAAAGTGCTGCTATGGCCTTTTCCACCTCAGCTACAGTAGGTGGATCATCAAGAGACATGTTCAACTTCACCTGGGGTAGCTGAGCTATCACATCTTCGTTTATATGCGAGGTGCGATTAAGTACACTATCAAAGTGTTCGGCCCATAGGTGTAGGATTTCTGCTTTATCGGTGAGTAATGTAGATCCGTCAGCACTCAACAATGGGAACGATCCTGTGATATGTGTACCAGTATATGGCTTTCAGAGCATCGTAGAACAGCTTTGTGTTGTTCTAGATCATGCTGGATCCCTTCTGCCTTTTTGCAGTACCAAGCAAAAATTACACAATGGAATTTCATGAATATTTATACTTACTGTGGTGTAGGTTCAGACACACATGTGGTATATATATATATATATATATATATATATATATATATATATATATATATATATATATATACTTGGTCATACGCTCACATATCCACATATTGACTTTACAACAAATATATATATATATATATATATATATATATATATATATATATATATATATATATATATATATATATATATATATATATATATATATATATATATATACATATACATATACATATAATATATATATATATATATATATATATATATATATATATATATATATATATATATATATATAGTAAGAAGGCCATGCTGATCTCACAGGGCATACTCCGTGTCAGCAGTAAGAAGGCCATGCTGATCTCACAGGGCATACTCCGTGTCAGCAGCAGACCATGTGGTAAAACACGTTCCACTGCCAAAAAGACTGTTTCTGCCTCAACCACCTTGCTAGCAGGTACACACGGGACATTCACTCGGTCTCCGTGGAACCACTGTTGTAGCATGTGTTGCCAGTAGCTGGAGAGAAGATCCCTTGTGACGCCCCCAGCATCCTAGCCCATTTCACCTGGGTCAAACAAAGCATCATTGCAAATTCTACACAGACACACGTTTACTTGATAGTACCGTAATTGACTGGAGGTGGGCTGTGCTTTGGATACAGAGGTCTGCACGGTGCATCTATTGATGCAGTGTCCAATACATGTGTGTGTGTGTGTGTGTGTGTGTGTGTGTGTGTTGTGTGTTGTTGTGTGTGTGTGTGTGTGTGTTGTGTGTGTGTGTGTGTGTGTGTGTGTGTGTGTGTGTGTGTGTGTGTGTGTGTGTGTGTGTGTGTGTGTGTGTGTGTGTGTGTGTGTGTGTGTGTGTGTGTGTGTGTGTGTGTGTGTGTGTGTGTGTGTGGTGTGTGTGTGTGTGTGTGGTGTGTGTGTGTGTGTGTGTGTGTGTGTGTGTGTGTGTGTGTGTGTGTGTGTGTGTGTGTGTGTGTGTGTGTGTGTGTGTGTGTGTGTGTGTGTGTGTGTGTGTGTGTGTGTGTGTGTGTGTGTGTGTGTGTGTGTGTGTGTGTGTGTGTGTGTGTGTGTGTGTGATATACACCAGCCACATATGTGTAGACTACAAGAATGCTCCATAAATGGGCTAAACCTCAATGTTGGCTTGAAATTTACACACTACAACAGCCACGGGGGCTATATTATTCACTGTGATCTATTCTACTGTGCGTGTATCTACCATGAGTCAATGCCAATTCAATTCAATTCAGAGTATATCAAAGAAAGGTTGTTGTGCAATTTTTCATTTGTAATTGTATTATAAAATAAGGTTTAGTAATTAAAAATGTTCGTTTGTCTGCATTATGCATATTCCGGTGCTTCAATATGTGCCGTCGTAGAAATCCACCCTTAGCAGATATGCGATAAATCAAGGCAGATCGGACGGAGATGAATGCGCCTACGTGCACCAGTGCAGATATTGTTGATACATTCGACGACAGCAGTGACGACAGCGGCGACTACGAAACCAGCAATAACGTAACCCAACATTCTTTTGAGGGTGAAGGAATTCCGTAATTGGCCGCTATGACGTTGGCCAGTCAACGATGTCCACTTTTAATTAAAAACAAAATTGAACAAATTATGTCGTATGATACACGTATGTGTGCTAAATATATAATTCATCACAACGTGTTTGATCGCTCTACGCCAATGCGTGCTTGTGTTTGATCGCCATTAGTCGACTTATATTACAACATTCATATACACCTAGTCTCCTCATCATAATATCAGTGTAAGCTAGCTAGGTATAAAGTACT
This sequence comes from Ridgeia piscesae, assembly GCA_025642075.2. NCBI lineage: Eukaryota > Metazoa > Annelida > Polychaeta > Sabellida > Siboglinidae > Ridgeia > Ridgeia piscesae. The sequence continues at coordinate 441,414 of JAODUO010000014.1, read as the reverse complement.
TTGTTTTTTAATGACGAGGAATGGTATTGTTCCCGGAGAAGTCGAGATGGTGTTCATTTGAACAGGTCTGCCAGGGAATAAGGTGGTTTGGTCATTCTTGTCTCACCTAAATATATTCGAACTTCTCGGAGCGGTGCCATTCGTGCGCGTGTCATTCTCTTCTTATGCAGATATGAACAATACAGCACGTCGGTGGCACTACGATATACATTACCCTCTTGCTGCGAGACTATTGATAACATCTGACTTTTTGCGCAGTGCACGATAACAATATGCGATACCTTGTTATGATATGTCTATTTTGTGAACTTTCAAGGCAAGCGGAACATTATTACACGTTGTCAGCGAAAATCAATGTCATGTCTATAACTATTCCACAACGGCGACGAGGATGGGATCCATATTTACACGACAGTTAACTTACACTGTGTCCCCCAAATTTGTTTGATATTCACAACTTCATAGAACCCACATCTTTGCCAATGCGCATGATCCCACGAACACAATACTGAACATGTACAATGACTGTCCCGTTGTCACATTGATAAACACTGTGGTACTCAGCTACCCGTTATCGACTACAACGTGATTTATGTCGATCTCCTTTCTTCGGCATCTTCAAAACGCACCCAACTTTCCATTTAATTGGTGTTTCTTCTTAAGGGCCTACCTCCCCAATCAGAATGGCCAGTCAACGTTGTCCATTGTCTCTAAAACGAAACTGATACTGTTTGCAGGCATGATATAAGTCCAGCATTTTTTTGAGTCGCTTGCCTGTAGTTATACCTACTTCTACAGTTAATATAATTAATATAGATAAAAGAAAACTACTATGCGTACTGATCATCATTGGTATAGCCAATGACGTTGACGGGCTGTCATACCGGTTGGGTTAGGGTTAGTGAAAAGGGTGGGGTTAGGGTTAGGGTGGGCCACCCTAACCTTTTGTTCTGAAGTTCTTTTGTATGGAAATGGCATACTTGACCATGCGTTTTTATCATTACAGGAAAAAATGTACCCATTTAGACGTTTAGCATGCGGAAGGAGACGACGGGACAGACGCCGACACAGACGGGGAGAGGTAATTAAGCGATTTGTTATACATATAAAATTAATTAAGTTTACAGAAGATCATTTGTCCTACTTGGGCGTAGGGTACTGCGGACATAATATTGAATGAATGTTTATTGCGCGCGCGCACGCACGCACACGCACGAGTATGTATTGATGTATGTATATATATATATATGTATGTAGTATATATAAAAAAAAATATAAGTGTGTGTGTGTGTGTGTGCGTGTGTGCGTGCGTGCATGTGTGTGTACTGTATACGTGTGTGTATGCATGCGTGTGTTTGTGTGTGCGTGTGTATGTATATTACTGTGTATAATATGTGCACATGTCGGCTATCGTGTACAGAGGCCATATGGCGTTCCAGTCGTGCGTACGTGCGTGCGTGCGTGCGTGCGTGCGTGTGTTTGGGTGCGGGTGTGTGTATGTGTGCGTATGTATATTACTGTGTATAATATGTGCACATGTCGGCTCTCGTGTACAGAGGCCACAGGGCGTTCCAGTGCCGTCGACCACAAATATCGCGTCGCCGCCTCGTTGGGTGGAGATCATAAATCGTCCGAGACCGCGCGGTGGTGACGTGATGTCAACAAACACCCCCGCGCTGACTTCATGGGTGGAGGATTGTGTGAATCTACCGCCAGCCCACTCAGTGAAAGTAGAAGACGACGCCGGTTATTCGTATTTGCCTGCTAGCCCCACTGAGAGCTACAGTGCTTCAATTCAATATGATTTATTCAAACAACATTCAACATACATTACAATTAAGACTATGTGAACATGCTGTTTAGAATGTGTGTGTGTGTGTGTGTGTGTGTGTGTGTGTGTGTGTGTGTGTGTGGCGCGCGCGCGTATACGCCATTTGTTTTATGTAAAATTGTTTAGTGCGTGCGCGCATGCAAGTTGTTTTATATTAAGTATATAAATTACAATTTTAAATGTAGAATAGTTTATTGTGTGTTTTATATAAATTACAAGTGTAAGTGTAGAATAGTTTAGTGTATGTTTTAATATGCTTCGCCTATATTTCGTGTATTCATTTTGTTCTTATTAAAAGTATAATTTTGATCGGTGTTTCGTTATTATTTACGTTCAATGTCACACCACAAATTAAATTCATTCGATTATGCACGTCTTGAACTTAAACGCTTGTAGAATATCACAACACAAAACATGGATGCAGTATCCACTCGTTTATGTCGCTGTTTATGGCTAGAGGAATTGTCATTACAAAATAAGTATGTTATTGTGACAACTTCCGGATCACCAAAGTCGATCAATGAAACTACTCGACGCATAACATTGATACACCAAAACTGTTAGCATTCCGTTTTGACGCTCACATTACCGGGTATGGACGGATCACGTGAACCCATGAAAAAACAGACGGAAGGATCTTGATCTTTGTAGCCAGGTTAGATCGTATTGTCGATCGCATAACCCGCAGTCGACGTCTATCGCCTTCCTGTACTGCTATGCGTGCTCAACCGAGCTAAACAAAAACCGGCCCGTCGTCGTCATTAGTACTGAAGATGTCAACGTGAAACGTTTAGACGAAAACCTCTACAGGTAAAAAGAGATTTAACATCTTGAATTTGGATATGAAAAATGAACACCATTGATTGACCGAACGAAGTATTTTAATTGGCAAACATGCTTTCTAGGAAAATGCCACTTCCTATTGTGAATTTATCAATTGTAACACGCAACGTTACTTGTGAAGTTACTGGTTGTACGCCAACGACATATCATCTGTGTTAAGGAAGGGATGTTTAATTATTTTTCATGAGAGCAAGTGACTACATGTTGGTATTTGTCATGATCTTTGTCAGTAGGTTTGGGAGAATAGCGTGAGGAATATGGTGGCCGGTTATAGGCTGATGTTATGTAGGAACTTTGGGTTCGTGTCGATCTCTTGAATAATGTGTCGTTTCTCTTTCACTTTTGAACTTTGACGCCTTCTGTGAATATATTGGAGAGTGAACTTCGTTGTCATGTCGGTATTCATTTTAAGCGAGTTATATATATATATATATATATATATATATATATATATATATTATACATACATACGTACAAACATACATACATAATTTGCTTGATTGTTAGGTGGCCCCCTCCAATGCAAAATCCTGGCTACGCCACAGAGACTGAGGATGGTCACTGCCAAGGTGCTTGTCGTCCTCGGTGGTTCTTTTACGTCCCAAATTGTAACGGACCGACGTTAACGTGATTCTCCCATTCACGGGGGATACACAGTCCATGATGTTGAGAGCCAGATTTTTTAGACCAATTATACCACACTTTGATAAATTTTCAAAGTTATATGCCCTACAGAAGTGTTACAATTACTTATTAAATTTTGCTTTCTTATAATACTTGGCAGAAATCAAGTGACAGTTTTACTATTGGAAGCAAACGATGGATGTTGTCGCATAATGCCGAAATGTTTCTTGGAAAGGCCAGTTTCGGTACCTACATCACAAACAATGTAATTGACCACCTTTGATCTGGCCGCTCTACAAAGATCGTCACCTGTTATCAGTTCATTGTACCTCACTTTATGATTTCTAGAAAGCATGCTTAGATCTAGGATGTGTTTGTTTATTGCTTTGCTGTAAATAATACAGTTGATGAAGTTCAGTTGGTTTTACATGGGTTTTGATATGATTTCACAGAACGCCTGCCTATTTATATCTTTATTACTCAATTATGATTGCGGAGTTACACGTGAGATTAAAGGATAGTGACAATATTTAGTAGCAAGACGATGCATCAAGCTGTAGTCCAAATTTAATGCCGACTAAAGACGTCTTATTCAGACGACTAGATTTGTTGAGACGTTCTGGGTCTCAAAACACCACGGCACAAACCAGTAAACTCCCCAGTATGATCTCATATGAATTCATACTAAAACAGACTTCCCTTCAGAAGTGTGACAACGGTCTGGCAAAGTGTATGATTTATTCGGCATGGAAACATTAAGTACAATAAATAATACGTAAAAACAACAAACGATCATTACGGATAGTTCAAGCAAAACAGGAGGGCGGGCAAAGTGCCTGACATTCTAGACTCCTGCGGATCTGTATTTTAACGGAACCAAACGGCGATCGTGTGGACCTGTGCCCTACATATCAAACATCTACCCATTTGTAACTAAAACAATGTCACGCCTCTGAATTTAGTTTCAAAGAGGGATACTGCAGTTAAATCCTACACTGGCTACAGTTCCCGACTGCTGACATATATTGAGACACGTCTTTCTTTCATATGTATGAATACACCAGCTCATTTATGTTGGTTTTGTTGGATTCCCTTCGATTCAGACTTCCACTTGTTCCAGTTATCACAATACCGTCAAATGCTCCACTTGGATATCTGATCGAGTAGTTACGGTTAATTTAAATTGTCTTTAGCATGATTATTCTAGTAAACTGCTGGCGTAATAATTTGGTGGACAACAACCATCAACAAGTGCTGTTACTCCGGAACCTGGTGATATCAAATTAATCAAGCCTAAAAAACAACTTTTTACATCAATCAGGCATTAAAAAAGAAACAATTTGTTTCTATACAGTTGAGATGTGTAGAACACCTGATCTACCATGTGTGTGTGTGTGTGTGTGTGTGTGTGTGTGTGTGTGTGTGTGTGTGTGTGTGTGTGTGTGTGTGTGTGTGTGTGTGTGTGTGTGTGTGTGTGTGTGTGTGTGTGTGTGTGTGTGTGTGTGTGTGTGCGCGCGCGCGGGAGTATATGACATAAAAAACAATTACTGTTTCAGTGTTTGCTCATTTAATTCACGTACATTATGAAGAATTTAAATTTACTGATTCCATATGAATCAGGTTACACATAATTAACGTTTAATGTGTGTCTACAGTAGATGTAGTTTTGTATTTTAATTAGTCAATTTATTGCCCTCCTAAAATATCTATTTTGCTCCTAAATTGTTTTCCTTTACAGCTTATAGCCTATATAAGAGCGCATCGTTCTTAGAATGTTAGCCTGGTCTTGACTTGAGGCCTGGCCCTAGGCCTAGCTGTGCTGTGGCAATATATACTTAAAATGCCTGAACTAGTGATACTCTGCTGTCTGTAACCGTACCTTCAACCTGGAAACCACCTAATGACCCAGTAGGTAGATACTGCTAATCACTGGTGGACAAATAATTTGAGCAATGATAAGCCCACAGCACTGGTGACTGGATTAAATTATGAGTAATAATTATACTATATGATAATACCTCAATTATCACCCACGAAATGTCAACAAAACATCCAACATTTGCCAAAGCCAAAGCATTATTATTCATTCAAGTCCAACAAATATAAAACGTACATATTCTACACAACGAACTAAACTTGCAGTTTGTGTCCGTCCGTATGTAAACGCAATACAATTTTCCGAATATATAATTTTTATTTTGCAACGATGCTTTCCGTGTGCTGCCATCTGGTGACCAACCGCAGTAAACTCGTCAAACGTGATTTCTCGAAGTCTTTGGCAGGTTTCCCGAGTCAATCGAGAACAACTTTTTCACCAGCTCTTAACTTTTCATACGATCGTCCCCAACGGTAACGATGAACTGTGTATGCCGACAAGTTTTCGGCATATGTTCTATATTAAAGTGTAAGTACATGCAATCAAATGTAGACAAGTTCGAAAGGTCAAATGAAGTGAACGATAAACTGATCGCCAGTCGGGGACACGAGACTGTCACGCTCAGAGTGTGTGTCTGTTACCACGGACTTATATGCACATAAGTGCATATAAGTCCGTGCAGTTACTGTGTCTGACGCTGACAGCACTTCACTCGGGGCGCTCTGTGTGGGATATATTCTATTGTGTTGCATTTGACTGGGCTTCTATCGCTGTTGTAATCATTAATCTAATGCCATGAATACATCCCATGAATACACATGCAGGTGTCGTGGACATGGTTTTACACGTATGGTTATCGACGGCTAGGGCCCAGCTCCAGGATCGGATCCCAAGTCGCAGAGTTGGTGGGGGGGGGATAACTGCATTTGTATAACTGTACATATATGTGATTGGGGTACATTCTAAAAGTCCAGACTATGGGAACACATATGGGGGCACATTCAAAAGGCCCATCAAAATATTGACACGCCAAATTTCAAAGGTTAAGGTGGGAACGTGCCACAAGACCCCACGACCTGCCCATCTCCATGCTTACTTACTCACTTTACTTATGCCTGTTTGCTCGCTGGGAGCATAGGCCATCGACCAAGGAATGCCACCGTTTTCTGTCCGTGGCCATCTTCTCCATTTCTCTCCTGGTGTATCCCATCTCCTTCGGGTTTTTTCCGTGTCTCTTTGCCAGGTGTTTCGTGGCCTACCTCTTCGTCTCTTCCCTCAGTTCCCTGGGGGGTTCCATGTGATGGCTTGACGGGTGATGGTGTTTGGTGGTTTCCTGAGTGTATGTCCTATCCACCTCCATTTTCTCTTCTTTATTTCATTTTCTATGGGTAGTTGCTTGGTCATTTTCCAGAGTGTAGTGTTGGATATCTTGTCTGTCCACTTCAGGTGTAGCATTCTATGCAGGCATTTGTTGATGAAGGTCTGTATTCTTTTTAATGTCTTCTGTGTACTTGGCATGTCCATGCTTAAGAAGATCATAATTACCGTCTCTATCTGCCCACAAAATCAAGTTATTGTGGAGACTTCGGCAGCAAACCAACAATTTATTGCGACGGTTGTATTAATTATTGGTCTGGCAGTTAGGCTAGTGTCTAACTCTAGATCTAAGCCTAGGCTAAGATTCTACATTACTGCATTAACCCCATTGCTTTAAGCTCACTACCTTTCCCAATGTAAAGAACATTCAGTAGACATACTTAGTACCAGTAAGCCAACTCGCTGCTATCCCAGGTATGTACATGAAAAAAACTCACAAAAGTGCTGACATCTCTCATATAGAACATCATTTTTATTACTAACACATTGAAGTAATTTTTTATATCAAACCCAGACAACAACCCAGCAAACAAGGAACCATTTCTGAACCAGTTGGCACGTGTCATATTGGTTCATAATTTATACCGCTCCACCAGTACATGTTTTCGTGTGTATTCACATGAATACACGTGTTCTGCCTGTTGTCACGAATTTTGAACGAGTTTGACACGAGTCGTACTGGGTCAGAATTGGTATGGTTTCACTGGTACGTGTCATCACGTGAAAAACTTGTGATTTCACGATAAACACGTGTCGACACACCAAATTTGTTCACAGAATCCAGTGAATTCACGTACGGAAACACGTGAATTGAGCCAGTTGAACTCGTTAATTCACTTACAGCACATGTGAAATCACGGGTCGTTGTTTGCTGGGAAGCTTAGTAATGTTTCGGCAACACTTCACATCAGTTGAGTCTTATGCCAAGGCTATTGGCTGTTGTGTTGGAAGCTGCATGTTTTTATTTAGTGTATTGTTAATTTTATTTATGTATATATATATATATATATATATATATATATATATATATATGTATATATATATATATGTATATATATATATATAATATATATATATATATATATATATATTTTATATATATATATATATGATTATAAATAGGGTGGGGGGTGCTGTTGAAATACTTTTTTGGCCACAGCAATACCACAAATTCAACTTCTGCACTATTTCATCTTGTCGGCTGGCTCCACTAATGACATATTTCAAAAGATGAGGGGTTAAAAATAAAGTTTGCGCCACCAGCTTACCTTAAGAGATTTACTGGGTGCAGAACCATGTCTGCCCCCTCACTGAAATTCCAGGGGGTAGCTACCCCGTTGCCCCCTATCCCCACGCTCATGCCTAATAAACCGTGAGTTATTTTATGATATTGGTTTTTTACAGTTATCATGTGTCATGTGTGCCTCTTACTTCAGTATACTTGTGTGGGGACAGACTGCAACACTAAGACAGTCTCTCACAGGAGCAGTAATTATTCATCAACACTAAGACAGTCTCTCACAGGAGCAGTAATTCTTCATTAACACCAAGACAGTCTCTCACAGGAACAGTAATTATTCATCAACACTAAGACAGTCTCTCACAGGAACAGTAATTATTCATCACCACTAAGACAGTCTCTCACAGGAACAGTAATTATTCATCAACACTAAGACAGTCTCTCACAGGAACAGTAATTATTCATCAACACTAAGACAGTCTCTCACAGGAACAGTAATTATTCATCAACACTAAGACAGTCTCTCACAGGAACAGTAATTATTCATCAACACAAAGGACATTTCTCTCACAGGAACAGTAATTATTCATCAACACTAAGACAGTCTCTCACAGGAACAGTAATTATTCATCAACACTAAGACAGTCTCTCACAGGAACAGTAATTATTCATCAACACTAAGACAGTCTCTCACAGGAACAGTAATTATTCATCAACACTAAGACAGTCTCTCACAGGAACAGTAATTATTCATCAACACTAAGACAGTCTCTCACAGGAACAGTAATTATTCATCAACACTAGGACAGTTCTCTCACAGGAACAGTAATTATTCATCAACACTAAGACAGTCTCTCACAGGAACAGTAATTATTCATCAACACTAAGACAGTCTCTCACAGGAACAGTAATTATTCATCAACACTAAGACAGTCTCTCACAGGAACAGTAATTATTCATCAACACTAAGACAGTCTCTCACAGGAACAGTAATTATTCATCAACACTAAGACAGTCTCTCACAGGAACAGTAATTATTCATCAACACTAAGACAGTCTCTCACAGGAACAGTAATTATTCACAACACTAAGACAGTCTCTCACAGGAACAGTAATTATTCATCAACACTAAGACAGTCTCTCACAGGAACAGTAATTATTCATCGACACTAAGACAGTCTCTCACAGGAACAGTAATTATTCATCAACACTAAGACAGTCTCTCACAGGAACAGTAATTATTCATCAACACTAGCACAGTTCTCTCACAGGAACAGTAATTATTCACCAACACTAAGACAGTCTCTCACAGGAACAGTAATTATTCATCAACACTAAGACAGTCTCTCACAGGAACAGTAATTATTCATCAACACTAAGACAGTCTCTCACAGGAACAGAAATTAGTCATCAACACTAAGACAGTCTCTCACAGGAACAGAAATTAGTCATCAACACTAAGACAGTCTCTCACAGGAACAGTAATTATCCAATAATCATCTTTTTTATCAGTTAAAACAGAATTTATGATATGATGTCAATGTATACAACCTCTTAATTGGTATTTTTTATTCTAATGTAAGGTGGGACAGAATAAATGTTAAAGATGGAATATCCAGGACAATTCGGTAAACATGCTTTATGCTCCCTTCCCATCCCCCCTTCCACTCATTAGTTTTTATCTGTAATCACAGCATTCGTTAAGACTGCTATTAAAACTATGAAAACCAATGGCAAAAGTAGGTTTAAATCTTGACTGTCGACATGTTAATGTATGCATGGATGGTAAAATATAAGCAATACTTGCTTTAAAAAAACCCTGCATAAAACCAATTTAACAACACCATAGCCGCTGCTGGTTCTACATTGATTACATCATTAATCTGCTCCCCCCCCCCTCGAATGCTGACCAATAAATCTCCAACCACAAGTGACGTCAGCAAACCCCTGCGACAGGCAGGTTCACCATAAACCTCCAGCTGAAACCTCTCGTGAGACTCGACAAAAACCGCCATATGCACCATGTTTAGGCACAATCAAAACCTCCAAATGCACCCCAAATTTGAAAAGGGCGGATCCGGAAAATGCATCCAACTAAATCTCCATTGCAAACGTTCAAATAAAACTGGGGTACAGGCCCCTCGAAAATTGTGCACGTTAATTAGGAGACATTTGGAAGAAGGAACCTAAAGGATGAATCGATAATCGAGTAATTGTTTAAACAGCAGACGACGCCGTAAGGCTGTCTCCGCAGTTAACGACAAGACAGTCCGATAGCATCGCTTAGCTGTAATATGCTGTTGCTACAAGCATCCAAACGAGTACGAGCTGATAAGATGTGTGTATAAAATAGACGACGAATCGCCAGATAAACAATAAAGAAACTTATCTCGTCGACGGGGCAAAGGCCAAAGCGTTGGCCGGACAAACACCGCGTCGATGTAGCATTATTCGAAGAAGGAAATGAGCGACTTGGTGCGACTACAGCAGCGTTTCTCTGCGTGGTCTCCCCGTATACCCCAGAGTCCATGGTATTTGTTCAAAGGCATGGAAAGTCGGTTATAAATGCATAAAACAGCAAATTCGCCGCATATGAGAGTTTATCGAGTAGTATGGAGAGTTTATATGTACTTATCGTTAATGTTTGCAATGGAAACGTATGTTGTTTATCTTTATCATATCACTGCACCACACAAAGTGGTGGAACCAAAGGGGGTAGTCGGGGAGATAAAAACCTCCAGTTGCATCCTTAATTAATCCCCATATCCAACTGCACTTTTTGTGGCTCGCCAAAAATGTTAAAGGCGGCCGAAAATTAATATATATTCGACCCGGAGCTGGAGTATGTCGTTACCGCGCTGACCCGCTATCAGATTTTGACACCGTTGAGAATCATACGATTGTTGGGAAGAGGCTTCGGGCAGAACAAGCTGATGTTATCCAGAATAATCTGATAATATCTTCACTTTTATAGTAGCACCATTACAGTTACATACTTCCAGAATGACCCATTTAACCCTGATCAATATTCGACGCATTTAGTGGTACTGACAACTACTCATTGAGTAGTAAGTAGCATGGTACATTGTGGTATCTTGTAAGACAAACCCGGGGACAGTCTGCTAGCAGCCTATATAGCAGCAAACAGATGGTAGCGCTGCTTGCTACGAGCTGTTGAAGTCATCGGGGTGGCCAGACAGTTATGGTGCAATAGTTGGTGCATCATGAGGCTATCCCAACTAAAGAAATGTTTAGTAGCAACCTAAAAAAAGTATACTTAAAGTACGTAATAAAATTACTTATTAGAGCTAATGTTTAGATCAATCGTACAACCAAATAGTGATACAAACTTAGTACTGATATTTTCATTGGATCATTGTTCAAATGTTGTCGACGAGCCATTTAAAAATCAAATCTGGCGGCAGTTGTATTCAAAATTATATAAATATACATACATTTTAAAATGTAAGGTGGTATTTTATGCATTCCAAATGTATCTGATCATTCAGGATGTATATTATAATTTGAAGATATTCGCCATTTTAACGTAAATGTTCATTGTCTAAATTCAAAGATACTCGTCACGTAAATAGCTGTCATTTCATATAAATTGTGTATAACATGGTGTATTTGCTATTGCAATGTAGGTGTGAAGAGTCCGTGCCGACAGTTCTTGTTACAAGGACTCGCTCGGCGTCACTGCAGCACGGCGAGCGAGGCGGTGGGGCGGCTGTCGAGTTACACAGGCGGCTCCGTGAACCTGGAGCTAGACAGCTCTTCTGGCATTGCAACCATTACGTTGGACAATCCAGAGAAACACAACGCCATGAGTGGTAGGTGCTGATATTTTTGTGTGATTAAAGAACTTCATATGATGCCTATGTGAACGTCTCAGAATGCATGCTATTACACGAAGTTAAATAATTAGAAACTATTCAGGTAATTCTGTAACACCAGCTAAACAAAAACCTGCTAAACCATTGCCGTACGCCTATGAAACAGTTATTGTAGTATGAAAATACATTCAAGAAAATAAACACAACCAAACATATGCGCGATTTGCTTTCTATATAACAACGTAAACAAAACGTACTACACAAAACGCGCGTTATCGTGGGAACCTAACATAACTGTGGAACTTGGAATATCCTTATGGTTTAAGATAATGTACGTAAGACTATAAGCCACCGGCATCCATTTAAACATATCATGTACACTATGTTGTCTTGCCCATTTATGGAGGATGTATAGTATGTGACAGCTGCTGCTGTCTGTTTTCTGTTCAGGAACGATGATGGTTGACCTTGCGAATATTGTCCATGAGCTGGAACAGTGGAAAGACGGCAAGGGCGTCGTCTTGCGGGGCAACAACGACGCGTTCTGTTCGGGCGCCGACCTTCAACTCGTCAAAGGCATAATGAACAAGGACGGAGGCCGTGACATGTGTACGTTGATGCAGGACACGTTGTCTCGCCTCTACACGCTGCCGCTCGTCAGTGTCGCACTCGTTGACGGCGTGGCACTCGGTGGAGGGGCAGAAATGACGACGTCGTGTGACTATAGGCTTGTGACGAAAGACGCCACTATTGGCTTCGTGCAGGTGAAGATGGGGGTAATGACGGGGTGGGGTGGGGGCACTCGCCTGGTACAACTCACAGGCCGGACGGCCGCGCTGGACCTCCTCACCACGGGCAAGGTGCTGAGTTGGCGCGAGGCGCTGTCCATCGGACTGGCCAACGGAATGGTCCAGGCGACCGACAGCTCGGCACTGGACCAAGCGATGGAGTGGCTGGACCACCGGACGTTTGGTGAAACGGCGGTCGTTCGGGCGGCCAAGAAGATCGTCGTTGCGGCGTCGCGGGATATCTACGCCTCTCTGGCGGTGGAGAAGGACGCATTCTGTGACGTGTGGAGCGGCCCAGCACACGTGAACGCCATGCAGAAAAAGCCCAAACATAAATAGAACCATTCCCACAGTGAACCAGCAATATGTGGGTATTTTTACGAGTATGTCCAAAATGCGTTAACATGTCAAAATAATAATTATATTATACCATTGTCGCTGGTTGTTTTTTTTATTTTATTCGGTGTCACGTTTACCTGTGTATTTTAAACAGTATTGTACAAACTTTTCAAAGTTGTTACAATATGTTTTTTTAAACAAATTAATTTTTGGAAATTCAGTAATTACGACGACGTGATCTTTAGTTCTCTTCGACGACCATGGACGAGTTAAATAATGGGGTTGAATAGTGTTCAAACTAAAACACGACAATTAAAGTTCGCAACAAAAAACGTAACTGGACATTATTATTACTATTTATGTAAACCAAAAAGGCCTATTTGAAATACACAGGGATGAGAAGAATAAAACCGCAATTAACAAAATGTGAAACGCAATTAGTAACATAACTATTTTGACATTCACTGGTTGGTGATTATACCAAAGCGTGACGTATACACACGCTGTGATAGCACTGCTGGTAAATCAACAGTCAAGTGCGCCCCCTTTGCGGACATGTGTTACAACCGATATTGTAATAATCGCCTGTTAATGTAATAACTGCATGATAATGTAATAAAAACGCCTGATAATGTAATCAAATCGTATGATAATGTAATTAACTTGCTGCCTGATAACGTATTAAATTTTGCTCGATAATGTAATAAACTTGCTGCCTCATAATCTAATAAATTTTGCCTAATAATGTAATAAACTGCTCTTGCCTGATAATGTAATAACTTTCGCCTGATAAAGTAATAACGTACATATTTCACGTAGGACTTAGTCGTAGTCATGGATTTCCTGTTGACAACCAAGTTCACTGACCAATGTTAAGTTTTGCAAAACCATTCACAGAAGGCGTCAAAGTTAGACGGTAAGACGACACAATATTAAATAGACACGAACCCATAGTCTTTACATAATATCCACCTATAGCTTGTAACTCATAGGACACCTCATATAACTCATTATACCACAGACATGTAATAGGCCGGGCAATTAATTATGCCCTGATTATCTGCGGGAGATATATGTGGACCCGTCGTCAATCTTGAAATGTGTTTTTTTTCTCACAACTAGCCCCGGTCTCCCCTACTGGCGTACTTGCATGCAGGCTAGCTGACGGAATACAACATGCATAGGTCATAGTCACTGTAAAAAATTACCACGTTAGGGATAACATGAGATGTCGTATGATAGGTGGAAGAGGGCGGCCAGAGATATGCTGAGAAGAAAAGGAGAGGATATCAAGCACACAGAAAGAATGTAAGGACTCTCTCCAGAGAACTCTCCCTAGTGACTAGTCGGCGTTCCCACTGTATAGCGTTCGCCACCAGAGACCACCACTGTTACTTGTCTCACCTGCGTGACGTGACGTCACGTATCAATATTCGGTCTTTAGTTCAAAATGGCGACTCCCGGTCACTGGGAAGTTGTTGGCAAGCCTGCGAAGAAAACAACAAGTCAACATGGCTCTAAAATTCCAAAGAAAACACCTGGAACTTCATTACCAAGGCTAGAGCATCAGTGTAAGTGGTTATGACTGTTTTACTGGCATACTGATATTTATCTGATTTGAAAACCAAACGTGTCAACGTGGTAGTTCTACTTCCGCCGGGCCGATGTTAACGTTATAACGATCGTAAACAGTTATTTTCTTACATCAGAAGTCAACTGATTAAAACATCGAGTACAATATTACTTGTCTGTTGTGTTTACGTTTATGCTAAACTGTCTAAATGTTGTTTCATTCGGTTTTTGCGTAAATTTTGAATTAACTGTACAAAATCGATCGCATATGGTCATGTATGGGAATGGGATATGGAATAGACTAACCACAATTCCAGTAACTGAGTTAGGCCTACCCACCAATCAAGTTATAGACGTTATGTCCCAAGTCGTACATATACAATAAATTGTCCTTATTAGATGACATATCGTCTAGGCCATACATAACTTGGGACAAAGTCCACAGGCCCCTTAATCTAAGGAGCCTAGGTTAGTCACGCCCCAGCCATCTTCTGACATCTCAGTAGTGATTAGGCATTTTTTGGCATGCCCACCAAAATTCATAGGTACTTGTCCTGCCCCTCTGGAAAAAAAACTGGAAAACAGCCACTTACAGTCATATTTCACACCATATATCTACTATATCTGGATTATCTGTACAACACACACTCTTGGCACATGAAAAAAGTCTTTTATCGATCAAATTGTAAAAACAAATTCACTGGCTTAAACTGCAAAAGTACCAATTCATGTTTGCACTTATTGATGGTGTAAGATTTAAAACCTGCACACATTAGCACTAACAAAAACACAACAACACATTATTAGGGCCAGGGCAGTTATGTACTTATTTACTTATTATTACATATTATTTATCATATTTAAATGATTCATATCATGATATGTATTCAGTGATGATAATACTCTCATCACAATTACTTAAAAGAAACATGAAATGGGCTTCAAATTATTCATAGTCTATAAGATATTGTTCTTAATCAATGATTTCTTTCTGTATGATTTCAACACCATTCTGTCAGTGTTACAGTGTCAGCCATTAGCAGCTCTGAACTTCCATTTACTGAAACTGATCATTTAATTAATTGGATTATATATTTCAGCTCCATCTCCTGAGGATCCAACAATCTACGGGGCCTTCTTAGCAAAAGAGAAGAAGGAACAACAGCGACAGCAACAGGTTGTGGAGACACTTGAGGCATCAACAAAGCCACACAATGACACATCAAGCCCCAAGAAAACCAGAGTCATTAAGAAATCAAATTTACCTGAGAAAAAGAAGGAACGACCACTGAATCTGGATGAAGCCATTTCAAAGGCAAGTGTATATACTGGCAACATTTAATTGTATTAAACATTGGGTTTTTTCTAACTTATTGTATAAGAAGTATTAAGAACACAAGCCTATGTGTTAAGTTTAATTCTTCGTTGTTTGTCACTCAGTACTAATAACATGTCCTTAATAAATGTAAATGTGTAAAAATTATATTGTGATGTCACATAGTTTCGTTGAAAAATTGAAATACATGTAAAATAAATCAATGAATCCCATTTTGCCTGATTTGTCCAAGTTACTGCCATTGTCACCTTTCTGAATGAAAAGGAGACACTGATGTATCAAAGTTGATTGATCGAGCAGGAATTCGCTGTGATGTTTCTGGCAAGGGCATGTATGCTATGGACAATATAAAGTCCATGAATGTTTGTGTTTTGTTCACAGATAGAAGTCCAGGAATTGCAGCAAGCGCTTGCCACATCCCAGGAACGCTTTCCCGAAAACAAACCGATATGGCTGAAGGATCTTGTTTCAGTATTAAACTTGGGGTTGGAGAAAGTCACTATGATTGACCCCACATTTGAGGATGAATCACCAGGTTTGTATGTCCAGGATTAAGAACTTGTCTCTTCATAATAACAGTGAAAATATGCTAAAATGTGTCATTGTCAACAAGTGAACTTGTAGCCCTAGATGTCTTTGTTTAATGTAGTGTCAAGATGTTCTATTTACCAATGTTTCAAACTATATTATCTTGACATGTTGGCTGTGCTTGTGTAGCTTTCTTACTCCATCGTGATAACTCTCCAGTCTGAGTGTGTCATGTGTTTATGTTCTCACAGAGTATCCTTCGTGCCAGCTTCCTAAGAAGATGCGATCACTGCTGCTTGGACAGCTGCGGGAATGTCCGCGAGAGATGCTGCAATTATTTTTGGAGCACTGTGTACAGGAGATGGTCTCCACCATCACTAGAGGTAGGCAGGCCTTGTGTCTGTAGCACTGTGTACAGGAGATGGTCTCCACCATCACTAAAGGTAGGCAGGCCTTGTGTCTGTAGCACTGTGTACAGGAGATGGTCTCCACCATCACTAAAGGTAGGCAGGCCTTGTGTCTGTAGCACTGTGTACAGGAGATGGTCTCCACCATCACTAAAGGTAGACAGACCTTGTGTCTGTAGCACCGTGTACAGGAGATGGTCTCCACCATCACTAAAGGTAGACAGGCCTTGTGTCTGTAGCACCGTGTACAGGAGATGGTCTCCACCATCACTAAAGGTAGACAGGCCTTGTGTCTGTAGCCAGACATCAACATATTACATCTTGAGGTGGCACACGTCTTATGAATTATGTTGAAATTATAGAGTAAGTATGTTATGACCCAAATAATTATGTATTCAAATGCCACTAACACATTCTTTGGTTCAATTCATAGAAATGTTACATGAAACGATGTGATATCTGGTAAACTTAAAACAAGATTTTTGTTTGCAACGATTTAACCCATTTTATCCTGAAGCTAGTGCAGACGAGTTGCAGCCAGTTCCTGATCATTTCCTCAAACCAATCTGTCAGCATTAAAAAATGACAGGCCTTCATTTAAAATGGACATAACTTTATTATTTCTCAATCAATTTTTAAATGTGATATACCTTTAGAAAGTAGATAAAATAAACTATACAGTCGCATCGATAAACTCATAGTTTTATCATATATATTATATGTGGCATATGGCAAAACATGTCTAATAAATTCAAACCTATGTTGAGGTTTGTCACATTACTTTTCACCCGACATTTTCGCCATGAAGGAAGCAACATGTCAATGAGCAAGTTGAGTTTATTTTATGCATTAATCTCTGCTGAAAATAAAGGTATACAACTTGTCCACATATCTTGGATAATAATCTCATAATGTAAAATTGTTTGTAATACCCCCACGTCAGTCGACTGAATCGCCAACGTGTGGCGCCGCTGACCGGAATTATGCAAATTTTTGAAATATTTTCTGTCAACGATATATAATTCTGTGGCTCATTTCTAATGAAGAAGTACTATAAAGTAACAACTTTGTTCAACATTTCAACATCACTTTATTTATGAAGTAGTTACCGTCGTTGGAAATATTCTTAACTTTGTTTGGCGCCAAAAATACGGCGTGGAGCGAGATGGCGGAAATGGATGCCGTTGTCGGTTGACCCACTTCGATGGCTTCAAAGTATGTCTTCACGGACAAATGTCGCATCAAATACCATAACCGTCCATCTTATATCGTCTATCCACTTGTCTGCCTTCTTGTCATCACCAGTATGATGTAAATTAGCGGAGTTATCCTTCAAAATACGTCAACATTTAACGATCTTTGCGACTCGACGCCATCTTTGATTTCACTTTAGCTTGGGGGTACCCGCTTTGAACTGCAAATACCCACAGAACGGCGCTGATTGGTTGAAAAATATGAGTTTCCTAGTGATCCCGATATACTGACGTCATTCGGTGTTAACCAACCAATGGGATTCCAAAACGTCAGAGTGCAGGGAAGCGTGTTAAGTGCAAACTACGACTAGAATCGTATTCCGGATAAAAAGGGTAACTACGACTAGAATCGTATTCCGGATAAAATGGGTTAAGTACCAACTGTTCGATTGAGGTATAAACTGTTGCACAACTGTATGGTTTGCTTGTAGGTGGATCAACGTTTGGATACTGCATCTTTATTCAACTTGTGTTCAGTTTGAAACCAGATCTGGCTTCAGACAGTCTACCAAAGGTACACCTAAAACCTGCTCGTAGGAACTTTAATTCAATGACACTAAAACTAACGTTTTGCTACCCCTGTACTTGTGTTCTGTGCAGTCTATGAACCACTTACCCCTTGCACTCTCTCTAAAACCTTCCCTGTACATCACAAATAACACAATAACGTGAGTACTTGGGAACAGTAACCATGTGAAAAAAGGGTAGTATAATATAATTTTCAACTCTAACCTAATGCTGATTTATTCCTGTTTTTACTAATATATGCTAACCATGTTAGTTGTGGCATAATAATATCTGCATTCAAACACCATCATCACTACCTGCAGTTGTGTCCTCTATATGGATATTACAACTGCTAACAATTCTGTGAAACAACCAACAACTTGCACTGATTGTGGTTTGTCAATGTGTGTATTTTGTGTGTTAGTACTTGGACATGCTGAGACACAACCAGAAGCGGCCACTGCCGTGTCTGTCGATCATGTGGGCACTTGGTCAGGCGGGCACACACAACCTGGCATGTGGTCTCAAAGGTGGGTCACATTCTCTTCTTTCACGAGATTTATTCACATGTGGCAGTTCATTGAATATGTATCATTGTACTGATACTATACTGAATTGTGTCTCAACCTAAATTGTTACATTAAACATGTTGTACATTATGTGCATGTCTCTTCTGTTATGAAACATGGCATTAGTTTTCCATGTGTACACAAAGTTTAACAGTGCACATAACATTTGAAAACAGTACAAATACAGAAAAATGCATTTGTAGTATTCGATTTAAAACCATTCTATGTAAAGATTCCCGCAAAAAAAATTAGATTTAATGAACTAGCTGATAACGTGATATCGTTACTTCATTGTTGACATAGCTCGCATTATGGATATAGCATTTCATGCATCAGAGCATGTCTAAAATGTTATGTTTTGGGTTGAAACAAGCGTTAAAATGAGTTATGTGATATTCCGATGCAATACAAACATTATTCACCATAGATGAACAGACAATTATCTTATGGTTCTACATGAATTCAATTTTATTGAAAAAAAATTAAGGCAAATAAATGCGAATGCTGAGTTTCATCCCATTTTCAGAGTAATTGTATCGAATACAGCCTACGGTAGATAATCTATACCAGTGAACACACATAGCAAACATATATTGAATCCAGCTTCAGAAAGTCCATAATATAAAATAATATTGTACACTTTAATATAACAACTTAAATCAGTGCACCAAAATATGTCGGTCTCGCTAGCTCACTGGGTAGATACTTTGGCATGTTGTCTGTCATTTTATAATCAAGCATCACCAGTTCGAATCCAATTTTTTTTCTTTTGTCCCCCAAAGTACTATAAACCAGTATTGTATCTGCACTGTTTGTAAATATCTTTTTAGTTTTTGTAATAATAATGATAAAAAAGATTGATATTACTTCGGAAAGAAAGTGTGAAAAAGAATATCCCCTGCTAGACATAGTTGCTGCTACGTAAGGATGGTGGAAATCTGTCATAGATTCCATCCAGTACCTGGTTGGTGATTTGACCACAACTGGCCACGTTGCAGACTCAACAAATATAATCTGGTGTAGGAGCCATTAGGGATGTTCTCTAGCGTTTGAGTCAGTGTCCATGAGTCTCACTCATCTATCAGTTTACAACATGCAGTAAATGTTTGCAGAGTCTCTCAATGGTCCGATGGGTTTCTATTTTGCAGTGTGGCAACAACTGATGGTGCCTGTGCTCAACATTCGTGCTCTGGCGTCCTATGGTGTGCTCTACCTGGACAGCCTATTCAGGTACTGAACAATGTTCACATCTTATCCACTATACATGTAGTCAATAAACATTTCAATTGAACCTGCTCTCTCAACTGGTTTTTGTTGACCAAATGTTTTGTGAATAGTTTGATTTTTTAAATAGATTTTTGGTTGTGAAACATTTGTAATTTGTTAAAGTAGCCATCAAATGTCTTCCCTTGTGAATTTCAAATAAGAAAAGCAAAAAAGGGAATCGGTGGTAAACCATGGCTTGTTACATGGACTATTCCTAGAAACCCAAACATTGATAGAACCGTGATATGCATATCCATTCATATACATTCTTTCATCAGTGTCTGGGACGAGTCAGTCATGAGACCCTGCTGTCTGTTTCAGACGCCATCCCAAACTTGACAATGCGTATGGTGTTTTCACCTTCCACGACTTCTTCCCGATATTCGATCTCATCTTCTCGCAGAAGTTTGGTTTGCCTGGTACACAGCAGAAGATGCTGCAGTCTCTCTATCCCAAACTCAAGGCAAGTGCTAACACAGGTTTTAACATTTATGACTGACATGTGTACTGGGATGCTACATGATTAGTATGGGGTGAGAGTTGTTAGGAGGTGAAGGTTGCTAGGGGTGCATATATGCAACTCATGCATGTGACATAATTGTGTTCTTTGTGCTGTTTACTACTTCTTTTTCAGTTCACCTTTTAAGTTCTTTTATACTCCAACTGTTATAACTATATAAGTTTAACAAGATTTAACAAGATTGCCACCTAGAGATTCAACTCTAGATGGCAGGTGGACTAGGAAGCCATTTGGCTTATCGAGAGTCCAACCTATCTATCTAAGTATACCCCGCCCTTCTTAGGTATATGTCAATTTTATTTTTAAATATATTAACACTACTAGCACCTACACAATCAGCTGATAATATGTTCCAATCGTTTACTGTTCTTTGTGAAAATGAAAATTTTCTAATATCTAGTCTACACTGCTTCTTTGCTAATGTAACTCCATGTCCTCTAGTCCTTCTCTCTTCCTTGACTGTGAAAAAAATATTTCTGTCAATATTTTCATATCCATTCAATATTTTAAACACCTCAATCTGATCTCCTCTCAATCTTCTGGTTTCTAGTGTTGTTAAACCACATTCTTTTAGACGCATTTCATAACTAATATTCCTGAGTTTTGGTATCATTTTGGTTGCTCTCCTTTGTACTCTTTCTAGCATATCAATATCCTTCTTGCGATATGGCCTCCATGCTTGTATACAGTATTCTAAGTGAGGCCTAACTATTGTTTTATACAGCGGTATTATTAGTTCTTTTTCTTTGTACACTATATTTCGCCTAATTAATCCAAGAATTTGGTTTCCCTTCGCTGCTGCAATTCCACACTGCTCTGATACCTTCATGTCAGCACTAATAGTTAACCGTAAGTCCTTTTCCTTTAAGGTAGTTTTAGTAATATCACCCATTGTATATTGTGCATCTTCATTCCCATGTCCTGTGTGAAGGCACTTACACTTCCAAAATTAAACAGCATTTGCCACTTCTCAGACCATTCTATCAACTTATTAAGATCATCTTGTAAATGCTGTCTATCTGCATCACTTTTAATTTTCCTAACACTTTTGTGTCCCTAAACTTCAACACCTTGCTTGTTATGTCATCATCCAAATCATTGATATATATTAAGAATAAAATAGGCCCCAGTACTGATCCCTGGGTACTCCCCCAAAAGTTTCCAGTTTGAAACCCCCCCATCAACTACTACTCTTTGTCTTCTATCAATAAGCCATTTTTCTATCCAGTTGATCATTCCATTTCCTATGCCATGGGCCCTTTTGTTTAAGTAGTAGTCTTTGGTGTGGCACTTTGTCAAAGGCTTTTTAAAATCTAAGTAGATTATACTACTGGTGATCCCTCATCTAGCCACTTTGTGACATCTTCCAAAAACATAACATATTTGTTAAGCATGACCTTTGTTTTAAAAACCAGTTGAGATGGGTTTATCAATTTATTTTTAACAAGAAAATCAACCAGGTGATCTTTAATTAGTCTTTCTAATAGTTTGCAAATCCCGATGTTAAACTCACTGGTCTATAGTTCTCTGACTTGTTTCTCGAACCTTTTTTAAATAATGGGATAATGTTTGCTTCTTTCCATTCTAACGGAACTATTCCTCCTCTAATGACAAATTGAACACTTTGCAAGCGGTATGCTGATTTGTTCTACAATTTCCCAAAAGTAATTTGGGAGGAACCCCCTCCACTCCAGGTGATTTATTATCCTTCATATCTCTTATTTTCATAGCTACCATTGTTGGGTTACAATTAGTTGTCCTAAATAGTCAAACTCTCTCCCCTTTGAACTTAGTCTCAAGTACTGGTAATATACTAATATCTTCCCTGGTAAACACCGACTAAAGTACTCATTTAGGTTTCTGCCATTAAGAATCCCTCTGTTATTATGTTTCCATCATACCTTCTAGAGGACCGACCTTATCCTGAACTTTCTGTTTACTTGAACATACCATAAAAACTCTTGCTGTCATGTTTTATATTAAAAGCTATTTTTTGTTCGTAGCTTCTCTTTGAATGTCTAATTTCAGCTGTAGCTTGATTAAGTGCTTCTTTATAAATGCTATAGTCTTCTTCACTTCCGGTATGTCTGTATGTCTTCCACATCATTTGCTTGTACTTGATTTTTCTAATGGCTTCCTTCGATAAGTGTTTCTTCTTTGACCGTTTCCCCTGTTTTTTCAAGGGGACAAATTTGTCAACGACATATAACAAGTGCTGGATATTATGAATGAATGTAGCTTAACCAGGTAACCGGATGCTGGTGGTTGATGGCATGTGCCACAAGTTGTATAGTCGCCACCTAGCTGAGTAGTTTTGTAGGCTCCCCATATCCTCTAGATTGATTAAACCATGTTTTTCTCCAATGGTTAGAGTTATTTACTGGCATTGATAACACTTTTATTAATTTATTATAAGTTTTGATTAATGTTTAGTGGTTCATTATTAGTTTTAATTAATGTTTAATGATTCATTATAAGTTTTGATAATTTTTTTGATCTCATATATTTATGTTGAATCCTGCTCTTTTGTGTAGTTGATCTGTTTTGGAGACAATCGGCAAAACAACCTCCATAAGTTCTTCCCATCGTTCTTGGACCGATGTCTGCCAAGCAATTCACACAACATGCAGGCTGAGGTAAGCCCCATCAATATGGACATAGTCACGCAGACGTCTAGTATTGTGTTGATGTGTCTTTATAATTTACTGATTAGATTTAAATGGTATATTTTGATGCACCCACAGTCCTGTGTAATTCTATTTTATGGACAAAAAGTTATTATTTTACAATCTACCATTTCAAAGGATATATATTATATAAAAATCATCAGAGGGATTTAGAATGTTGTCACCTGTGTGGAAGTAACTGTTTTACAGTCGTTATAAAAAATTGTTTGATATGCTTCAATGATTTGATGCAGATGCTGGACTGTCTGATGACGTGTCTCATAGAAGACCCACAGAGCTTCAGTCGTTGGCAGCAGATGTACACGAATCACATGGTACAGACAAGGTAGGTGATTCCGACAACTGCCTAACTTGTGTTTCATGCAGTTAGTGTTTGGTTGATGGTGTTTTCTTTGTGTATGGATAACTGTAATAGCTCTGTTATGATCCTCTCAAAAACATTTTGCCACTATTTTTATTCTCTGCACCCTTTCTATGTTCTTTCCTGTTATTAATCATTTTGCAGCCTTAGTGAACTATAGCTCAGTGATGGCCTCACCATGCTGTTTCCAAAACTGTTAGTAAGTGTTCTAAATTTTGCTTTCTCATTAGATGGTAAAAATTCATATATGTCCCCTTACTTTGTTCATGACATGTTTTTTTGCTATTCTAAGAATCTGATTTAACAAATTTAAACACTAATTATTAAACGTTGCCCCAAAAGCAGTGATGACTTGATGGCACACAGTTTCTAAACACTGCTTTTTCTCCATAAAATTAAGTGATAATTCAATGAACTTGTAGCCACATTGACAAATATGATGTGTTGTTTACTGTTTACTCGTCACGAAACAGTCATTTGTGTCCCGTTGTGTCTGTGCTCAGTTTACTGCTGGAGCACATGTTGAAGCACTGGGACGGGATGACTCGGCGACTGGACAGACAGCGACTTAGTCAGCTGGTGCACACGTTCAGCAGCACCAACACTGAGCTGGCGGCCAGTGAGGGCATAAACATTGATGGTTACCAACGCTGCGTCACTGCCTGCAAGGTTTGATTTATGCTGACCGTTATATTTCTTGTGTTTATGTTGACACATTTAACATGTCCAGCATAGTGAAGTGGGTGTTAAGTTGTGGGTCTGTTCCTCACATGAGCCAAAATAGATGTCTGGGTCATGTTGCAGTTGTGGTTTGGGCAGCAAAAGTTATCATAATCTCAAATGAATGTGCAGTTTATTTTCCATGGAAGTAATCCGTAACTAATAAAGTATACGCATTTACAAAACCATGGATTTGTTTTAGTTTGCAACAGTTTTAGTAATAGATGAAAAAATACCAAAGATATATTTGGCCTGTAAAGCTCACACTAACGGAAATCTAAAAAATGGTATACAGTTGAATTTTGTTAACTTTTCTGCAGTGGGTAATAAATTATAGTTTAGGCTGATAATAACACATGAAAATTAAAAAGATCTTTGAGAATGATGTGGGGTATGTAACATTAAAACTACACATTGGTTAGCATAACAAAGTGTTTATCTTAGCATCTGCGTCCTCCCTGGTCACACTGCCACCACGTGTTCTCATAAATGTTAATGTGTACACAGTGTAATTTTGGGTTGTTGGTATTGATTTATTGCAACCTGTTGGTTCAAAGAATGGTGTTTGTCGCAGCAACTGGAGAAGAAGATGTCTAGTGCAAGGTTCCCGTGGCGACTCACACTTCTGATGATCATGTGTTTGTTTGGCAGCGTTATATACTATGATATCTTCACACATGGCAGCTTTGAGAGTAAGTGTAGCACCTTACCATTTTTTCTACATCAATTGGCTGAGTTGGGAAATGCTTTTCTCTGTATTTTGATGTGGTAATGAGTCTCCCCAGTATTAGCTACACTCAAGGTGTGTGTGTCACGTCAATGAAAGAACTACCTACTATTCTTTGTCAGTCAACATTCTGGTTGGCTTCTGCCTGTATTGAGCAACTAGTGCATATGTGTGACAGACAACTGATTTTTCATGACTGTTCTTTTCAGAATCGAAGACCCACTCGATTCTGTCTGACACTGGTGCACTTGTGTTCCTCCAGAAAGCATGGAAACACATTAGTTTCTACACCGAGTTAACAGTAGCGTAAGTATGGCGTCCAGCCAAACTTGTGGACAAACAGTTACAATAAAGTAGTTACAGTAAAATTATATTAATAATAATAATAACATTTATTTGTATAGCGCCCGAGTCAATAGTATTGATTGCTCTCAGGTGCTTTACATAAATGTACAAATAGTAGCTAAAATTTGATGATAAATTATTAAAATAGATATATGTATATATGGATGATAATTATTATTAAAATAAATATATATATATATATATATAAATAAATATAAGCCTGTACATGAAAAAGTAAAATTAAATAACACAGCCGTTACATTACTTATTATTCCTCAGTATGCTAAATTAAAAAAGTATACGATTAAAAAAAATTACATAGCTAATCTATCATAAAAGTATCATATTAAAATGCTAATAATGATACTAATTGCGTAATAATTACATGATATAAATTGTATAATTTATGGGAAAATGCATGTAATAAAAGTCCACATGATCACGTCACAGAAGCGCTAATCTAAAAAGGTGTCTTCAGAAGTGTTTTATACTGTGGCTGTGTCTTTGCCATCCTAACACTGTCCGGCAGTCCATTCCACAGAGCGGCTGCTGCTACGGCAAAACGGCGATCACTGAGTGACCGTCTGCAAAGCAGGTAGTGTCAGTAGTGGCAAAGAAGCAGACCTCAGTCAACGATTTGGTTGACGTCGTGTTAGTAGTTCCGTGAGGTAACACGGTGCTTGGTCAAACATTCAGCGGAATAAAAAGCATAGAATACTTGTTTTTATGTGGTTGTTAGACGTGTCATGGTCCTGTTTTAAAATGTTCCTGCGATGAATCAAAATTTCTGGCTAGGGGTATGTTAACTTTGATTTGATTCAGATGCATTTGTGCACACAGAGATCCAGCATTAAAAATGACATGTTGATGTTTGCAGGTGGCTTGTAAAAAACGTGCCCATCTACTATGAGAAAGCGAGTGTGTTTGCGGCGCCATACCTTGAGTTGATGTGGCAGAAGTTGGTTCTCCTCGGTCTGTTTGCAGCAAAACAGACGGAGAACACACGGACGTGGCTCAATGAGAACATACCAGTACTCCTGCACTGGGTGAGCACTGCCAGATGTCTGTCTCTTGTCATCCAGCAGTGTCTTCTTCCTTCTCATCCTTTGTGGGGTCGGGGACACGCCACTTTGTTTGTGAATCTTGTCAAGTCGTTACTATCTCTTGGTCCACTACAAGCTGTTTCCTGTCTCTCATCACACCAACTCCATGTTGACTTCAGTCTTATTTTACCACCTACTTATCTTCCATGCTCTCTTTTCCAGTTACCAGTCCTTGCTCACTCTGTTTATCGCATGTCCCTTGCACTGTGCTCCCATTACCATATTTTCATTTGTTTCTGCGTGCCATTCTACACCACATTTCACTTTACCACAGCAACCTTTCTCACTGTTAAGTATGTCGACGTAATCCCTGTGCAACTAGTTTATCTTGGTTTGAATGAGTTGTGATCTCGTAGGATGGTTTACGCTTTATATACGACTTCCATGGAATGTGTGTCATCACTTGCAGTTGGAGGTAAACGTTCCAATCTTTCTGAATGCCTGTGGCGTCTACCTGAACATGCTGTGGGAACTGCTCATCTACCTGGCACAACAAGTCATAGTTGGCATCAACTTCACCATCGTATGGCTTCAAGAAAACATCTTTGTGTGAGTGTATAACTGTACATACAACTTATTTGTAGCTGATGGTTCCTTGCATTGTAGTCTGTCTGCATCAAAGTTATGCGTGCGATCTCTGTTAAAACTACACTCAAGTTATGTAGATTTACTACATTTACATGGCAATAGTAGTTGGTATTAGTGTTACATATACGTATATATTTATTCCATCTTGGTTTCAGTGGTTCATTGTCAATGGAAAACATTCAGAAGACTCTAGTGGAGACGCTGATGTCAGTGCGGGGATATAGTGTTCGCATGTTTGAGTGGGTCAAGCATGCCATTTCCAACGGCAGCAAAAGTTAACCAGCAGCCACCAACTGTGGAGTAGAGCAACACACCATGCAACACCTGCACCATGGGCAGCCAAGTAAATCAAATGGAGCAAAGAAACAAGATATTCAGCTGGCAGCGTTAGCTTCGTTTCTCTGTTGAGTTGTTGCTCCACATACCTTATTAAGAAAACGTGCATTTGTGTGTCATTTGCTAAATTGTTAAATGTACTGGCGTGAACATTTGACAATGCAGGATTGTTGCACATTGATAAATTTCATGTTGCTAATAACTGCAAAATGTGGAGATGAGATGGTTTATGCGATATTGTCATGTCACATCGCAATGATATCATTAGTGATATTGCTACTTGTCAGTCTAACAAGCAGAAATGCTCAAACAGAAACCTACATTTGTCTCGACACCCATTTGCTGAGTGGGTGAGAAGATTTGTTGTTGTTTAGTGGTTGTCGGGGGCAACCTTTGTTAACATTGTTTGCACTCATTACCTCTAACACCTGTACAACTAGCCAGTGATAGTGTGTGATTATCCCAAAACATTCCCTTCTTGCTGGTATATTACTTATATAACACGGTAAAAAATGTTAATAATTCCCATGGTAGTAATTAATATTTAATTTCTGGGGTTCTCTGTCAGTTTTAACATTTCTTCAGCTAATGGCACCTGTTAGCGTAGCATGTTTATATGCATTTGTGACATGCATACTGTGACAAGTATGCAGTTAATTTATTAATGTTCATTGTTGGAATGTCAACGTAATTTTTTTGACAAAAGGTGCTATTTAACCGTGCTGCCTTTGCAGGATTCCAGGATGCAACTGGAGTTCGAGATGCATGTGCCATATCAGCAATACATTTTCAAATTCTTCCAAGGTGCCAAGTGTATTGTGTGAATGTTTCTGGTCGTAGTGCCTGGCAGAGCATGTTTGTATGGGCAGTTGTTCATCCTCCGAATAAAGGATGGAAGACAAAATCACCAGTGACCCGTTTAATAAATATATTTCCTACAGCCCTCATTCACCAGGACTGGGCATTTACTGTGGTTGAGGTTGTATGTGCATGATGATATTTTGAAACAAAAATAAAGACACCAAGAACCCTACTCTGACATTGGGTAAATTATTGGAACATGCTCAAGTACTGAATAAACATTTGTTGAAATACTGCTACTGTCCCACAATAAAGCTAAAATAGCCTAGTTAGACAAACACGTACATATCACAAACCTTTTGGCATAAGACATGGTCTTTTTGAATTCCAAAACGATTTGTTGCTGCAAAAGTACAATAATAGGTGTTACATGGCCAGTTGGTCATTTTCTATGTTATAACACGCCAAATTGTGGCGTAGAATGGTGGCCGAATTAGACACAAGTTTCAAAAGAAAAATAACAGTACCTAAAAGAGCAGACTTGACTGAATACCAAACAAACCCGGTTCGCACGATAACATGTACAAAGAGTGCTTATTAAAAAATGAATGATAATATATATATATAGATTCCTTGAATAAATAGCTGTGTTCAGCGAAGTAGTCATCAGTCACAACGATGACTCCGTAGGAGTCTACTGTCGACAGAACACCTTCAGTGTGTTTTGGTAGAGTGTGTTAGCGAGGTCTGTGATGTCTTCTCCCCTTGCCCCAGCCAGCACTTCCAACACTTGTCTACAATACACACAGCAACACACTGCATTACATCAGCCAACACTTGTCTACAACACACTGCATTACACCAGCCAGCACTTCCAACACTTATCTACAACACACTGCATTACACCAGCCAGCACCTCCAACACTTGTCTGTAGCACAAAACAACTGTTGCGCCATCCAACATCTGTCTACCACACAAGTGCATCACACCAGTCGGCACCTCCAACACTTGTCTGTGGCATACAACACATATTCACAGCTGTCTGCGACACTCGTCAACATTAACAGCTGCCTATTGTATGCAACAACATTAACACATTCACAGTGAATAGTAAAAAACTCATTCTTAGCTGTCACAATAAACCACAACACATTACACCACCCAGCACCGTCAGCTCTTGAGTAAGGCACAGAGCAACAAGGCAAGTCAGCATTATTTATTTAAACTACTCATTGACATCCATACTACAAATACAATAGTTTCAACTCAACAAATATAAACCCTTATAACTGAACAAATCATTTGTTCAACATGGTTCACACATTTGCTGCATGTTGGCATTTAAAAATAGTTTAATACGTGAAGATCTTATGAGTAGTTCACTAGTGCTAGACTTACACGATCCCTGAGGGTTCATTCCTCCCTTTCACCATGCTGCCTTCTTCCCATTTCTCTTTCTTCTTGCATGGGAACTGTGTCTTCACGTACTTATGGCCAGCATGTGTTGGTCGCACTTCACACCAGGGGGCATCTGGGACACAATGCACAGATCAACAAAGGATCGCACCTCAGGTCTAGCAGGGGTCTTATTGGCTGACTTATTAATACGGATGTTTTATAACCACTAGAACATAGGACAATGTCAGTAAATGTGGATTACATTACACAGCTTTCATATGTGATAACCTGATCAGTCACATACATGTAATACAGTGCAGGAAACTATTGACTAGTTTTAAGTTGTTATTATAGTAAGAATGAAATTACACATGAACATACATCTTCATCATAAAATTTGGTGAATCGAAGATGTAATAAAAAACAAAATGCCTACCAGTTTCTATCATAAGTCGCTCACTTGGAATATCACACATTGCATCAATATTGTCTTGCGTCTTCAGTGAGCTGAAATATGCACAAATTATACCTGTATTTCAAAGAAGATGCCTACTTGGTTTTGAATTACATTTAATGCATGTTTCATGTACATTCAATTATGTAATAAAAACAGAAAAGTCGCATTCACGGGACTTGATCACTATAAATGCAGCATTTGTAACTGGCTTCTACTGCAGCATGACTAGAGCCATGGAAATTGTAGGTTTATGTGAACAAATTGGGTGTTGCTTTAATTACATAATTTACGGTACTATATTTGAACTGTGCCTCAGTGCTCACCACCCATTGATGCCAATGTGGAGACCTAGGTCCAGTATGCTCTTGACGTCCTCCTTTGTGCCGTCGAATGAGTGCACCTGCAACAGGTTAAACTGTCATTACGTTGACACTGTGGGTAACTTGAGGGCTCAAGTGGCAGGAGAAATGTTATGAGCGACATCCTCCTCAACATGTAGTCTTGGTCAACAGGACCATGTCAACATGCTGACACCAAACACAACTGACAGATACAACATTTTATTTCTCAAAATAATGGTTCTGCAACAATATGCAAAGAATAAAATCATGATTTACAATGGAATAACCATCATAATGCTGGCAGTGACTGGGTGACAAGTAAGCATCATACGTACAACTCCAGATGTAAATCGATCCCTGTTTCTCATCAGGATGTCCAGGAAATCCTTAGTCGAGTTTCTGTTGTGTAGAAACATCGGCAGTTTACTTTCTTCAGCAATTTCTAACTGCTTCTCAAAATACCTATAAATAAACATGCACATGTTTTCATCATTGCAGCAATGTGGGGAAAATAATCTACTGTACATACATGAAGATATATATAAACTATACAAAGTAGTATTTCAGTCTACTGATTTGATTTCCAGCTCCTACGTAGTTCATTATACAGCCCTTTGGAAAGCTGAGCCCTCTGTCACACCTTGCTCTTTGTTCAACCAAACACAATCTTGAGTTTTCTGGGAAACATTCAGCCATGCTGCAATTAATATGTGAAGACTACTGTCTACAGCCAAGTACATATTCATACAGCCGAATGAACTGGAGCAATGTAGCATGAACGAACTTATCTAAGATTTGACATGGCAGCATGATTCAAACTCGGGTTCACCTAATTGAGTCATGTGTTCTAGCTATTGTGCCATCGGGCTCCAGGGCTAATAGCATTTATTTATTGAATGTAAACACATCAGATATAAACATGATTACCTGGTACTCCAAAGTAGCTAAATATCAATCACAACCAACTATATACATCTGTACAATGATTCTCTCACATGCTGCTCTCTCACTTACTTCAGTTGTGTTTCTTTTGGGCAAAAATTCAGTCGATCATAATCTGAAACAATACAATCATCAATTTGTTTACAGTGCAACATCAAAATTATGCTTGTTTTTCATCTTGATTACACTTGACTGGTCCTTCATGTCCTACCTGTCACACTCAATGACAATCATGGCCCTCCAAATTGCACGGTCACTGGTTGTTTATAACAGTTCTGTGCACTCCTTCCACACTGTGTTCACAGAATGTCCTAAAATCGTGCCTATCTTGTTCTAATTTTTTATCTTTCTATTTTAGGTTGCCGTCCTAAGAATTCCTTATTGGTTTTATTTTCAGTTCACTGAACTCTCAGCATTCTTTTTATGAACTATATTTCAATGACTATAAATGACCTCAAATATAAAATCTTTTGACAAGCTACAGCAAATTGAACATGGTGAATTAACTTCAGAAAAACTTCAGCAAAGGCTGTTAAAGGTTGCAGTTGCCTGTTCTAATAAAACTACTACTACTTACCTGCAGGGCTTTATGCAGGATAACATTATTGCCAGTCACACATGTTTTGGGGGACATATGGATATTAACTGTTAAGTTGGCGGGAAAATTGGCGGATGTAGAGGTTTGAAATTGGTGGTGTATAAAATTTGAAAAAAAACAAGCGGAAATATTGATTGATAAGTATTATTCTTGTGTTAAGGTTATTCATAAAGTGGTACTCTGGACATATATTGAGTAGTAGTTTTGGTTAAAGTTTGTTAGTTAACAGTATTTTTGAACAGATTAGTATAGTGGGTGATAAAAGGGTAATCTAGGCTTCGACAAATTGTAAACAAGATTGAGCAAATATCTTTATTTGATATAGTATATAAGAGATAAAGCAATAAGAGTAACAACTACATATGTAAAATAAAACTGTGAATAGGTATCATTGTTATTAAAAATAAACAAGCGTTTTAGTGGGAAAACCCTTGTTTGTTTATATGGGTTTTCCAACGTTTCCGCTTGG
The DNA here is from genome assembly GCA_025642075.2 of Ridgeia piscesae. NCBI lineage: Eukaryota > Metazoa > Annelida > Polychaeta > Sabellida > Siboglinidae > Ridgeia > Ridgeia piscesae. The sequence continues at coordinate 408,828 of JAODUO010000014.1, read as the reverse complement.
GAACGGTACCAGTACAGACTAAACTTATTGTTCAGTATAGGTAGTAAGTGTTTATAACATAAAGTGTGCTGCAGTTGCTGTACACAATAAACAAACAGTCTTTCTAAAGACAAATTTGGGTTTAAAACCCAAGAGTTGATTTTGACAAATCGTAATATGGCACCTGGCAAGCGGCAAGTGAAGGCAAGGAGGCACTTGGTATTTTAACCACTGCCACAGCTTGGTGGATTTTGCCGTATCGGGGTGCGGAAAAACTTGGCCCGAAAAACAACGGAGGAAGGGTTTACGTTCCAATTTTTAAAGGGTGTTGGAAAGTGGACTGTCTGACAGCAGAGTTAGCTAGGCTAACGGATATTGTAAAGGGGGATGCAGAGTGGAGGGGGGGTGATTGCAAGGACAACAAATGGAGAAAGAACAACGGGAAAACATGACATGCAGGAAGGTGACGGGGAGAAAGTGACAGTAGAGAAGGAGGGAGGGACAAGGGGACGGGAAGGGGGTAGATGCGACAGGAGGAAGACGAATGGAAGAAAGGAAGGAGAGGTGATGTGACCAAACGGAAGTCAATAACAAGGACGATGACAGGAAGAAAAGAGACCGGAAAGAAAGGAACAACAGAAAAGCGGCGGGGGGAAAAGTCAGCAACCAGGGGATGCAAAACGGAGGAGCTATCAAAGGGAGGGGGCATTGAGAACAAAAAGGGGTTATTTATGGGACTCCATTTTGCAAAGACAGACAGGACATTAAGAAAAGGGAAAAACGTTTTTTTTGTTTTCCCGGGGGGCTGGGATAGAGCATGTGACTGAACGGGTAGAGAACGTTTGGGGCAGGGCCCAAAAGGGGGTCTATATTATTGTAGGGACGAACAATGCAGACGGGGATGGAACAACCAGGTTGGGAAAGAGATACAGAGGGGTTTGAAAACACTGAAGAAGACGAGTTGAACAGATCATACTCTCAGGAATCTTGCCAGTGATGAGGGGGGGGAAACAACATTTAGAAATTGCAAGAGGATGGCAATTAACGGACTATTAGAGCAGATGTGTGAAAAAAGAAGGAGTTGGATTTTTAGATTTGTGGGGATTTTTGTTGGTAAAGAAGACATGTTTATGAAAATGGCCTCCATCTAAGCGGAAAGGGCGCAGCAGTGTTCCCCGGAAAACCCTTTTCTTCGATCGATGAATAATGGAACAGGTTGCAATTTTTTAAACTATTTTCCCGGGGGGGATACACAGAGAAGCCAAATACTAAAAGGCATGAAAAGATAGCAAAAAGACATCAGCAAAGAACAGCCTGGAAAGCCCTAGGGAAATTTTGGGTTATAAATGTGTTTGTTTAAATGCAAGGAGCATAGTAAACAAAAAAAATGAACTAAACATTATGGTAGAAGATATTGACCCTCACATAATAGGTATAACTGAATCTTGGGCCACCCCCCCGATTTTCAGATGCCGAATTAGGAATGACAGGGTATTAATGTTTGGGGAAAGATAGATTGGGAAGAAGGGGAGGCGGAGTTATTTTATATATTAAAGAATCCATCCAAGCTTATGAAAAAAATTAAAAAAAGGGCAGAATGTGAAGAAGCTGTCTGGTGTAACTAGTTACAGGAAAGTCAACATTAACTGTTGGGTTAGTGTATCGGAGTCCAAACATAAGCATGGAAGAGAATGAAAAAATACATAACGTTATCAAAAAAATGAGTAAACGGGACTGTATTATTATGGGGGATTTTAACCATGGGATATACAGTGGACATCTTTACAGAGTACCGGGAGAGAGGATCAAGATTTTTTTAAATTTAGTACAAGATAGTTTCCTTTCTCAACATGTGTTAGAAGCAACCAGGGGCAAAAGTGTTAGACATAGTATTTGAGCTCAAAAAAGGGAATTTGTTGATAATTCAAGATATGTGAGCCACTGGGGTGTAGTGATCACAACCAGATACATTTTATCATCAAAGAAAAGGGAGAAGGGAATAGAAAAATAAGGTACAGGAAAAATTTTCAAAAAAGGAAGATATAAGGACATGAGGGAATATTTAGCAAAGATAGACTGGAATAACCCCTGAAGAATAAGACAGCAACAGAATGCTGGAATATTTTAAAGTTGAAATTGACTGGTCGTTGACAAATTTGCCCCTTGAAAAAACAGGGGGGAAAAGGTCAAAAAAGAAACACATCGAAGGAAGCCATTAGAAAAATCAAGTACAAGCAAAAAGATGTGGAAGACATAAAGACATACCGGAAGTGAAGAAGACTTTGCATTTATAAAGAAGCACTTAATCAAGCTACAGCTGAAATTAGAAATTCAAAGAGAAGCTACGAACAAAAAAAAAGCTTTTAATATAAAACATGACCAAGAGTTTTTATGCGTATGTTCGAAGTAAACAGAAAGTTCAGGATAAGGTCGGTCTTCTAGAAGGTAATGATGGAAACATAATAACAGAGGGATTCTTAATGGCAGAAAACCTAAATGGGTTTCTTTAGTTCAGTGTTTACCAGGGGAAAATATTAGTATATTACCAGTACTTGAGACTAAGTTCAAAGGGAGAGAGTTTGACTATTTAGGACCCAAATAATTGTAACCCCAACAAAAAGGGAGCTATGAAAATAAGAGATATGAAGGATAATAAATCACCTGGAGTGGGTGGGATTCCTCCCAAATTACTATTGGAAATTGTAGAACAAATCACCCTCCCTGGAAAGTGAGTTTAACATCGGTGATTTGCAAACTATTAGAAAGAAATAATTAAAGATCACCTGGTTGATTTTCTTGTTAAAAATAAATTGGTAAAATTCAACATGGGTTTTTAAAAGGGGAGGTCATGCTTAAAAATATGTTATGTTTTTGGGAAAATGTCACAAAGTGGCTAGATGAGGGATCACCAGTAGATATAATTACTTAGATTTTAAAAAAAACCTTTGACAAAGTGCCCCACCAAAGACTACTACTTAAACTAAAGGCCCATGGCATAGGGAAAAGGAATGATCAACTGGATAGAAAAAAAGGCTTATTGATAGAAGACAAAAAGTAGTAGTTGAGGGGGGGTTTCAAACTGGAAAACGGTTTTAGTGGAGTACCCAGGGAAACATTTCTGGGACCTATTTTATTCTTAATATATATCAATGATTTGGATGATGACATAACAAGCAAGGTGTTGAAGTTTGGGACGACACAAAAGTGTTTAGGAAAATTTAAAAATGATGCAGATAGACAGCATTTACAAGATGATCTTAATAAGTTGATAGAATGGTCTGAGAAGTGGCAAATGCTGTTTAATTTTTGGGAAAATGTAAGTGCCTTCACACAGGACATGGGAATGAAGATGCACAATATACAATGGGTGATACTGTACTAAATACTACCTTAAAGGAAAAGGGCTTGGGGGTTTAAATATTAGTGCTGACATGAAGGGATCAGAGCAGTGTGGAATTGCAGCAGCGAAGGGAAAAAAATTCTTGGATTAATTAGACGAAATATAGTGTACAAAGAAAAAAAAACTAATAATACCGTTTTATAAAACAATAGTTAGGCCTCATTTGAATATTGTATACAAGCATGGAGGGCCCTATCGAAAAAAGGATATTGATATGCTAGAAAGAGTACAAAGGGAGAGCAACCAAAATGATACCAAAAAATCAGGAATATTAGTTATGAAATGGTCTAAAAAAATGTGGTTTAAAAACACTAGAAACCAGAAGATTGAGAGGAGATCAGATTGGGGGGTGTTTAAAATATTGAATGGATATGAAAATATTGACAGAAATATTTTTTACAGTCAAGGAAAGAGAAGGACTAGAGGACATGGAGTTACATTAGCAAAGAAGCAGTGTAGACTAGATATTAAAAAAATTTTCATTTTCACAAAGAACAGTAAACGAATGGAACAGATTATCAGCTGATTGTGTAGGTGCTAGTAGTGTTAATATATTTAAAAATAAAATCGACATATACCTAAGAAGGGCGGGGTATACTTAGATAGATAGGTTGGACTCTCGATAAGCCAAATGGCTTCCTAGTCCACCTGCCATCTAGAGTGGAATCTCTAGGTGGCAATCTTGTTAAATCTTGTTAAATCTTGTTAAAGTGAGTTTACAAACTATTAAATGTGTCTGATGACCTGAAATGGACTACAAACACACATGTGGCACAATTTTCACTCACTTTCAAGGTATAACTAACAATATCTATGGTTTTGGAAGACCTTTTTTGCTCCTTCATTTTTTTTACCCGTCAACCACCCGTCACCCATATTCGTTTTTACCCATCCAAATGACGGGTGGACGGGTCTCTACATAAAGCTATGCTTTCCTGTCACATTGCTCACCTAAACCACACTCGCCCACAGCCACCACTTTGTCTCTGTTGCTCTTTGCAAGGTGTACCAAGTCACTGAGGTATTTGTCAGGGTCGCCACTCGATTCAAACTCCAGACAACGTGTCGGGTGACAGCCTACAGTGCTATAGAGCTGTGCTATAAGCAACACAAAGAAACAATTCATTACATGTAGTTGACAGCTTCCCATAAAAAGTTTTGTCATTTTGTGACAGCTTGTCTAGTTAGCAGAAAATCAAAAATATTGCTATAACATTATAAATGTTGCTATAATATTATAAATGTTGCTATATTACATTTGCATTATTGCTTACTAAAAATAGTAAAATTACATTACAACAGTGCCATGGCTAGGGTGCCAGACCTTGGGGCTTGGCATCTAACCCCACTCAATTTGCTGTTGGCTGTCTTTTGTTACTTTTATTACGTCATTGTTTTCAGAATGTTTATTATGATTTTACAGTACATGTACATGTAAATTACCAAAAAATTTGCCAAATTGCAGTGAAGTTTATTAGAACATCTTTCAAAGAAAATATGAGAGACACAATGATAATGTATTTATTAGATGATAAACATACAAAATGCGAATGCCTAAACATGATGCACCGACTATGCCTTGAGAATGCAGAATGACACGAACTGGCACTATGTCTTACCCACCGTGTGTTCTGGAGAGTTCTAATGCATTCCTACAATCTTCCAGGTTACCACCTGTGATAAACATCTGAAACATAACACACGTTCATTGTTCTCTACAAAGTAGCAGCACACAGGGTGGTTCTTTAAAATAAGCTGTGCAGGCAGGGTAGATGTTAGTTAACATTAACATTACATAGAGTTTGCAGTAAAACCTGGCCTGAGTTGTTGGATAGGAGAATACATATGTGTGCATGCATGCGCATGTTATAATCATTGCAGACACTCCCTAGAATGTTACCTTCTGTAGTCCAATATTCCAAGCTCTCGCCAAGACATCTTGTAGATCTTCTGTAATTGAAAACCACCTTACTGCTAGTTGTTACATTACAAGTTAGTACATTCAGTAAATAATGTATTGTTTTCATATATATATATATATATATATACATATATATATATATATATGTGTGGCGGTCTAGGAAAACCAGTCGGAAGTCGCTAGGCGTATTTGCCCGTAAACGCGTCGTAAAGGTGTTTTTGGGTCACTCATTCCATTTTGAGATTTTACTACGATGTTTTTGCTAACCTACTTATTTATACGTTCACCAAGTATTTTCCTGAATACACAAGTGTAAGTTGCATTTTTTTGGGTATTTGGTAACTGGGAAGATCGTTCTACGCAGCGAAAGTTAACGGATTTGTATTTGGAACTTGGATTTCAGTTGTTTTAGTAGTTCGATTAGTTTCTAGTTTAGTTTGATGTTGCCTTAGTTTGTGTCTGTACATATTTCTTAACTGTTTAACGTGTTATTGAAGCGGATTTCGTTGGAAAGACAGACTTCATCGCAAATTTTATTTCGTGTTTACGATCTTCGAAAATTCTAAGATGGCGGCACCCATGGACGGACCGAAGCCGAGCGATATCGCTTGTTGTCTGAACGCACTGGCGTTGATGAATATGCAGGATATTGCCAGCGCCGACATCATCAGTGACCTTGTGAATGAGTACTTCATCATACGACCAATTGGCAACGATGAGAACAATTCTGACTTGTGTGAATTCGTGGAAGACGTTGCTACCTCTTGCGTGTTGATTATTAATGTACATTTCTGCTAACAAACACCTATGACTTTTGACCTATACGCTCTTTAAAATACTGTAACTGTGTCCTTAAATAACCAAAATGTTTGGATAATTTAGTATTCCAAAGCTAAGATATAAATCTACATTTATTTCGTGATAATAACACTGGACATACAGCAGTAAAAAATGAATTTGACATTTTCTCCTGCAATCAAGTTTGATGTGTGTTCTGTTTAATTTAAAGTAACTTTAAAAATATCCATCAGGACAGTAAAGGTAACAAATACAGCTACACTTCCCTCGCAGGACTTTATAAGGTAACTGCAACAGTTATTTTGTTATGCAGCATAAACTGTGGTGTTCGTGTGAAGAATGAATCTTGACTTTAAAATTCGTTTTTCTCCTGCAATCAAGTGTGACGTGTGTCCTGTTAAATATTTTTTTGTAACTTTAAAAGTACCCACCACAATTGGATAATGTTTTCAGTACAGTAAAGGTAACAAACACAGCTACATTTCCCTCACAGAACTTTATAACGTAACTGCAACATGCAGTTACTGAGTTATGCATCATAATGTGTCGTTTTCATGTGAAGAATGAATCTCGACTTTAAAACTCGTTTTTCTCCTTAAGTAATTTCTGATAGGGCCCTTCTTTAAATTCCTGTAACTTTGCTTTTAGTGGGAATATTTGAATACAGTAAACAGTACAGGATATGTAAATAGTGAAGGTTTCCATTTCTTAAATAAAAATGCAAATAATTTTTTGTCAATGTGACTGGTTTTCCTAGGCCGACACACACACACACACACACACACACACACACACACACACACACACACACACACACACACACACACACACACACACACACACACACACACACACACACACACACACACACACACACACACACACACACACACACACACACACACACACACACACACACACACACACACACACACACACATATATGTATATAACAAATCATGTCATGTATGCACTAAGCTGCAAACATGGGTGATTTAAAATGTTTCAATGTAATTTTCATACATTGATACTAGGCCATCATTATCTAAAGCCATTAAGCCATCATTACCTAAATATAAAGTAAACCACCAGCTGATATTTGATTTATAAAATCCTTTAAAATATACAATTGTATACATTAAAATGCAATTGCAAATTTGTCCAAATGTTTCTGTGTATTAGCATTATTAGGGTTTACTGGTTTTTTCCATAACCATGAAATGGACCCAACCCCAAATTTTTAACACTTAAATCCATCCCACCACAGGAAAGTAAGTCTAAGTAAACATATGACCCAAAAGAATCTGCTAGCACAAGAACAAATGTAACCCTAAATATGCAAAACTGACAGAGATATACACATGGACAAACAAACTGACAAAGACCATTTTTAAAAATCTATAAATCTTACCTTTATGTTTCACGGAACCATGGTAAATACCTCGGAACATAGGATCTATAACAAATTAAAGTAGACAAATCATGTTAATCATATATAACCAATGTTGTAACAAGTACTCCAGAAAAGTAACTAACTAAAAGTAACCTCCCAAAAAATTACTTAAGTAAAAGTACTCCTGAAAAAACTACTTATATAAAAGTACCGCTCCACAAAACTACTTAAGTAAAAGAACAAAAGTATTCGGTCAGTGCCAATATATATATACAGGTATATATATATATATATATATATATATATATATACACATACAGGTATATATATATAATAGGTATATATATACAGGTATATATATATATATATATATATATATAAACTTACATAAGATCTTCTGATGCCACCAGTTCAATTATGCTGTTGATGTTTATCTTTTGTGATAGATATAATTATCTTAGCTGAAGATAATGACTAAATTTAAGGTGTTTTTCTATTTAAATGTAGCGTTCATATTTACTACGATTCCATTCTATATCTACTACCAACAGCATTTCAAAGAAGACCAATGCAGCCACTGCACCACAAACAACGTAGAACTAGAAGGTACAGCTGTACTGCATGTTGACCGCACAGTCTATGCGATGTTCAGAAAACATTGTTGAATGTTGATCTAAATAAAATTCATGAAACTGTAGTTTTTAAATAAATTATGCACCAATAGAACACAGTGTATTGAGATGAACGATAATATGAGATCTAAAAACAATAACCTGGTTCTCAGTCGCTGAACGGTTAAAGGTTCAAAACTAAAACAAATACGCTCATTATTGGCACAACTTCCTTCATCTTTCAGTTATCGTTAAAATACAGATTTATAACGTCCATTTACCATACCAAAACAACTACGACTCCCCATTTTATAGGCGGTTGATGAATTCATAAGTTTATGCATCAGTAGCATGTTTTGCGTAACAAAGTGTTACGCCTAATATTTGCGACGCAATTCATCATGACATTTCAGCCTAGCATATTATACTGATCTTTTCTAATGAGATGCAACCTAATAATCTGATTTCTAAACAAGAAGTATCAATGAATCTTGAATGCGATTTTAAGCCATTGTCTCGTGGCATGGTCAATGCGCCGGTCTTACGGAAACACCGATGTGCGAAGCCAGGACTGGCAGCAGGGAAATGCGACTGATCATTAATGTCAGCACAAAACAAGTAATGCCTTGCTCCACATTTACTCTTTAATTGACCTTAATCAAACAAACTTTTCATAGTTTTTAACATGCTGGGACGTCTCGGAAACCAAGCACCAGTTATATAATAGATCAGCGTGAAACATGATTGATGCCATGATGTCGGCCTGAGCGCAACGCAAACAATGAGGAAAAAGGGCTTCAGAAATCATAGATACATGTGTTTTAGTTTATTTCAGGTCTTAAAAGACATTTCAACTGGCTTGTATGAATGAGTAGATGTTCATGTATGACTGGCAACATTTTTATCCTGCCTTACTATTGCTGATGTTATGTCAGGAAATATAAATCTGAGATGTTCAAATGTAGGCAAAACTGCAGCTGAAACGATGACATTTAGGTGGATCTGGATTATACATAACTGCCAACATAAAAAATTCTCTATTAACTGCCCTGGCCACTTTAAAACAACATACATTTAGAAAAAGGCTAGGGCGCCTAAAATGCATTATACGGTACTTGGCGTACCCAGGGCCAGTGGGCGATAACTGCGGATACAAGTATCATGTTCACGGTAATGGCGAAACATCGTGTACCTGTTAGATTCACTCCGATGTCTGAAACCGGCACGTTTGTGATTTAATTGTTGAGTAGTCATCCGGTTGTTTAGTTGATGGTGTAAATGTGAATTCCATGACGATGAAGAAACGGGTGTTGTTGAACAGGTGGCACGTCGTCAGCAGATTTCACGGTTTCAACAGTCGTAAGATGAAACCAAGCAAATACAAAGTGAATGTAAGCAGTACAGAGTCTAATAATTGTTCTATTTATCTTAATGCATTTAATGCTGAACAATGACAATAGTGAATATACCGATTAATTTGTAGCGTGCTGCCATCTCGACTATGACATAGGTCTGTGACTGTGTTAGCCGGAAGGGTACACCCAACAAAATCTTGGGAGACTTGCTTGGAGTTCAACCGGTGCAACGCCTTTTCGTATAATAACGGATTGGATTCCGTCTATTCGTGAAATTGTGTATAGTTATAGCTTCATGTAAAGTGAGTCATTTATCAACAAATACGAAGTGTTCCGACATTGTCATGATTTGTTAGTGTTGATTGACGTCATTTATGTTGTCCCATGACCATGTCATGCATGCGTTTGCGAGCGCAGTAGAGTAGTACTTGTCAGTTTGTTCTTATTAATATCGACAGTTTTGTTATAACCCATTTGTCATGCACAACTATATTTTACTCCTTATTTTACCAGAATCAATCACAGTCTCACGTGCTCAACATTCAAGTCACAATTTCCACTGATGCAACATCGTCATGATTCACAGCACATGGTAAGTCTAATTTCTAAACAATCGGAAATTAGCAGAACGGCGGTCGGCGGCGGAACACGACACTGTTCAAGTGTGTATCAAGGCGCACCCTTATGTATTTAAGCACTATATGGTGCATTATCGCCAAGTTTCATTGCACTAAGGTGTATAATATATACACAATCTGTCTTGACTTAGCCGAGTGAGGAAGAACTACAAAGTGTTAACCTTAAAAAAACGGACGCTATTTGTTGATTCGGAAGGGAAAGTCAGTTGTGAGTAAACAAAATTGAGAATGGAGGTTTCATCGAGAGATGCACATGGAAGCATATTTGTTTATACTTAAGTTAACACAATATGCACAGCGACTATTGGAAAGTATCAGATTCAGAATCTAACGGACAGAAAAGTTACTCAAATAATGGCACAAAAGTGTCCGATTCAGAGTCTGACTCGATCACGAATACGTGGTCGTGGAAGCCGTCCGATGTAATCCACCGATCAAGTAGTGCCCGACATTTACGTGCGTCTGTAAATCAACTAAATGCTGGGCGAAAGTCACCACAGCGTCCACAGATAGTGAATATCATGCTGAATCATGAAATTCATCACCCAAGAGTTATGACACCTAAGAGTTTACCAAAAGCATCGCTGTTTTTTACTTCAAATTCTGCCCGTTGTCCTGGTACGTTGTCGTTGTACTTGTCTTGCACATAACAATAAATTATATAAGAACACCGCTTTGTTAAGTATAATGTTGTCTATTAAAAATTGGTAGATATCAGAACCAAATTGCTATAAATATATTTTACCAATTTTATGAATGATATATTACAATATGACAGTATCGTTGTGTAGAAGTGCCTACATTATGAATGATAGTTTCGCTATTCTGTAATTTCTTATGCATATATAGTATTATAGGCTTTGTTTCTTCAAAGACCTTTTCATCATAATTATTATTATACACTAAATCTTCTTTATTATTCCATTTATGATTAACATGATTTGTTTGGATTGTGCATGCCTTATAATTATTAACTAATGATGCCTGCAGTTTGAGAATAATGATAAATTGAACAAGGACAAAAGTTCTACACAGTTCAACATATCACAACTAATGTTGTAGGCTTTTGCAGCATTTGGGAATACATAATCTATCTACAAGTCTCGATAATCAGTGATAGTACATTGTGAGAATGATGTATATTAATAGTTGATGTACTAATTTATCCGGTATGATGATTTTACAGCCCCACCCAAATTTAGATATTTTATTGATTTCAGGTATTATTGAATCTTGTGACAAGGAAATGGAAGATAAATATGTCTCATCCTTGTTTAAGCACTACTTGAAGCAGAACCTTAGAAAAGATTACTAGTAAGTACAATTATTAAAATTAAATGAATAATTAAGTTTTAAAATTGTGCTTAATTAAGTTGTATGTTACAGCAGTTGCTAGTAGTTGCTTTTAGGCTATCTGAGAAGAACTGTCACACGTTTGTCACCATTACAGCAGCGCTGTGTTTTCTTCTGTTACTTTCTGTAACTAATCGATCTTAGGAATCTGAAACAAATCAAATCAATTATGGCAATATGTTGCATGTTTTATTGGCATCCACTTGCTGCATCATACATGGTGTGCAAGCACTAGCCCTGATACCTAGAGTATCAAGGGAATGAAGGGATGTGTGTAGTTCATACACATAGTTCAGTAGGGGTTTGATATAATGCAGGGTGCACGATACTTTTTGCGAGCTGGTAGTCCGTCGGACTAGCTGACTTATAGATGACTAGTCCTGAATTGGCTTTACTAGTCCTTAGACATTATTACATACTAATTAAACATATATATATATGTATATATATATATATATATATATATATATATTGGAATATTGTAGTGTATGCTCGATCATCTTGGTCTATTATTTTACTATAAGTAATACTTTGTTGTTGTTGTTGAAAAGTTGACAAATAAATGTAACATGACATTTTTATTAGCAATGTTACCAAAATAGTCTTTAATAAAGACAATGCGAACAGTAGGAGTGTCTTGATGACAAGCTTTCCACTTTGATGTTCGTCTTTAATTAAATGTCCATTTACTGATTGTGTAACTTGTTCACTGTCCTTTACAGAACCATGTCCAAGTTACTGTTGAGTCACCAGTTGTGGGTTCTTTGTGCGGTAGAGCCACTTCTTGACGGCAGGGGTTGGGTCAACCTCCTTCAGGGTTTGAGACATGGCATTGATGCACATCAAGGTAGATAGTGTTTCACCGGACATTCGCATTCTGCGAATGTTCATAATTGCATTCATAGCTCTGAAGCCTCGTTCACACGCAGCTGTTGACGGTGACGTGTTGAACATCAGTCGCACCCACAACGTTATGTCTACCAACACCTCTGGCGTTTCAGCCATCAGACTGGTGTATGTTTCAAATGGGCACTGCTTTCGTTTTCTAGATAGCAACATCTTCAGCTCAGGCCATTGTCCAATGATGTCATTTGCATCTCTTCCAAGAATTCCTTCGAAATTTTGACAGGGGGCAACGATATCAACATTACTGTAGCTAGCAAACTCTTCTTCATTTGTGCTGGGATGATCGCGGTAATCAAACACTTGGAAGTTGGAGAAGGGTGTCTGCTTCAGAAACTGGAATCTCGTTTCAACGAAGGCAACGACCTTATCAACAAAGTCACACAAGTCCGCCTTTTGCATTTCAGTCGGTGAGGTCTCCTCCGAGGCAGTGTACTCTGCAAACACTTTGCTGTACAACTGTCGAAGTGCATTTAGTTTCAAGCATCTACCTCCCAGCTTCACAGCAATGTCGGTGATAAGCAGGTCATCCTTCTGGAAGGCACAGCTTACATCTGCAAGGATATTCAGCGCGTCAATCATGAAATGCAATGCCTGTTTGAAATTCAGACTCCTCAGTTTCCTGAGGTACCCTTTGCACTTTGCTGCTTCTTCTCCTTTGCCAGTGGCAGCTTCTTCTCTCATGTTAGCACAGACCACGGCCAGGTCCTGCCTGAGTGCAGAGTAGGCTCGTTGTCTGCTCGCCATCCACCAAGTGCCCTTTGTCGCACTGAAGTATGCAACATCTTCGTCAATAATGTCACCGATTTACTTGAGATCCTGGCGTCTTTTCGAGGAACGATAGTAGAACCTGTAGACAAAATCGATGTACTCTTCTACAAGACCTACGACACTGCTCGACACTTTGATAACATCAAGCATGACCAACTCCAGCTTGTGTGCCACACACCAGATGTTAACAACATTGTGTGGAATGGCTTCAGAAATCTTCCTGGTCACTCCATTGTGTTTGCCCTGTTTGACAAATGCCCCGTCCATATTTGTGCAAACACATTTCTCTAGAGTCACGCCAATGTTGTCCAGGCCCGTCTTTATGGTATCGAATATGCCAGTGGCATCTGCAGACTTAACGGGCACAATGTTAGCAAGTTCGGTTTTCAGCAGGCTCCCTTCATTTATGTATCGCACGTAAACGTTTTCTTGTTTCGTGATGCTGTGGTCAGTACTTCCATCAGCCATCACAGAAACCCACTGTGCCCTTCCCACTTCCTCTCTGACCTTGTCTCTCCCTGTATCACTAATATAGTCTATGAATATCTTGCATGCCTTGTTATTTTCATAGCACCCATCCGTGCACTCTTGCAGCTCATACAGAGGCTGATACTGGTGGAATGGCAATTTATATCTGGTAAAGTGGTAGGCTGTATTGAAAAAATTATTTTCGTTAATCATCCTCTCGATGACTGTATTCATTGAGCCCCGTTGTGTCTTGTGAGCTGCCTCTACTCGCCTGTGAGCCTCACTTCGGTCTTGCGTTATCAATACGTCCTTTTTGTACCATCCAAGCCCAAGATCAAAGAACTGTTCTTGTCAGCTAATGGGTGAGGAGTTGTCTGCCCGCTCGTCTTTGTAGAGGCATGGAAACTCCTCTGTCCATGATGCTAAAAACCTCTGCTTTCTCACAACTGCCTCATAGTCACACTTTTGTCATTTTCTTTGGTGCACGGAGGTGATCTTGGTATGGCTGACCCCAGGCCTAGTTGATGGCAATGCGCAAGGACGGGCAGTGACAGGTGGAGTTGATGCTCAAGGATGGGCAGGGTGGGAAGCCGAGGTGCAGGTATGGACAAGGTTGATCGAAGTCGAGATGCAGGGATGGACAGGGTCGGACAATGTCGAGGCATAAGCACGAGCAGAGTCAGACGAAGTCGACGAGCAAAGATGGACCGTGTCGGGCAATGTTGATATTGAAGCCAATGAACATTTTGGCCTCTGCTTTGCACTAGATTTCCTTTTGCTATGTATACCTGGGTACTACTACCTGTACTGGTCTTTGGAAGTTTAGCAATATAATCCCCAATTCGCCATTGCGACAGTCGAATGATGATTATGAGAAAGTCAAAACAAGACGCGAGATGCTGTCTGCCACTGTATATTTCGTTCCGTTCAAGTGGTTCCACATTAATAATCACTAGGAGGCACCACTTATGTAATCCGGTTGTAAACAAAGGGTGTCTGTAAACAACTGCCATTTTCAAGTCATAGCTAGTCCGATGGGACTAAAACTACTAGTCCGATCTCTAAAACTACACATCCCGGATGACCGGACCGGACTTATTTCGCACCCTGTAATATATAACGGCGTACTTCAATATTGGCTTAAACAGTTTAATAACAAACTAAAACTACCAACACAAACAGACATGCTCCACACTCCCCATTCTGCCTCTCTCCGCTCTCTAGTTCCGGAGACTTGCGGGAGTGTCACAATCGCAGGCGGGGAGTTATTATCACAAATTACTTGTTTTAATGCATTTACTCTTGTTCAGACATCAAAGCACAAATTGTCACCAGTAATTAAACTAATATTTTAATATAAAATGAACTATGTTACTGATGAACAAGGTTGAGGTAGGCTGCTCAAGCCTTCTATATGTTCTGGGGGTTATATGCTGCCCATACACATTCACCAATGTCTTGTACACTACCGGTTCTCTGCAACTACAGTTGAATTTGTTTGTTAGCGTCTTTGTGGATTATTGCGCTAAAAAGATGAGTTCTGTGATCAGCGGGATATAGGTACTTGGGAAGACTCCTGTGTCATAAACGGAGGAAGGTTTATTGTACGGCTATTTGGAACAGTCATTTCCATTGACGTTACAGCTGTATACAATTATGTATGTCGATGCGCACAAAGTGATCAGCATGCATCTCTTCTTCTTAGAGGATAAGACAACAGCTCAAGCACAATATCAAATAATCAACAACAGCTACAAGTGTTCTTTGCATGTTTTTGCAACATAAAAGTCAAAGTCATCTTTGTATGTTTCACCAAGATTAAAGTCCAAGTATTTTTTAAAAGATTTTGCTACTACGTCATTCTTAATGGTGACGTCAGATAATCTTTGGTTTAGCATTGTAACTTTTTGGAAGCATCCTTTGATAGTTCGTAGTCAGACAGGTATACACTACCTGTAATGTCTGCAACTTCATCCGGAAATGAATAAGTCGAAATGTTACGGAAACTACTGTAATCACGTATAATAATACGGTTACATATCAACTGCGCCAGTGGACTGACACACGTTACTTGTCTTGGGTTCAGGGCTGAAATTATCCTCAGGTCACTCCCCAGTCTCCTGTCAACTGTCACCCCAGTGAGCTGATAGAGTTACTACACGATAAGTGATACGGATATCACAACTAGTCGGATGGTTTTCACCCACATGATAATCTCCGCTTGGGCACATTTTCAGTTTTCTTGCCGGAGAGGGCTTTGTAGAGTTGCAGATTGAGGCGTCGCCAGTGGCACTGGAGGACGATTTCAACGTCAGCCTGATCAAAGTCAGGTGGTTCTGGTATCTGAGCATTGGGTGGACCACTACACTTCTGCAGGTAGACATGGTTGCACCTGTAAGTTCATGTGGGGTTGTCACATGTCATACATATATTGATGGAGTGTACACCAACAAACAAGTAATTCAAAGACAAAACTTTACTGATCGACCATTATCGTTACAAGTCAAATTGAGAGAGTCAACGTCGCCCTGTGGCACATTGTGTTAACATAATCATTAATACAATCACGTCCCCTGATGTCACAAGTTCAGTTTCTGGACTGGTTTCACAATCCTTCCAGTCTTCGTCGTGTACGATTTCTCACTCGGTGAACAGGGTAGTCCTACGGGTGTTGTTACCGGTGCATCTGTCATGGATATGTCAATGACTGTGTCATCTGGAACTGTCTTGTCTATAACCATCTCATTTGCAGGTGACTCACCTGGAGGTATGTGCAGCTGTGATCGCTGAATGTCTCTGTGTGTCATGTTCAGCCTCAGTCCAGCTGTGGACAGTCGTAACAACACTCGGTCAAAGTTCTGCAAATGTTTTTCTTGTGTGCGGTCCATGACCAGAATGTCATCCAGGTATGCACACGCACACGTACACGCACACGCACACGCACACGCACACGCACACGCACACACACACACACCTGGAATTCCTTGCAACGCATTATCAATCACTTGTTGAAAGACGGGTGGTGCCGAACTGACACCAAACAGAAGTCAGTAGTACTGGAACAGTCCACCGGAAGTGGTGATTGTCATGTGCCTACTTCTTGGACTCTGACCTGCTAAGCTCGCATACAGGTCTTCGATCTGTGGGATTGGATATGTGTCAACTATTGATGCTTGGTTCACAGTCAACTTGAAATCTCTACAGATTCGCACACTTTCTCCGTTACCTTTTAGCACTGGAACTATTGGCACTGCCCAGTCTGCGAATTTGACTGGTTCTATGATCCCTTCTTCCTGGAGTCTGGTTAACTCTTGATCTTCCTTTTCTCTTAGCACATAGGGAACATTTCTTGGTTTGTAAAAATGTGGTTCTGCATCAACGTCCACTTGTAAATGACCTTTCACTCAATGGATTGTCCCTATCAACAGACATCACCAAGTTACAACTGGTGCTCATCCTGTATATTTCTCTCCAGTTGAGTGTGAACATTCTCAGCCAAATCTTTCCAAGCAGTGTAGGCCCACTACCAGCTACCACCAACAATGGAAGTCGTCCCTTTTCTCCTTGGTACTCCACGTCCACATTGACTGTTCCCATGGTAGGCATAATTACCCCCATGTATGTTTTCAGTGTTGACCTCGTATACTCGATGGGATGTCCTCAAAACATGAAATGTTTCTTCATTTATAATGGAAACTGATAACCCCGTATCAATTTCCATTCTTAGCTCCTTTCCGTTAACTTTCAGCATGGTCCAGAACGCTGATGTTCTCTCTTTCTTGCTATCAACTGTACAGCTGATACGTGTCTTGTTGGTCCTCTACATGGTGGACCGTTGACTGATTCATTGGTCTTGTCTTTGACAGGGCATTCTTCTTGAATGGCGTCCTGCCATCATCGTGCTGTTTCTTACTGCGACACACTCGCTGAAGGTGACCCTCTTGTTGCACTGATGGCACACTGCATTTGCATATTGACACTGTCCTGGCCTGTGGTAGTTCCCTCCACAGTGGTAACAGGGACTTGTTACCAACTTCCGCTGCTGACCACATCATTGACAGCCGATTTTGCTGAATCTATGAGTTCCTTGCTGTCTTTATCAGCCATTTCCATCGTTGTGGCAATCTTGATTGCCTTGGTGTAGGTGAGCACTGTCTCACTCTATCGTATCGTCTCACTTCTGATGTCTACCACCAGTTGATCTCGGAGCCGTTCACTTGGAGTCTCACCAAAGTCACACGTGCTACTCAGTTGTTTTAACGTGCGTTGTATTTCAGCACCGTCTCCCCCTTAACTTGATATTTCTTCATGAATCGACAATGACCAGGGGCTTTGGACAGTCGTGGACTTTCAACACATCAATACACTGTTGCAGTATCTTCCCACTAGGCAGCGTTGGCAACACCAGTGATTTTAGTATGCCATAGTGCCATGCTCTCCTTGCATGATATCTTTGACATAGCGCAGGTTATTTGCTCCAATTACTTCAGGTAACGTGTTATTTTCTACCTACCATGTGTGCGGTATCATCCACGACCAAGAAACCCATGCTTTTGAATGTATTCTCAGACATCATCACATCTGCCTCAAAGTAGCCTCGATAGAGCATGCTAAAACATTGGCAGCTGAAATCCGGATATATGGTGTAACATCAACCAGCTTCTCCTCAGCAGCAAAGTGCTCTTTGAAGTATGACTCTGTTATTGTTGATTTCCTTTGCACCAGGGTCAAGTAGACATCAGATATTTACTTTCCCCAGTTGCACAGTAATCTCCGGGCGCAGTAATCTCTCTATGGCTTTGTGTAAAACTGAGCCTTCTTGAGCAGAGTGTATGCGTGTGCCGTAGCTCATCGCAACAGGCCTCCTTAGTTTGACGGATGCGTTCGTTGCTTGGCTTGGGGACGCCATCCTCTTCTTGCTTGCCATTGCAGATGTGGACAGTTCGCCTTTTGGTGGTCAGGTGACTGACACAGCCAACATATACGAGGTCTGTCTGGCTTACGACGAAAAGAGTCCTTGCTTTGCTGAGTGGTTGCCATGTATTGCTTGAGCTGTTGTTGTAACTGCTGTAACTGGTCTGCCTGTTGTCTGACCAGTGTCAACAAGTCAGTGTTATCAACAGCCTTCACTTCATACTGTGTGGCATCATGGCGGTTGTGTTGTGGACGAGCCGCATTTCCTAGCCACTGCATTGCATGATCTCGCAGGTCGAAATAGCCTAGGTCTGGCGACTCCATGTTGAGGCGGCCAAGTTCTCTACGGAGGCTCTCATCCCTCACTGCCTTGGCCAGTCTACCCTTCAGCAATTTTTCTTTCCCGGCCTCAAAAGATGGGTCCAACTGGATCATTTGGTCGTATAGTTCCAGTAGAGACAACGAACATACCACCAAGCTTTCTCCCTCATGCTGTATGTAGGAGAAGAAGTGCTACTGTATTTGCGGTAGAAGATCTCCACCACTGAAGACAGTCAGACACACTTTAAATATTGCTTCTGGGCAGCTTGATGTGTTGATGCAGCACCCGAGAATTTCCTGGCGTGCCCGACCACTCAGATTATCAACAAGTAAGACAGCCTTACTTGTCTCCGGCAACTGCTGTGAGGTTGCCAACAAGCCTCTGGCATCAGCCACCCACTCATATATAGTGGTGTCACCTGGCTTCAATGGCTGGCTGCGGAACTTGTAGATGCGGCCATAAGAAAAAAATTGACAATCCACAACATTCTCGGATGTGTTTGTGTCATCCAAGCGCGAAGCTAATGCAGCTTGTGCCGTCCTCACTTCATCCTCCAGAGCAGAAGATTTCTCTCGTTTTGCGAGGGCTTCCAACTCCTCTCGCACACCATCAAGCTCCCGATCAGCCATTATGATTATTTAAACTAAAAAAATAGAACATAATAACATGCAAATAACACAGCAAACACATGCAGTAATCATTTATATCTAATGAAATGACACATTAATGTCAATGTTCAAGTCATTTCCCGCCTGCATTCACTGCACAATGTCACTGTGACGGATTCTCCACTCACTTCATGTTGACGTGTGTGACTTTACTTGCTGCTCGCTGGGTGAGGACTTCAGAATGTCAATGTACTTCCATTCACTATGCCGACCATTCACTAGGCTGTGATGCTGAGCGTGGGGCACATCAGCAGACAACACACATATATTGTTGTCTTGACATGTTCTTTATTTCGGTATAAATGCGTGTCTAGGTTGTGAAAGTGTAATTCAAGTCTAAAAAAGTAGAAGTCTAACAGTCTAAATGTCCCTAAAAGTCCTACAACAAAGAAAATAAAAATACTACATACATGTACCTATAACAATCATCAATTAGATAACATCCATATAACAGATACATTCACTCTTGCATATATACTGATATATTACCAACACCAGTAACTATAAATACATATATCACAAGCATCATTGTTTCAACAAGTATTGAGGTTGTTTTACATACTAACATTAATAAACGAAAGATATCAGGATAAATGATACAATGGAATTAAACATTCTTCCATAAATTCATTGATGCTTACCCCCACAACTACACCACTGCGTGAGTGTGTACGTCACTTCATCCTGATATGTTGTGATCAGCTTCAAGGGATGGTGACCTTATCAGCTCAAGTCAGAAGTTAAAAGAGGCTGACTACATCTCACATGACCAGTGCCCAGTGAGTCAGTGACTACTGTCACATGGCAGATGTAGTTACAAATGTAATTCCTTTAAAATGTATAAATGGTATAAAATGTATAAATTACTTGATTTACCTCAATAACATGTAAGCATAATATAATATCATGACTAAAGATACAATAAATTAACTATTACATTTTCATATCATTATGGGTGCTGCCACCTTTTGAAAAAAGTACCACAAAGTGTGCACTGTCACGTAATGATAATAAATAGTAATGACACACTGAAACCATATAAAATATATATCATAAATATATATATCTACCGATTAAATTGCTGAGATAACACGAGTTCGGCCAACAAAGCCCGTCTTTAGGCATTTGCGCCACACCTTTGGATGAAGGGACTCGTTAGTGTTCTGGGTCTTGCCCTTCACACAGCGACGGGGCAGTTCGGGATGACCGAGCCGCAAGTAGACTTCTTTGACTTGTTCAGCCACGTCACGAGCCAGTGGAGTGGACGTTCTCACTGTGGGAGCCCGGCTCCTCACCATTTGCCACTGCACGCTGGTAAAAGCACCAGCTGTTGGTGCCAGCAGCCGCAGCAGGGCAGTGATGGTGATGTGGGTCCTCTTTTATAAGTTTGCCTTTATAAGTTTGCCAGGTCCGCGTCCTCCTAGAGATACATCAGTCTTCTTTGACATCTTTGTGAGATTGCGCAGTGCAGTCCCTATTTGTTTCGCGACGTGTTTCACACATTCTTCTTTGTGTATCGCCACATCATCACCATACACTTTCAAGGCACACAGGTGGGCGCATATGTGCTCGAATCTCCATCAGAAACATTGTGGTGTACCGGAGGTTGTGTTTGTCCACAGAGTTTGTCCACAAAATCTCTGTTGCCGTCTTCTCCATTGCGTTGGAGGAACCGGTCTAGTTTACAGTGCAGTCTCTATGCTGAGCATACCATTTCTTGAAATTCTCAGTGTACTGGCCTCTGTACCACAGCACACACACAACTCTGACAATACAGTGACAGGACGGTGAAGTCTATCACCAGTCCCGTCACCGTCTCCACGACACATCCAATGCCGGGTCAGCCATGAACCATCGACACTCACCATGAGGTCCATCACATCTGATTTGTCAATGGAGGGATCAAGTCTTTTGTAGACGTTGCGCACAATCAGTGCAGACACACACATGACGTCATTCACAACAAGCATGCTTGTATCACTGATGACATTCTGGTGTTTGAGGAAGGTGTTCCTGGTCATCACTGGCATGTCAAGGTAACGAAAGAATTTCTCTAGTCCTGCATACCCGGCACCCATGTCCATCATTGCAGATATAACCGACCACATCACAACGAATGGGGAATTTGTTGCCTGTGTCTCTCCAATTTGGTCAGAAGAAAGAGTCGAGTTGAGAACCGTATTACAACTGGTGCAAAACGTCTCCAGTCTGAGGGTGCGGTAGACAGCTCGGATGGAGAGGGTGTGCTTCTTGCATGACGTGCATGACTGGTTCGCGACGAGCGATGACAATACGGCATAGTGTACAATAACTGTTGAGAGGCCTTCCCCAGCATCTTCTTCACGTACACCCTCAACTGGGAAGTCCGAACACCCATCTCACGCAGAGAAGTTTGGCATACAGAAACTTCTCTCAGTTGCAGATATTCTACGGGATGTGGATGGCTGACTTGATTCCTGGAAACAGATACACACAATGTATGTAATGAAATGCATGTCATTTCCTGCGTGTAGTTTTGCTTTCATTTCTGGTCGTACAGGGTTCCAGATAATATTTCATGTTGGAGGGTGATCATGAAAAGAAAGGGTTCAAGTGAGAGTATAGTGTATGACGTGCCACGGGTGGTGTGGGTGGACCTTAGTGGTCTGGGGGTTTGGGCGCCTGGAAAAAATTGTAGAAATGATTCTGTGAGAAACAATTTGTGGTATACTTCAATGACTTGTGAGCACAAGAAAATGTCACTTGCATGTATTTATGTATTTTGTTAGCATTTTAGTCATCATGTTATGCAGCACATTGGTATGACTTAGCTATCTTGAACTTGAGGAAAGCCAATAGACTCCATACTAAACCATGATAGCAGGTTTTACTGAAGACAAGATATACAGGTTAACAAACTTAATTCAGTTATCAGGCTACAACAAAAGGATGAAGTTGGAGTCACAAGCCAAATTGTGAGGAAATTCAGGAAAATAATTCACAAATTAATAATTTGTTTTGGTTTGGTTATTGGGGCAGTGTATGTCCGCCAACTTGGTGATCTCTGGGAAGAAGTGCTCATATGAACTTACTCAACAAGGACTTTGATCAGTGTCCATTCCAGTGGTGTTTGTGACACTTCACACTTCTTTACCTCTTATGGCAGCAATGCCTTCTTTGCCAGCAGGTTGCAAGTTGCTTTAGGTCTGCTGACTTTTCTGCCCAGGATAAGCACACTAGTGCACGTCATATCATGCTATCAGCTCCCAGGTGTCACTGGTGTAGGAGTTGTTTGATTTTCTTTTGCATGCCTTGCGGTATGATCACACATTCTCCTTTGAAGATCAGTCCAGAGTTGATCTGTAAGAATTATCCTTTCTGTCATTGCCTCTTCTATTGATTACTTCTGTGTCATATTGAAGGGGTCTATTCTGGAAAGGTGGAACAAAATCATGATTTTTTTAAATAAAAATATCAGATGTCTTTATTTAAATCAGATTTATTTGATTTGTTTGAAATTTAAATAAACTTGGAGCTGCTGAATTAAAAACTTGTTTCCTATTAAACAGTAGATTTGGAAGCTTCACTGCATTCTGAAATGAAATACCTCTAACATCTAGAAATGAGGAAACATAATAGTATTGTAATACTTTTATTGTACAAACTTTCACTATAAAGCAAATTCAGAAGGAATCAATGTAATCACAAACTGTGCTTCACTGGAATAATGTACATTAACATTACATCCTCAATGTCGCAAACAGTATGTCCTCATGTGTTTACTTGCCAATGTCCAAAACAGTGTGTCAAATTTGACAGGTAAGCAAACTGCATAACTCAACATGTCTCACTCACCAGTGTCTACAAACAGTGCTCACAGATGGCAGACATGTTGGGTAATGTTCACTGCAGTGGGCCATTGCAGTGTCTACTTCATCATCTGACAGATATTTGCCTCGGTGCTTTGGATCAAGAATGTTTGCAAGGAAGTGAGCTGGTGTCAGAGCTTGCTTGGTGCGGCTTAACAACTTCTTCATCACCGTTGGTGGTTGGTGTGATTCTTTTAAATCATCCTCAAGTTTCTTCCACACATGGACAGCATCACTTATCTTGCAGCTGTCACTCTGAATCCTGTCGAGAGCTACAGCAATGGGTCTCATTCGCTGTAGGTAAACCTCTGCGTTTCTTTTTAAAGCAAAATCCTTCACTTTTGCTGCAATGTTCCTATCGATTTCATCCCTGTGTTCCTCACACACTTTGAGGAGGACGGACCAGTTGTCCAAGTATGATTTCAAACAATCTGAAAGTGTGTTCCAGCAAACATCCAGGGCCAGCACCAGTATTTTCCCACCAGCAGCCCAATACCATGCTACAGGCAGGTGGCCATTTCTGAAGAACTTGATGACTTGAACAACGTGTTCTTTCACTCCAGACACTTTGACATCTTTTGCCACAAGTTCAAGTAATGTGCTGAACATCCGTACGACACAATGTCGGACTCGCTGTCATCAGCCAAGTTGTTCCTCATCTCCAGGATGTTGGCTGCATTGTCAGTCACAAAGCTGCCAACCTTGCAGGCAAACTGCTCTTGTCGCGCAAACTGCTTTTAAAGCTACTTCCTGCAAGTACTCAGAAGTGTGGCTGTAGCCAGACATGTCAACAGTTCCTGTTATGAAACTCTGGCCTGTCTCCGAAGTAACTGATATACAAACTTTCGGTTGGTTGTGGACATTGCTCCATCCGTCCAGAGCCATGGACACGGTTTCTCCTCCAAGCTGGTCTTTGCAGTCAGTGAGCATAGAGGTGTGGACTTCATCAAGAAGTCGTCCCCCAACATCATAGCATGTTGGCGGTCTGTATCCTGGTTGAAGTAAAGACATCAACTTGGTAAACTCAGGGTGCTCCACCAGCGAAAATGGAGAATTTATTGCATAGATCATCTCCGCAAGTTGATGATCAGTGTCAGATTTGTCCTTGCCTGATGTCTGCATCACAAAGTCTTTTTCTTTGGCAGGATGGGTGTTGGTGAAGCTGCTCGTTTTCTAGGAGATGGAAGGCTAATTTCAGCACCACCAGTGTCAGTTGTGTCGCTTCTGTTCTGGGCTCCGACACAACCCTCGTGATGCTGCTTCATGCGTGCAACAAGTTGATTTCTCTTAACCAATCACTTCTTATGGGTGTGGGTGTATAGATGCATGAAGCAAACAAAGCATTCTACCCAGCCAAGCAGAGTCAAATCAATCACCAATAAAAAACAGATTAAAAAAATTAAAAATCTATATTTTTTGGAGTGATTTAAATCAGCTGATTTAAATCAAATAATCCTGCTTTTGTGCTTTGTGAAACAGCTTCTTGACAGTCGTGTCTAGTGGCTTCACTGGTTTGTGATCAGTGTATGCCTCTGTTTCTCAACCAAAAGTGTATTGGTGGGAACGTTCGAGAGAGAAGACTATGGCTAGACACTCCTTTTCTATTTGTGCATAGCCTACTTCCGTGTCCGAGAGCACTTGACTGGCGTATGCAAGAGGCTTGCCTTCTTGCATCAGTGCTGCACCAAGGCCAGTGCTTGAGGCATCACAATGAATGGTCAGTTTCTTAGCTTGACCCCCACACCACTTGCATGAAAGTATAAATTTGCAGGGATTGAATGGATACTGACTGCTGATGTTGAATGAATTATAGGTTTAATAAGAATTAAGATCTTAACCTTTGACATACATGTACATAAACAACACTGAAAATGAGGTGGGACAAATCCTGGATTGGATATACATTCCCGACTGGTAAGCTGCGGGCTGAAAGGAAATGCTAACCTTTGACATGTTCAAGTCATTATTATATTCCCCTTCTCCCCTGTGTCTGTGACTTTCATAGCGTGTAGCATCACCTCAAACCCTCCAGCTATTTTCCAACTGGGAAGCAGTAGCAGGTTAGTCTGGCACATAACACTCAGGGTAATGGGGTAGATTGTTACTAGTCATTGTAGGTTAATGTCACCAACCAGTGTCAACTGGCAAGTCTTATTGACATGGGTGTGGTTTACACATAACCACACTGCAGAACTGCTGCTGTGATTGGTATTGCATCACATATGTGGCTCCACCTGGTGAACAGTCTTGATGACAATGTTTGTCACATTTGTTGCACTGCCCATAGCACACATTCGCATCTTATTTGTTGACATGGTTACAGAGTCACTTCATTGGATTTCTGCAGTACTTTGCAAGTGTTCATTTTCACAGATCACATGATTCAGCAACATGTCGATGCCTAAATGCTGATTGACGCGAAACAAAAAAGTGAACCAATCGGCAATCATTACTCAGTGCACCAACTAAGTAGGCTGGTACACCAGCAAAGACACTTTATAACTTAACACAATTTAACATAAAACAAGGGACTACATTGCCTCGTTCTCCATCATCAAACCTCAAAGTTCTGTCATTATCTGGCTTGAGTAGTAACCTAAGTTTATTCGGAACATCTACCAGTACAAAACAGTGTGTAATGTATCATAACACAAACTCACTTCTCTCAACCGTTCTACGATGATACGTGTAAATAAACGGACCAACAACTAAACGACTACTACATGTAATCATTAATGACACTTACTTTAACTCACACAAATTGTACATTGACGCCAGAGCAGTGCTCAAACGACCGTCCGGACTCTTCTTCCTCTAACATCCACCTACTACTTCATTGTGGGCTTTGACACCTTTTAGCAACCCCAGTTTCCCAGCAAACAACCCTTGGTGTTTCTTTACTGACTAACCCCTCTAGCTCACACTGGTGTGACAGGCACACTGACCCGGACCCAGGGTGAAACTTGATCTAATCCCTGCCCTGTCCAGTTTAATGGCCTTTTGCAATATATCGACAACAAAGTAGATGGTGTTGGTTGTACCACCTGATGCGCCTTTTAGCATTCATGGTTCGCATTAACCGTGTCGGCGACTTTGCGTACCATGTCATATAACGATTTTTTATTCAATCGTGACTTTGTCCCTCATGATTTTGTTGTTGAAGGGTCTGAATGTTAGCTATCAATGCCATCCAGGACGCCAACATCCACATGGCGCAAGACAATCATTGGCGCTGTTTTACAATTAAAACAGCAATTACAATTTTAATTGTAAAACAGGCCGGCCCAAAACAAAGTACTTGACAGTACAGTGTATACACTCGGATAAGCAGATGTTGTTTGATTTAAAACTCTGACTGAAAACACAACTAATTCTTATCAAAGCTAGCAATGTACTGGTTAATGAAGCTGCGCACACATCTCATAGGAAGCGGATAAAATGGCCTCTAGCCAGTCTCTGTCAAGTAGCACATTTCTGCTACCCGGGACCACACACGGCTACAGATAAACAGTCTCTGTCTCATATGCACCCTACACATGTCTTTACATCGGACTGATTGTCTGTGAAACTACTTAACACTTTGTTGCTAGACTGGACCTGACAATTTGAAGAGTGTGACTGATACACATCGACAGGAATCATAGACATAGCAGACCCTGTGTCAAGCCTCGTGGCTAACACATTATTCACAGTAAGATGCACAGTGATAGCAGACGCGTCAACATTCATAACGCAATTAGACTCACTATCATGCACATCCAACACATTGGAAATGTTATTCCCACTCTGCATCGTCACAACACTTCTAGAACTACACTGAAGAGAGCCACAATATTTACCAAACTAGTCATCATTTTAGAGAAAAATCACTCTATAGAATTAAAGTTATATTCCACACAGAATCCTGTCTCTGTCCTGCAGCTTCATCGTAGCGAATCAGAAATCGGATGAGCAAAATATACTGGAATGTATACACTTTTGAAGTAATTAAAGTAACACAAGAACGTCATCAAGATATGACCCCCGGCAATCCTTGCAACACTTTCCCTATTGCATTTTGTCATATTGCTGGATAGTCGTGATTCCATAGACTAACCTATTCTGATGGAACAGTTCGTTGTGGGTCAGTATAGTCAGATACAGTGTAGATTCCTCATTCACCTCTATTTGGTTGTAAGCATTTGCTAAGTCAAGTTTTGACAATTTTGCTTCACCCACCAAATCTGCCAGAATACCTTCAATGTGAATATTTGGTGAGGTCCAAGTTTTCAACTGAGGCTTAACAATCTTCCTGTAATTACCATACAGTCTAATGGCACCATTCTTCTTAGGCACTACTACTACACCTTTCGCCCAGTCACAACTGGTGAAGTTACCCTGGCTTTCTCAAGCCTGTCTAACTCTTGCTTGACTTGTGGTCTCAGAGCATAGGGAACCTAATAGGGTGTAGTGTAGTGTCAGTCCGTGTGTAATGCATCATATCACAAACTCACTTCTCTCAACCGTTCTATGACGATACGTGTAAATAAACGGACCAACAACTAAACGACTACTACATGTAATCATTAATGACACTTACTTTAACTCACACAAATTGTACATTGACGCCAGAGCAGCGCTCAAACGACCGTCCGGACTCTTCTTCCTCTAACATCCACCTACTACTTCATTGTGGGCTTTGACACCTTTTAGCAACCCCAGTTTCCCAGCAAACAACCCCTGGTGTTTCTTTACTAACTAACCCGTCTAGCTCACACTGGTGTGACAGGCACACTGACCCGGACCCAGGGTGAAACTTGATCTAATCCCTGCCCTGTCCAGTTTAATGGCCTTTTGCAATATCGACAACAAAGTAGATGGTGTTGGTTGTACCACCTGATGCGCCTTTTAGCATTCATGGTTCACATTAACCGTGTCGGCGACTTTGCGTACCATGTCATATAACGATTTTTTATTCAATCGTGACTTTGTCCCTCGTGATTTTTTTGTTGAAGGGTCTGAATGTTAGCTATCAATGCCATCCAGGACGCCAACATCCACATGGCGCAAGACAATCATTGGCGCTGTTTTACAATTAAAACAGCGATTACAATTTTAATTGTAAAACAGGCTGGCCCAAAGCAAAGTACTTGACAGTACAGTCTATACACTCGGTTAAGCAGATGTTGTTTGATTTAAAACTCTAACTGAAAACTCAACTAATGAGCAGTTGTTTTATTTCATTGCTGATGACATCAGCGCTGTGTCTGACAGTACAGGCAAAAGCCATGTGCAGCTGCTTCATCACTGGTGTTATGATTTTAAATAGTACTTAGCAACATAGAAAATGTTATTGATAAATGTAAAATCAAAGTAATTTATACACCTCTTACCCAGCAGGTTGCCTATTGGCTTCATTTCAATGGCATTAACGTTGTCATCATTCAAGAGTATAAATGTGTTAATCGTTCAATTGCTTACCACAGAGCGCCTGCAAGGAAATTTTTATTTCAACAATAATCCTTGCATTTAATGACTATTTTCCTTTCAATATCAGAGCTTTGTCACTACAAACATGAGGAATGGCATCATGTCAGACAATTTTAATTGTGTTACCTCCTATTAGAAGCAGTGCCAAACTAACATTTCTTGACACAAAACCACACTACCCTGTATCACTGTATCCTGCTGGGTAAGACTGATGAGTACAGTCATGGTGAACATTGAAAGTAAATGATGAACATTGAAATGTTCCAGAGATCATGGACATTAAAATCAGTGTTGAGTCTTTGACAGTGTCATGTGACGTTAATACATTGTTGTCATCACCAGTGCAGGCAAATGCCATGTGCAGATGCTTCATCAGTGCAGTTATAATATGAAAGGTAACTAAAAATGTGTAAATAAAACAAAAGTATATAATTATATGCAAAATAATAGAATGAGATTATATACCTGGTACAAATATTTTCTCATACAAAGGGTTGTTCTCTCATTTCTTGATTTGAGTAGTTTACTGGGCATTTTTATCTTCCCATCAGATTTTCTTGAGGCACCAGACATTGTCATTGTTCTGCATCATGTGCAAACAGTGAAGTTGGGGGTGGGGCTTTGTGATTCAACAGAGGCTGCGGAGTTTGTGGCTCACCAGAGGTTAAGGGGGTGTTTGTGACTCACCAGAGGTTAGGGGGTGTTTGTGACTCACCAGAGGTTAAGGGGTGTTTGTGACTCACCAGAGGTTGAGGGGGTGTTTGTGACTCATCAGAGGTTAAAGGGTGTTTGTGACTCACCAGAGGTTAAGGGGGTGTTTGTGACTCAGATTCAAACACTGGCAATAAAACAACCTAATAAAGACAACAATAAGATATCTGCTTCAGATAATGTGCACTTCGCTTCAACAAGAGCTTTTTCAACTGTTGTCATCCTTCAACTTTGTCATCTTCTGAACTGTTACACCATGTTCAGATTCCACCGGGACTGTGGTGCCAGTGACCAAAACATTCACGCTAATATTAAACTCATTGCGCATTCAGTCACAACTTGGAACAGAGGTTCGTTTCGGGATCTGTCGTCCACATGATTGCATGAATGCTGTCGTTGCTGGTTTAGTTTTAATTTTACCGTTCAAGCACTAATGCTACACATTTTTTTCACCAAGACAAGCATTATAGTTGATATTATGGGATTATACAGCATTTCTTTCTGAAGTTAAATGCAGTGTATGTTTCCTGGTGTTGATTATCTCATGTGGGCTGCAGGCGATACAATTACTCTAAAAATGATCTGAAAGCAGCAGCGAAATTTCTGGCTTTAATTTTGTTATTGCTTCGTGTAGATAAAATATTTTTATTTGTAAATATTTTTATTCATAAGATAAATATTTGTTCCTCTATGTTAAGTGATGACTACGACTTGTATTTCATGCAAATATTTCACAATAACTCATTCTAATGCTCATTTCCTTGCTCTGAATGCATAGACATGGCCAGAGTGATTGCCACCTCTGACCTCATATCTGGCCACCCAGAAAACTGCTAAAAATATGTGTATAAGAAAAAATATCCAGTAGCTAAGCACAAATTATGGAATTTCTAATTTGTACTTTTTTTAGTTTGGTGGACATGGAACTTTATCGCAGGATGTAATATAATATGGATTCAAGCAGCAGGTATTTTCATGTCCTTTACACTTGCACAAACAGATATGAGTGACAGGTAAATAAGTATTGGAACCAGGGTCGTCACTGTCACTGTCACTGCGGTTGCATCCACGTTATCCACTGACACCAGAAGACAAACAAGGTGCAGCATACGTCGTAGAAAACTTCCAACTTGGAAGATGATGTTAGCTGACCTTTAACTCAAGTCAGGCCTCAGTCATGGGAGCATCCATTAACTGACACACATCACAATAATAATAATAACAATAATATTAATGTAACAATAACTTTATTGTCCACAGAATTGCGATACACTGCACTGAGGAGTGTGCATAAAAACATTGTATCTAAATCACGTAGTACCCGGTAATAGGCCATGTAAGCCTCGTACTCGAAAACAAAGTTGTGGGCAGGAAGTCCATATTCTCCGTGTTAACATAGAGGACTTTGTTTTGTTTTTGGTTATAATAATCGGACTGTCTCCAAATAGTGTTTTATAGTTATATTGACCGATGGATAATTATAAGCAGAAGCAGTTTTAGACAACTTTAAGTCAGATATAAGTGCCTTATCAAACTGTTGTGAAACCACAATGTACAGCCATGTAAAATGCAAAACCCGTAAAAGACATATATGGCCTAAAATTGTGTATCCTATCTGTGCTATATAAATCGCAATACATGTATGTCTATGACAGTGTAGTAAACTAAATATTAAATCGGACATTTAAGATTAGAAAGGGTTGCCAAGAAAGGTATAACGAAAGATATTTATGACCTGATTTTCCTAGTAAATCACAACTTGTGGTAGGCAATTTTGCACAAAGGGTCCTTGCTACCGGTAGTCAATGTACTGTATAATTATGTATCCTATTAAAATTAAATTCTGTTAAAACAACGAATACTGTCAAACTAAACTGTAAAACAATTACAATGTGGCACAAGACTAATAAACAGTTCTTGATTTAAGCTGTCTTGTCTACCTGCCTGATGGTGCTACCATACGCTGACAGGTTTAACTGAACCAGTGATGTAGGCTGTCTGTCCTTACTATCCTCTTTTGTACTAGCAACTATGCAATATAAAATAGTGTGTACATTCAAATACAAGGGTAATTGCCTTCAGCACAGAGTAAATTGATTCACGGGTCTGGATCATTTTATGTGTGTCATGCTGTACAGTAATTCATCACTAGCACATTAAAATGTGGGATAGCTTGTGTGTGAAATGTTGATTTTGTTACTTGTACTTTTTGAAAGCCATTAATTGTTGAGACTGAATGAAGTGCCTGGGTTGTATGGTCGCCATGCCAACAGAGACCAACGAATAAGAGCATGTCAATGTTTATTTGAATAACTGTCACAACAAGTTTTCTATTTGCTGGAAGACTAAGTAAATGACAGTGCATAGAGCACCTCTGTTTGCTGTGCTCAGTTAGTGCAGTGTGGAATCTGTGGGCCACAGTTTTGATAACACCTTTGTGATGCCTCAAAATTAGCACTGTTTGGCCTGGGTGTGATGGTAAGGACGTGGATGGGGGAAACATGCCAACCAGCCAGGCTGACACGATACAGATCACCACACTTTGTGCGGAGATGCGGGGAGTACAACTCAAAGTTATTTGTCCCAGAGGCTCGGATATAGCAGAGTTGTTACAGCAGGATCTTATTATTCAGCCTCTACACAATAGACGCAGGTAGGTTGAAAAATCTTCAACAACACTGTCACAATTGACTGGCAAATTTATTTAAATTAATTGTTATTGAATAGGTAAATGAATGGCTGTTCAGGAGACAGGCTTGACTACCTCAGAAATAACTTATTTCGTTTGTTAACGGTATGGTGATGTGCGTGTATGTCAACATATTATACATGTGGTACAAGTCAATGTACTGCGACTGCTGTATTCTCAGCTGAGAGAGTGTGCGTGGTGTGCCAATTGATTGAATCTGATTGTGTTCTGTGGGTGATCAGCACTGCATTGTGATATTCAAGAACACATTACACATTTATACATGTTTCGATGCCAAGGTTATTTTGGCTACAAGTTACTATTGTGCATTCATCAGCAAGTGTCGTATTACCTGTGGTTATTTCTATCTCCCACAAAACCTCTGATTTATTTAGTACATTTCTGTCGTGAAATAATCACAATGTTTTACAAACTCATATGGGTAGGGTATAAATGCTTCTACCCTTTTACCATTACTTTGTAAATGTTATGTGTTTTTCGGGGCGCGGTTCAGCATATTTTTCAGCTTTTCAGCTCTTCAAAGACAACAGTTTACACCACATTGAAGCTTCCTCATAAACATCTTCATTCAACTCTTTCAAAATATCAAACTGCTCAAACAATAGTTTTGGGTGCAGTTTGACTTTGGTCTCTATGATAATGACCTTGTAATATTGTAGTCATGTATTTCCCAAGTCTGTCATGCTGAGGTAGCAATGTTGGCATCATATTTGCTTGTGAATCAGTGACATAAGTTCATTTTTAGACTTAAGGCTTTTGATTGTTTGATATTGATGGTGATTCTAAGATTAACCCATTTTATCCTGAAGCTAGTGCAGACGAGTTGCAGCCAGTTCCTGATCATTTTCTCAAACCAATCTGTCAGCATTAAAAAATGACAGGCCTTCATTTAAAATGGACATAACTTTATTATTTCTCAATCAATTTTTAAATGTGATATACCTTTAGAAAGTAGATAAAATAAACTATACAGTCGCATCGATAAACTCATAGTTTTATCATATATGTTATATGTGGCATATGGCAAAACATGCCTAATAAATTCAAACCTATGTTGAGGTTTGTCACATTACTTTTCACCCGACATTTTCGCCATGAAGGAAGCAACATGTCAATGAGCAAGTTGAGTTTATTTTATGCATTAATCTCTGCTGAAAATAAAGGTATACAACCTGTCCACACATCTTGGATAATAATCTCATAATGTAAATTTTTTTGTAATACCCCCACGTCAGTCGACTGAATCGCCAACGTGTGGCGCCGCTGAGCAGAATTATGCAAATTTTTGAAATATTTTCTGTTAACGATATATAATTCTGTGGCTCATTTCTTATAACTAATAAAGAAGTACTATAAAGTAACAACTTTGTTCAACATTTCAACATCACTTTATTTATGAAGTAGTTACCGTCGTTGGAAATATTCTTAACTTTGTTTGGCGCCAAAAATACGGCGTGGAGCGAGGTGGACGAAAATGGATGCCGTTGTCGGTTGACCCACTTCGATGGCTTCAAAGTATGTCTTCACGGACAAATGTCGCATCAAATACCATAACTGTCCATCTTATATCGTCTATCCACTTGTCTGCCTTCTTGTCATCACCAGTATGAAGTAAATTAGCGGAGTTATCCTTCAAAATACGTCAACATTTAACGATCTTTGCGACTCGACGCCATCTTTGATTTCACTTTAGCTTGGGGGTACCCGCTTTGAACTGCAAATACCCACAGAACGGCGCTGATTGGTTAAAAAATATGAGTTTCCTAGTGATCCCGATATACTGACGTCATTCGGTGTTAACCAGCCAATGGGATTCCAAAACGTCAAGAGTGCAGGGAAGCCGTGTCAAGTGCAAACTACGACTAGAATCGTATTCCGGAAAAAAAGGGTAACTACGACTAGAATCGTATTCCGGATAAAATGGGTTAAGATACGACACTGGTCAGAAAATGGATTCAGACAATATATCAGCAACCAGACAAGCAATCTTTACATAACTTTCAGGATGTATTTCTGGTGAGAAAGATGACCAAATGTATAATTTCATCTCATTTGCATAACCGTAACCATGGCAACTGGCTTTTCTGTAAAAATAGGTATGCATGATTTTTCAGTAAAACTTAATAAATGTTTCTTTCTTTTTTGTTTGTCATGATCCACTGAAGTGTTGTAGAGTGCAATAATGCAATTTTTGTTCAATCCCTTAGAACATTTATTGTCAAAAAGAAGCTGCAATTTGTTTTTTAATATTATATCAACTTCAGTCATCAATATAAATCTTCAAATAAGCCTCATTGCGGACAGTCTACCGTAGAGAATACATGCTATAAAAACCAGACTCCTAACTTTGGTACTTTTTTGGGAGACCTCCCACAAAATAGCAATATTGTCAAAAAGTAAGTTTTGAGAAATGGCAAAACACAAATGAACATC
Organism: Ridgeia piscesae; assembly: GCA_025642075.2. Lineage (NCBI taxonomy): Eukaryota > Metazoa > Annelida > Polychaeta > Sabellida > Siboglinidae > Ridgeia > Ridgeia piscesae. The sequence goes on along the minus strand of JAODUO010000014.1, from coordinate 374,163 downwards.
AACTATTTGTTATAACATCAGTGTAAAGCCAGCATTATGACTGTGTTTCATACAAACAACATGTGGTAAATATATAATGAAAGTGTGTAAACCATATTCATTACTGTTATAATGAAAAAAAATCTATAATTTACACAAGGTACAGTCACTGGTGAAAGCACGTTGACTGTATCGCGTACATCTCACTGGGCTCCAGACTTATAGAGTTCCCCCCATGGCCTTCTGTCGCACACCCAGCTGCAGCTTCTCCAGAGCTTTTCTCTTCCTGGAGGTCTTGGATGCCTGCTTTGTGCCATGGTCGGCTTCTCGCAATTTTACAACGTTGATGTGAGATGAGACCCTCACAACTTCAGCTCCAGGTGACATGCCGAGGCTGTCTACAGCATCAACCAGTGCAGTTGCCCCCTTGTGCTACATGACAGCCAGTGCAACTGCCATCTCAGCTGTCTTCTTGCCACAGTACTTGGACTTTGGAGCCCTCCTCCAGACTGTGGCATGGAGGCTTTCATTTGCATTCGATGTCTGAAGCTTCATGCAGCGGCGAAGGAAGTTCATGACTGGACAAGCGCTGGAAGAGTGGAATCAGTCGCTCACTGACGTCCCTCGGTAGAGGCACATCATGTCTGGTCTCCGCATACTTCTTCTTTGCGTCAACTCCCTCCTCCGCCTGCTTCCAGAAACACCAGCTCTCGGAACAGAAGCTGTGGTGTCAAGGGTGGAGGGGAGAGGCTGTGGAAGAAGATTGCCCATACATCAGGCGTGTTCTCAACGATGGCTTCTGGTAGTATGAAGACCATTTCTTCATTCTGTCGTTCGTCATACGACCTCTTGCCTCCCATTCACCTTTGTCAGCAGCCTTCCTTGCTTGGCTTGTGGAGACATCGTTTTCCCGAGTTGTTGCTGTTGCACACACAGTCTTGTTCAACGTCAAATGGGCATTTCCACCTCTCACCACTCTCTCCAGGCCCTTGAACATACGCTTTGTGGCGTGGTTGATGCATTTTCCTCCTTGACCACTGTCACCCGTGGTATAGGGTCGATGGCATTCACTAACTTGATGACAGCAGCATCACCATCTGCCACAAGTGAGGTGTACCGGAAGGCAGCAACATCCACTGACCACTTCCAAAGGATCTTTGCCCCTTCCATGGATCCACTTGATCCAGTGTGGTTGCGGTCACACACGTCCCTGTGGGCCTCCACTCACAGTGCCTTCTCCTCTCCCTCCAACGTCTCACCAACGAGCTGACACTCCGAGCAGTACTTGCCTTGCTCATTGGTTCAATGACGAAGCATTGCACCTATCATGGGCAAGTGTCCCTTGGATGCCATGTGTCATCAAACGACACTGTAATGTCACGTGGCCCACTTGTCTCACCATACATTCTCTCGTACTGACTGTGCACAACGGACTGTGCACTCTTCAAATTGTCCACAGGCTGGACCAGGACTTCCCCAGGACTTGAGGGTTGATGCTGTGGAATGTCTTGTGGTGCAGCTCACCCTTGATGTTCATCAATGCCAGCATCTTCACCATCTCTGGCTGCCCAATACCCACTTCCTTCAATGCCAGTACAGAGTGATGGTTGATGTTGTATGGCTGCCTGGATGGAGTTTCAGCTGATGTGATCTGGAGGCTACTGTACTGGGCATGATGATATGTGCAGCTCTTGCACAGTCTCCATCTTGTGTGCATAGCCTCTCTTGGGCGTCTCAGCAGTGACCAGTGTCAGTGTTGTGGCGGCATTGAGGACAAAGCAGTGGTGACAACAAGCTGTCTAGCTGCTTCTTATGAAACATGATATAGTAGTCGTCGTCATCATAATCATGTTTCTCATCTGCAGTTGGTAGGTCTGAAATAAAAGTAAAACAGCTACATGAAAACTCTGTATGCGTATACGGGTGTGCATGTAATGTAATATCATGTTTTTACAAAATAAAATTTGATTGTATACAGTGGGTGTATATAGATATATAAATTAATTATATTACTAAATAATTGGTTTTCATACACATATATCATAATAATGTATCATAATAACTTTGTAACAAATAATTTTAATGAATTATTTAATATTAAATAAACTGTTTAAATTAATTAAATTAATGTGTTTAAATTACCTAAAATATTTCTCATAAATATCTAATAAAAAAATGCTAGAAAGGTAAATGAAACAGTAGCACATCTCGTTTTACATTAATTCGACATTGGGTTATTATCAATGAAACAAATTCAGTCAAATAATTTTCTGTAATAAATGCATACCTCCAAATAAATCTAACTTATTCCGACTGGTAGAGCTACAAACTTCGGTGGCGCCAGCGCCGCTGTCAGTGACAGTGCACATCGCAGTCAGGCTGGTGTTGCTATGGCCGCCATCGGCATTTCTTTCCTGGTTTGCTGCCGCTCCTGTGGGGCCATTGCGTGATTGAACAGCCCCATACAGGCTGTTCCTGCTATCTCCCACACATTCAGCTCGTTTGCGTTTACTGTGTCGTTTCTTTTTTCCAAATTGGTGCACCATACAGAACTTTTGTTGATCCAGCGACATGACAGAGTCAGGTCATTTATCTTGAAGCCACACTGTGATTGGCTGGCGTCGTTGCATAAGGGCAATTTTAAATCGCTACATGACCACGATCACCATGTATGGTTTGCGTTAGGTCGAGCTGCCAAGCAACATGCTGAGACAGTTTGTGATTGGATAGTTTCGCGGCACTTTCGGGGCCGATATCTAATTTGTGTACGGATGTCATCGATGTTTGAGTTAGGCAGCTTACGGAAGGGATCCTTTCCAACACGGCGATACCAAACATGGCAGCTTTGCAAGGAGCAGTGTTTACATTCGAGCACGCTGAAAGTTGGCCCATTTCCATCAATTTAAAAGTCAATCCGCCATAACCATGTTAGCATCAAGTTGGGTAGTGACATATCTAATCGTTCATTTGACACTTTTGGGACGAATTCAGTGAAATAAAGTTAGCAACATGTGTGCAATATATCGTTCGTTCTGAAAATCAATTTTATTTTAAAATCGACCCTTTTAAATTTTTTCAACCAATTCCAGACCTGCGGCTTACGTTAAACATGTTCAGAAATGCAAACATACTAACACAGAAAACAATGTTGGTATAAACTTTATTTCATAGCAAAAACACATAGATCCATTGTGTAGGCAATCAAGCAAATACAATGTTTAAAATTGACTGTTGTTGGCAATCTCATGATGGGGCAGTTAGGGTAGTCTGCCTAAATCATGCTGAGATGACTTTGTATTTACCATCATGGAAGTCCAGCGACGAGTGCAGCCCAAGCTTGGATGTGGAAATACGGCTGCACTTGAGACAAGCCACTGCAGAAGTAGGATCTTGACTCCTCTGCTTGCAGACTTGACACTTCTGGTCCAGGTCCTGCAGACATGTCTACTCAAAGGCACGGATGCCCTTGTGCATGGCCGGCAGTGGTGGTGTGCTGCAAGTGATTCGCACCCAAGGATGGTCCTTCAGACATCTTTGTATCCCCTCATTGGGCCACTGGTGTTTCTTGTGCCAGTACCAATCGGGATTGGAAGTTGCGAGTTGTCAATTCTGACCATGTGACTACCCCATCGTAGCTGAACTTTCACGATGAGTGACTCAATGCCAGATGTTTTAGAATGTCGGAACAGTTCAGTGTTGGAAACGTGGACTTTCCAAAATATGCCCATGGTCTTTCAGACACAGTAGAGATGGAACTGGTTAGCCTCTTAAGCCACCAACACTAAGACCAGACTTGGGTTCACACAATGAACCGTATTGTAAAAACTGTTCATCACAATTACATAAAACTATACATCTAAACATCATCTATCATTTATACATATCAACATTCCAAGATGGTCGACAATAAAATTGAAAATCAGTTTTGATTTGTTGATTCCTCCACAATTATAAGCAATCAATTTATCAGTTAGTATATCATTGCAAGATATAAGGTATCTTCTACGAGTAACATGAAAAATAACATTGATAAATAAATTGGAATTCTATATTATGTGACTGAGGAAGTTGGTCCTGTCTTTCTCAAATCAGGATTGGAATGAAATCGTACAGCAAATAGCACTGCCATGACAAGTACTATGTGGAATATAGCACATGCATAAAATTATATTGTATGAATCAGAATAAATCTCCCTACACTGTGTCATCAAAATTACTGTCACATGACTACAAAACATATTGAAAATAATCAGAATATTATTTACGACAACAAGAAAGAAAATGGTCGATAAGATACATGAAAATCTGTTTTTTTGTGGCTAATGCACAATTATTTGACACCTCAGAACAGACTGAAGTATTGCCAATGTCAACCACGGCTGTCAACATCACTGCTGCTTTTCACATTTTCATCCAAATCATCGGACATACTAACTAAACAACTGCAATTCTTGCTCATGATCATCGCTAACATGAATAGTGAAACATCTACGACCCACTGCTGATTTGATTTTGCTAGAAACGACCATTTTTCTCGATAGATATATGTAATCTTGGTATCAAACTGTCGGTAAATCTCCTATCTACATCCGGGTATAATTTGATAGAGTTACCATGAAAAACTAGTGATCCCTAGTGATTATTGTACACACTAGTGTAAAACCCCGAACGATCGGGTTTCAGGATCCATGAGGTTAAGCAGTTTCAGTTGTCTCCATCAATGTTGTGGAGATCTTTGAATATACCACACAATGACGAGCTGCCTCACCAGTGGCAGTGAAAACCACCTCATTCAGTGATTGCTCACATCTCAAGACATTAGGAAGTAGTAATAGTTGGGATGATACGCACCAATATTTGACAGCATCCGACAGTGCCAACCTTCAACATAGTTGTTGCTGGGCAGTCCCTTAGTCATGATCTTTCACATTCCCCGTGCACCTGTTGAAGGCATGTGTGTGGCGACCATGACATTGCTGACAGCCATAGCTCAAATGGAGCCATTCACAATTGCTTTTGAACATAAATTAAAAAAATTGCTTAATTGCAATTACGTAGCCAACCAGCAAAGTATGAACTATAGGGAATATGGTTTGGGGAGTATTCAATATCTTTATTTCAGACTTATCTGTACTCATTGTACAGATGTCCAAATAATCATTAAGCATACAGGTGAGTAGAAAAATATAAAAGTATTGCACATGGTTATAAAATAATATTGCACAATGGTACATTCAGTCAAAGCTGTTATGTATATTCAACATCTTAATTCAGTGTCATCGTATCCTGGATTGCCACTTTAAGGACCGTTTGGTCAAGGGGGATATTGTTCAGGGATTTTAGTCTGGGTGAAAATGTCATAGAATCCTTTGTGTGACATCTGTTGTCGTGCACTCAATGACTATGCAACATGTGGCCACATATCCAAATCAAATGTCTGGGTTGCTCATCCCCTTGAGTGTCACATGTATTCTATGCATTATTCTACGGCCTTTAATCTTTGACCTTCCCATGTCATCTGTAGTACTGTGCTCAGTTTCAACAATTCCTTCACATTGGTGTAGTGATGTATGGCTGTCTTCAGGCGGCCTGTGTATGATTGATCACTTCTTCTTTAATCATATGAAGGACTGTTTGGCACGCTGGTTCCAAGTTAGCAGTGTCATTATTGTGTCCATAATGTAGACTGATGGGGCCACAGACAGCCGCTTGTAGCCTCCTGTAGACATTCACACAAGATTCATATTGAGTTCATCTGATTCCAGCAGGTAAGGTGTTGTCACATTGAACATGTACCACGTGGTAACAAATGTCCTTGAAGGTGAATCACAAGTTTTGTACTGCTGTTGCATGTTTGTGATCTCAGACAGCTCACATACAACCTCAGGGCTCTAGCCGGTCATCTCTCACCAGCCACACAACTGGTCACACCAGTTTGGCTGTGTACATATGAGTGACTGTCAGCCGTAGCTTGGTGTCACCAGACTGTCACTTGAAAGCCATCCAGGAAACAGGCATCCTGTCCTGTTCAGCCTCCAACAGTACATATCCTTCACCAGCCGTTGCCATGACGAGGCAGAAACAATAGAACTACAGTCTGTCATTGTTGAATGAACATACCCGTAGTCACTGTACAGTAACTCAGTGTCACATCATCTTGGGCCTGCTGACAGTAGCACTGTCTGACAACTCTTACAACTCTTACAGTGCTGCTGACTAAATATTTTATACTACTGTAGTTTCATGTTGGGAACAGTTACCACAACAAAGTTTATCATATTTAGCAGCAAGCAATACAGTCATCACTAGTCATGCATTTGTTACTAACCCTCCTCTGTGATATGTTTGTGTTCACGTCAACAAACTAGCAATAAATAAATAAATATTCACCAGAGATTTACCTGGTACCTCTAACCATCTGTGGCATTATGTATTGCATACTGCATCAAACCATTCTGAACAAGTATAATTTATTATATGAATAAACGGCGAATTGTTATATAGAAGATAAAATATAACAAGACTTATCATAAAACACACCAAGCTATATATTATTAGCAATATTCTTATGCTGTTTAGGTCAACAACATGCAGCCTGTACTGGCTGTTTACTGGTGTGTTCTGTTGTGGGGCTTGAGCATACATACAAGTCTGTTGGCTGTGTGAATTGCAAAATAGATAGTTTATTCAGCCTGGGTACTTGAGTCATAGAGTTTGGTCATTGATCATTCAGAGTACAATAATCATTGGGTAATCTGAATTGGTAATAGATTTGGTAACAGAGTCTGCTCAGACAAATTACGCAAATTATTGCCTGCATCCCGTCACACAAAGTTTTAGGTTTCAGTGCCGTTTATTTATTTATCTTACTACAAGCTACAGGTAGAAATTTAGCTGTTTTAATATAAGAAGATACCATGTCTCGGAGTGCTTAAGCCCTACTTAATAACTACACCACACACAGATGTATGTATATAGGACACTATTTACAAGACGTAGTAAGTCAGATTATAAGACAAAAACAATTACTTGGCACACTTAGTGTGTCCATGTGAGCTTTGACCTAGCACAATTCCTGGTAGTTGTAATTAAAGTTCACTAGACCATGCCTGTGTGCAGCATTGCACTCATGTGCCACACCAGCTTATAGTCTGTCACAATGTGGACCTAGGCAGATTATTAGTCACATTGTCCTTGCAGTGTAATCGCCTGTTGCGGTGTGAGTTGGGCCAACATATTTACCTATAGCCTTTGTAGGAGGCAAGAAACATGATCTTTTGTTGATCAGCAAGATCAATTATGTTTACTCAGCGGTGGTGGAGAAAGCATTGACATGCCCAGCGTGAGCAGACTGTCCTGTCACAGCTCGCATCACAACAGGACATCTGTACAGATAGTCCTGCCAGGTCAGCGACTTCTCTCAAGTATTTCTAGCACCTCTGTGGTGTGAATGCTTGCTCTTGGACAATGGAGACCAGTGCAGGAGCGAGGGGCAGTGGTCAGACTGTGCTAGTGTGTGGCCGTTTCAGTATAGAGGACACACGTGTTTCTCAACACCGTAGGACCGATGGTAGGCTGCTCATGGTTACATACATATGTGCGTATCAAACTGGCACACACCAGAGTTGTCATACGAAGTGGCAAGGATATTAACACTTAGGATATTATTCATCCAGTGGACTTCATTGACGGCACAGAACCACCACGTGTGACGTGTTGTTGGCAAGGAAATGTCATAAGAATGGGACAGTCACCAAGGTTGGCAGCCATCAACAAACATTTGAATGCCATCCGGGCTAGTGGGGCGGAGGACCTGCCCCCCATCCGGGCGTACGAGGGCAAGATGGTGCGGCTGAGACTGATGCATGGTGGCACTCACCAACACCTCCTGAAGCCACTCGAGTTCCCCACCTACCTCACGTAAGCTCACCACAGCACTGCATTCAATAGTCATTGCTTATTGTTTGTTAAATTTACTATAAATAGAAATTGCAGAAGATTTAAAAAAATTGTTGGCCATCATGATTGCACCAGGGTTCACGTCTAGGCCTAGTTTGTTGCAGAACACATTTGATGCACGACCACAATAAGGGATTCGTCTGCCATCCCCCAGATGAAAGAATACCCTCTAGAGATAGCAGGTTGTCTGAATGTCTGTGAGAACAAGTAGTGTGGAGTGAGTAGAAGTTATGGTTTTGTGCAGCGTGACATCAGACCTGTGAAATGATGACAGGTGACAGTCAGGTGTTATCTGCTGTATTGCTACTGGTGTCATTTTGATTGGTGATGTCAACACGACAGATCATTGTCTGATTCTAGCAGGAAGGAAGGGATGTCAGGTTTCAAAGTGGTTTGTGGGAGACTGAGGTATTAGAATTTCATGCATTTTCCAGAAACGTCTTCAAGTGGATGTTAGATAAAAGACATATTTAATTTGTTTAGGAAATGAAGGAAACATGATGGCCACCTACGAAAAAGTCAAATGTGTTCTTACGTCATCTATTGCAGCTTTTGTTATGTTTGTATTCACTGCTGATGCTCCCTGGATGAGTAGACGGTTGTGTCTACTATTTCAATTTGGTCTATTTCATTTGTTAATGATTGGTTTGCGTTTACCAGATAGTTGTGCACAGCCCACTGTCCATTGTGTGATGTCCATCATACTATTTGTAGACCATGGTGGTATAGTACTGGTTGTTGGACATGTATCAGTATTATATTGTCGTATTACCATTTATTAGAGATTATTATGTTGTATTAAACCATAACAGTGATCATTACAATTACTGATGTTGTCTCACACGGTGTATCCCAAGTTTGTCCCCAGTCATCCAAACCAACAAGAACTTGTGTGTTGACTTTGGACACACACTTGTGTCCTGAACCGTTTCTTCTCTTGGCCATGTCTCAGTATACTCAAGTAGTACATACTGCCTGTCTGTGTGGACAACACTTCCTAACACAGTACATACTGCCTGTCTGTGTGGACAACACTTCCTAACACAGTACATACTGCCTGTCTGTGTGGACAACACTTCCTAACACAGTACATACTGCCTGTCTGTCTGGACAACACTTCCTAACACAGTACATACTGCCTGTCTGTGTGGACAACACTTCCTAACACAGTACCTACTGCCTGTCTGTGTGGACAACACTTCCTAACACAGTACATACTGCCTGTCTGTGTGGACAACACTTCCTAACACAGTACATACTGCCTGTCTGTGTGGACAACACTTCCTAACACAGTACATACTGCCTGTCTGTGTGGACAACACTTCCTAACACAGTACATACTGCCTGTCTGTGTGGACAACACTTCCTAACACAGTACATACTGCCTGTCTGTGTGGACAACACTTCCTAACACAGTACATACTGCCTGTCTGTGTGGACAACACTTCCTAACACAGTACATACTGCCTGTCTGTGTGGACAACACTTCCTAACACAGTACATACTGCCTGTCTGTGTGGACAACACTTCCTAACACAGTACATACTGCCTGTCTGTGTGGACAACACTTCCTAACACAGTACATACTGCCTGTCTGTGTGGACAACACTTCCTAACACAGTACATACTGCCTGTCTGTGTGGACAACACTTCCTAACACAGTACATACTGCCTGTCTGTGTGGACAACACTTCCTAACACAGTACATACTGCCTGTCTGTGTGGACAACACTTCCTAACACAGTACATACTGCCTGTCTGTGTGGACAACACTTCCTAACACAGTACATACTGCCTGTCTGTGTGGACAACACTTCCTAACACAGTACATACTGCCTGTCTGTGTGGACAACACTTCCTAACACAGTACATACTGCCTGTCTGTGTGGACAACACTTCCTAACACAGTACATACTGCCTGTCTGTGTGGACAACACTTCCTAACACAGTACCTACTGCCTGTCTGTGTGGACAACACTTCCTAACACAGTACATACTGCATGTCTGTGTGGACAACACTTCCTAACACAGTACATACTGCATGTCTGTGTGGACAACACTTCCTAACACACCTCCATAGAACACAGACATATTTGGTCAACAGCTCACTCATATTGCACCCAATTATGTTTGTTCTTGTTTCACAGTCTCGGTAAGTGCAACTACATTAGTATTGTAATTTTGCAATATTCTTATTACACAGATTAACCATAACAAATATTATAGAATCCTGTAATTTAATACAATAGTGCATTGTTCAGCAAGTTGTACAGGTGCTACTTAAGGGATTGTATTTAAGTAAAATGCATTATTTATGTTAAACTTAATGTATACATATTTAGTCATGTAATACCATACCAGTTATTATTAGAAATACTGTAAAAACACATTTTACAAACCAAATAATCTGATGGAAAATGTTACATTTAACTTCAGTGGCCTTCTGTTTGAATACAGTGGTATCTATATTATGGAATAAAGGTATCCTGTTGTAATTGATCGTTAAAGAGTTCCTTGAGTAATTTATCAAATGTTGTGCTTCAAGTAAATCTTCAATGGTTCTACATCAATCAACTTTGTTCCTTGATTATCGTAAGAACTATATCTTGTTTTCTGCAAGTGCAAACATGTGTCACATGATGCACTGAGTGCACTTTCCACGTCATTGGTCTGGCTTAGAATTTAAATCCAGCACAGTAATTACAGCCCATAACAAGGGTAGAAATAGCATGTGTTGTGCTAAATATACCGCTAGTTCATCTGTGGAGCAGACCTTTAGAAGCAGGGATCAAGACCATTATGACACTGTAACAAGATAGCGTTTAGGAAACCAATTCTTGGAATTTTAATTCCTATTCCTGTCTTGGAATGTTAATTATACAGGCTTCTGCAGTGTTTGTGTATAAAGGATGGTCCCGTTGGCACACAACTTTACTGCCAGAAACACCAACAATTGCCTCTTTGTAGCAGTACTGTATTAATTTATGTAGTTCCAAGTATTGTCGTCAAGCAACTGTCCATAAGTAGCTGTTTGTCTTACATTTAACAATATATGCCTAGCATGACATCATCTTATACAGCACATCCATGATTGAGATAACACGTTCAACTTACCACAGCATCTGTGGTGATGTCATGATCAGAATGCTTTCAACTAGGATGTCACTAGTTGCTCAACTACTGAAGTTCCCGCTCACACTGTAACATGAATGTGTAAACTACAGTTTACTTTTATATTATATCTTGTCTGACACTTGTGGTTATTCGGGTCACACCAATGGTTATTCAGGTCACATCAATGGTTATTCATGTCACACCAATGGTTTTTCAGGGCACACCAATGGTTATTCAGGTCACACCAATGGTTTTTCAGGGCACACCAATGGTTATTCAGGTCACACCAATGGTTTCTTCTTGAGTACTGTTCTATGTCATCAGCATGTGCTTCTGTTGTGTAGTTTTGTTTGCATGCAGTCATAGATCTGCTCTATTCCCACAGGCTAATGCTGTTGTTTTCTATAAATCACCCATTTACACCTTTTGATGATACTGTTGCCCATGAGCTACACCTGTGGACTACCACAAGACAAACAAACAGTGCAGTCTGGCTTCATCTTTATTAATTATTTATTTTAAGACAATTCAGGTAAGAACAATGAGTAACATAGGGTAAGCAAGCCATTGGTTCCTAAGACATGACTTCCCTGTACTTTGCTCCGGATATTCTAGACAGATTTGTGTTTACATTATTGATTTGATCTTTCCAAGTTAGTTTTTCATCTATCAGGACTGAAAGGAATTTGGTCTTGCTGACTCTAGTAATTTGGTTATTGTGAATTCTGACATTGATATCAAAATTTATTCTGTGGTTACAAAAAAATCATATAAATAGTTTGGGATACATTCGATGTCAACTTGTTTACCTGGTACAGCTGTACATTGAACCATGTGTAGAGTTTATTAAGTTTACAGTTGGCTACACTCATAAGTCTATAAGCAAGAGTACAAACACCCTCCTGAGCTTAAACCCTACTTGCTTTATACAGTGTAGTGTGTCTGTCACATTCTCACTGGTGAATCTGATGATTCTATTCCTCTGTCTGGATTTTCAGTTTCTGTCTGTTTTGGGTCTGAGGTGATGACTCCTTTCTATCTGTGGTGTATCCATGTTGATGATTATGATTTATAAAATTTGGTCAGTCGTTGTGGAATCTACCGTTTCCAGGATTCCACTGAATCTGAGGTTCAATCGGTGAGAATATTGCTCCACTTTGTTGGCTCCGAGCTCTTGTGTTGTCACTTTTCCTTCAAGTTTTTTTTGTCACACTATCCGAGATTTTTGGTTAGCAGATACAAACTCTTCACAGACATTCTCGCGTATCATAACTGGGGCACAGCATGTTGACTGGTATCAGCTGATGATTGATAGCTAATTCCCCTGTGATGATAACATGGTGTTGGTTTGAGTTTCACCCACCAGCCAGTGAGTGTCCTGTGATGGCCACAACTCTATCCACATATTAATAAGGCCTCAAGTTACTGAGCATTTCTCAGGATAGTTCTCTTCAAATCAAAGGTTTTCATTTTTCATATCCAAATTCAAGATCTTAAATTTCTTTTTACCTGTAGAGGCTTTTGTCTGAACGTTTCACGTTGACTTCTTCAGTATTAATGACGAATGACGTAATTTTTTTTAAAGTCCTGAATTGTTCTGAAACTATGTTAATCACATGTATTGAAATAGTTGTACATTAACTGTGCAGCAGGCCTTCACACATCAGTCCTCAGTTCTTTAGTAAAGAGATCTGTATTCCATAGCTGCCATCTGCCACTAGATTCTGAGGTTCAGAAGCCACCAACGGATTTGTTGGGAACCACATCCAAAGTGTTGCTGTCAATACCTGGCAGGGGCACTGTTGGTGCTGTCTGACATATCAGCACCAGTCGTCTGAGCCCACAAGTCCACATTCATTTAGTATACCTTATCTGGTTTAACTGAATTTTTAAGAAAATTTTAATAATACAAATTCATAAAATAAAATTTCACAAAATAAAAAATCATGAATTCTGTAGCATGTCCCACCTTAAAACGTTTGGCAATGGCAGGATGGACTGAATGTCATATTGTTGAGAAAATGTTAATTTCACATGACAAATAGCCAGTGGTTGGTCAATACACTGACTAGCTGACAGACTGTGCTGATGTGTTCAACAGCTAATACACCAGATGGCAGCAGTGTCTGGGCTGACTTCAGACATGGCATTTTCAGTCTACCCGTGTCTGCTGCACAGACACGATGTGTAGTTACTGTTACTTACCAGTACGACTGCTCCATACAGATCTGTTTAATCTGTAGCAGGGAGATTCACCATTGGGAGGATCGTTAGGGTGTCCGCATAAGCTCATTTAATGAGCTCATTTAATGAGTTGTGTTGTACTTGTAGTTTTGTACTTTCAGTCGTGATCACAACAAATGCTATTTTTGGTTCAGGTTCTATATGAGTCATTATGAGGGTTGACATTGGTTGTGCTGGCCATGCAATAAATGCATAAACTGTTTTGTACAAAGTTCAAAACAATTGTTTACGCAAACTTTCAATATTCTAAATAACTTCTGAAGCTATTATTTCACTAATCGAACACAAACAAATTACAAGAAAAAAGTGTTGTGTTAAAAGCAATTGAAGTGAAATAAATTGAGTTGGTTGTACAGGCACATTTATCTGTGATGTCCATAAATGTGTTTGCAGCACAGTGACTGGCACATTAAGATATTAAATACAAAACTTATTCTGCTTGTGTTGCTGTTCTGTTTCTGATTATTTCATTCAAGTTATCTTACTGGATAGTTCTGATATTTTCATTTCAATACTATTTTCTTAAACTACTTATTTTTGTTACTTTTCCACTTTCACTGTTGCTATATTGGTATGAAATGAGTGCAAGGTCGATATCGCTACAGCGTGATTGATGAGAGCAGCTGGGGGCCATTCAACCACCAGCAAACACCTGATGTGAACAGCAAATATAGTCCAGTAATGAAACGGCTCATGCATAATTCACTGAACGTATTGGTGGATTTGCAGTCCAAATTTGGTTTAAGGTTGGTCAGTTTTAGAAAGCACTGCAGCGGTACATGTAATTAGTCCACCAGTGTCAAGGGAACTGATTATTAGTGGATCTTCTGTGAAAGGTTTCTGAGAATAATCTGCTTTGATTTGTTTGGTTCGCATGAGCCTTTGTGGAGAAGGGACAAAGGTTAGTTATTGGTCCTGGTAGTAGCTTGAAGAATCAAGTGAGAATGTTGTACTGACTACAGTCATAGCACCAGTAACAGTCTCATCAGGATCCTTTCAGTTGGTGTACTTTTTGTGTGAGACCACAGCATGTCATTAGCAGCCACTGCCATTATTGCCTCTGTCTAATCAGCATGGGTAGTAGACAACATTTTGTTCTCAAGTACAAGTGGCAGATATACAGACAATGCAACAACAAAGTGTGTAAATAAATAATGACGTTGTGTGGATGGCAAGCAAGATAACGCTGTATGAGTGTGTGTACGCATGCAGCAACTCCACCTTGTCAGTGTGGCCTTGTCACTTACATGCAGTCGCGATCGACCATCACACAAACATGCTTGAAGCCAGTTGGAACGTTGAGAGCTTTACATTTGCAGCACAGATGGCTGGCAGGCTTGAGTGGCAGCCACTCGTACAGTTCATAAGAAACCATTGATAATCCATGCCGAACAGTCGCAGGATTAATTTGTTTCAGCTCCGGCGAAGGTCTCCTTATTAATTCCATTGCGTGCAAACATTCGGAGCCTGTCGTGAATTGTGGATCAAAAACATGCATGGATTATTATGGATGCGGTGCTTGGAATACGTTGTGCAATAGCAGTGTGACCAGTGTGAACACAGACGCGCTGTAGACTTCCTGTCAGCTGGCTGTCTGTCTGGCTGTCTATCTGTCGTTGAGGAAGAATGCGCAGGGAAGGCAGGTCACAGACTGTGTCGCAGCTGGACAGGAACAAGTTGTTTCAGACCCGGCTTGTGCGCATGCAGATGACGACAGGCATCCCACCCACTGCCGGCCTGTTCTCCGACCAACTGCACTGGCTGGAGACTGAGGCTCCACCAGCCGGGGTCTTCTCCTACCAGTCACACTGGCTCCCGTAGGTGGCACTGTCTCTGTTGCTAGATCACTGCTAGTATCTACACTAGGTAGCATGGGCTTGGAACATATGCATCGTATCTGTGTTACTGAGTATGAATTAACTGATATGGCAATGAGGGTACTTGTGACAACACAAAATGACAACCAGTAAATGTTATTGCAGTAGCATTTCGTATATGTCATAAAGCTGAATAACATTTAACTAACATAACTTTTTATTCTAGACGTCTTGTTTGTTCACCATGTTTAACTGTAGGATCTTGTTACTAAATTATTTATTAGTTCCATGCTCAAGTAAGACATCAATACTACTGCAATTCTCTTGGGAGCTTTTATATAAATCCTTTTGTCTGTTATAGTCCCAGGTGATAAATATGGGAAGATGCAAAATGACCTATTACATATAATGAGGCGCAGCTTGTCATAGCCTGTTAACTGCATATTTTGATATGAAATAATATTACATATTATATTAACCACAAAACAAGATTTTTTTTCATCGAAATTGCATTATTGTATCTTTACTACGAATAAGCGTTAACTTAGTTTTACATTATACAGCTGTGTGATGCTGGCATTGTGTTGGCTGAACTCGCCATAGTTCGACTTGCATTACCACAACAGTGATAGGAAGGTAATGTTGCAACCTGTTGGTGTGTGAGGAATACTGATTCTGTGTGAGCATTGTTAGTGTTGGTGGATTTATACCACATGTCTAGGCGTAGACAGTTTGCTGCATTCCAAGGTCTGTTGTAGTTTCTGCTGGGCCTGACACATGTCAGCATGGACTAGACTGGCACGGGTGAGACATGTAAGCCTCTTACATAATGCCTGTTCACACCAGTGTGAGTGCCTGGAGGTTACAGAATTATGTCACAGAATAGTCTGCACATTGATTGTAGAGCTGAGTGCTTCTGTCTGAGAGAACTCAGTCTTGTTCTTGGAGAATTGAGACTCATGGTGACCATGATATACTCTGATATAGCTGTAAATGTACTGTATGTATAACTTTGCTGCCTGTCTCATGTCATTTTGACTGGAATATACTTCTATAGAGATGAAGTGGACAACATGGATACTGGCACACTCTGATTTCTTCTGTTTTAAACACACTCATTTTATATGATTCATGGTATAAAAACATGTAGTTGTTACTACATCATATTACTGCATCATCACCCTTGAGTCATCCAGAGTACACATTCCATAAAGTTTCCCACAATACACGAGTCCACTGACATCTATCCTGCAAAGTTTTAAACCAAGAACCTTTATTGCAAGTTCGGATGAAAATTTGATTTAGTTTGATATGATTTTCCTGGTCTTCTTAAACCATGCACTGCCTTTATATAATTGTGAATAAATAATTAATAAATGATTTACCTCTCAAGAAACTTTTTTCGAAAGACAAACAGACAAAGCGGCAATGAGTGGGGTGATATATGACACCCGAATGCCTGGACTGTGACCAACACTACATAGGGGAAACAGCGAGACCACTGGGCACACAACTTAAAGAACACCTATTGTGTCACCAACCCCTGTCAGCAGTAAGCGAACATAGGCCACCAGTGTTCAATAAAGAGATGTAAAAATCCTAGACCTTGAAGAGAACTGGCACAGAAGAAAAATCAAAGAGGCCATCAACATACACAGGGGGAAGCTAGCTTTAAACAGAGACATTGGACAAGAACTCCCACCGGTCATGCTCCAGTTTGTGTCATATGATGTAAGTCATGTGACATTCAGTATGCTGAAAAAGGCTGTAAGAGGCAGCAGAATTATATGGAAAATAAAGAAAAAAGGTTTCTTGAGAGGTAAATCATTTACTAATTAACAATTAAACAAGAAACCAAATCATTACATTCGAATATGTGAATAAATACTTACCATAGGATTTATATTGCTCTCAGAAATTGTAGACTTTGGTAGAATTTTGTAGAACGGGTAGTTAGTACTAGTTAGTGAATAATTCAGCAAGCCCGTGGATCACAGATAGGTGAATATATTTATATCAGGATTGCCAGGGTACCAGGACCTGGATTGATTATAGTGTAGTAAATGTTACATATTTCTGCTAATCCTGGTGTGAACTTGCCTGCTGTACTAGAGTATCTAATGGATACCAGTTGACAGTAGGTGTGTCACTATGTGCCCAGTTATACTGTACACTAACAGCATTGTTTGCTTGCCAAGCAAACCTACTTCAATCATGCCCATATTATTCACAGGCGTTGTACACAATGAACCGACGCCAACGATCAAATTAGGCATGTCATTGGTGATTTGATTACTACGATGCAGACACTTTTAGTACAAGATCACAGTCTACGCTTCCAGAACATGTACAAATTAGTGGATGTCTCCAGACCTTTCACCCTGTCGGCTCAGTGTACACTCCAAGAGTGGCTGTCACCTGTGACTTGCTAGGAGCATTCTACCAGTTATGATATAGAGCAGTTGGTATGCAGCATTCATGATCACATGTAGAGTGCTGCTTCAGATTCTTCTGTGTCAATGTGAAGAAGAGTTATCATTAAGACCAAGTCTGCTATGGCTTTATATCGAGCACTGGTGAATTCAGCAAAGTGATCTAGTGAAAAGTGGACATATCTGGAATAGGAATTGGTGGCTGGTCTCGCCACATCGTAGGCCGTCAATGTTGTCTCTACAGCTTTGTGATTGTGTTGATATGTGCCCTGGCATGCTGATAACAGTTCACGCAAAGTATCAAGGTCGCTGCATTTGATTTGTTGTATCGGAACAAGCATGACAATTGTGACTTTGGCAGTGGGTCATCATGATTGCCACTGGGGTCTCTACTGGTCAACATGCTCGAAAACACCATCGAAAATCGGCATTCGAGAGATTTGATTACTTGCTTGAAATGTAAGCAAACTCATTTGACCATTCTACATAGGTATGTGTGTAACATATCCGGAAGTTAAATAAGTATTATTACACTTCACAAAATGGGGGAGATATTACCATAGCTGAGGTTTTTATTTAGTGATGATATTTGCTTTTTAAGGAGCCATCTAACGTGTCATCACTCACACATCATGCTGTGCATGACGGTGGTGTGAACATCACTACACTACACGACACTGCACAGCAGGTGTTTGCAGACTAACTGACGTAGGTAGATAATTAAGCCATTGAAGTGAATCTGGTATTGTTGCTGCCTGCTTGGCCCTTGTAAAGTGCTATACACCGGCTCTTAGCTTTATGGTTCAAGGGTGAGCAAGATATTATGTATCAGTTAGCAAGCTGAACTCTTCTCAATGACAGGATTAGTGTGTGAATGTGTCTCAGTGTCTCCCTGCGGCTGATCCTGTCTCGTCAGAGTCACATCAGCCACACACTTGTTTTGGACTCGACAACAACGCCAACCAATGCTGGCTACGGCACAGGAATGACTACGACCAGGAGTCTCGACTCACAGAAGTACTTCGGTCATTTTTATAGGAAGTTTCTCTACCATTATCAGTTCTCCAAGTGGAAGTTGCTGCCACCCATACCCATGTAAGTGATTGCTGCCACCCATACCCATGTAAGTGATTGCTGTGCCAACTAAACGGCTCGACAGGGACAGATTGACACTGGCTTGATTTCATATATTGATGTGGCAATAATGTGCAGCATTGACAAGCTAAGGATTTGGAGCTTGAACAAGTTTTGTGGAATATGTGTATGACTCTCCAGGGCTTTGAATTTGGTAAGATTGAGAGCAAGGCCAGTTAGCCTTGAGTTTTATAGATTTTTCAGGCACCATTAATAGGCACAGCCAATTTGGCCACGAACCATTATTAAATTTCCTAGGATGATGGTCAGCTGCCAGGATACTGCTATAACTGTATTCATAAATGGAAAATTCAAGGCTTACAAGTTTTTACTCAAAAATGTTAATTTATTTTAAAGTATCAAAATATTTGTTGTCACTGTTCCCTCATTCATGTACTGCTCCAACGAGGTCCAGCATCACTTGTTCTTGTCAGCACTACAAGATCTATTTTACATGTCTGCAGCTAATTTGACATTCATTCTTATGTTACTATACTGGTATCTTTTCATGCAATGTGCCTAAATTCATGCTACAGAGAAAATATTATCAAGTCAGATACAGAATATAAATTCAAATGCAGTTTCTCCCTTAGGTACATAGGACGGATGTTTATGCAAAAAGTTTTTATCGATTCACACAATTAATTTGTTGATGCATGATGAAATGGACTTACCCTTGTAACTGTTTGAGACAGGTTGTGATTATTGGCTGTAGTTCCTCTAGGGAGCATGTTCCTCTAATGAGTTCTTGTACTCTACAAGGAGCATGTTTGTTCGTTCACCAGTATCAGCCTATTTGTCTGTATTTAGACTTACAGACATGCATGTAGTGTACTAGTGCGTTGGTGCACAGCCGTGGGTGTTGTGTAAGGACCAACACTAGAGAGGTTCATAGAACTTACATGGTGGGTAGAGATGGAGCTGTCTGCAGTGGAGACATATTGTGACACAATGTGAGTACAGCACATTTCATTATTGTCGTATCGTTTTTATTCATCTTTGATTGTCAAGTGGTTTCCACAAAATTACCTTTATTGCAGATCTGAGAATTGATCTGTAAATAAATTAAAACATTTGCCTCTGAGCATCAATTGTCAAGAATATAGGCACTGTAGAAGTGGTACAATTACTTCTACTGTCAAAGAAGAAAATGTGACGGCACTTAGAATATCAACACACTGGCTGACGTGTCAAACCCAAATGTGACGGCACTTAGAATATCAACAGACTGGCTGACGTGTCAAACCCAAATGTGACGGCACTTAGAATATCAACAGACTGGCTGACGTGTCAAACCCAAATGTGACGGCACTTAGAATATCAGCACACTGGCTGACGTGTCAAACCCAAATGTGACGGCACTTAGAATATCAACACACTGGCTGACGTGTCAAACCCAAATGTGACGGCACTTAGAATATCAATACACTGGCTGACGTGTCAAACCCAAATGTGACGGCACTTAGAATATCAACAGACTGGCTGACGTGTCAAACCCAAATGTGACGGCACTTAGAATATCAACACACTGGCTGACGTGTCAAACCCAAATGTGACGGCACTTAGAATATCAACACACTGGCTGACGTGTCAAACCCAAATGTGACGGCACTTAGAATATCAACACACTGGCTGACGTGTCAAACCCAAATGTGACGGCACTTAGAATATCAACAGACTGGCTGACGTGTCAAACCCAAATGTGACGGCACTTAGAATATCAACACACTGGCTGACGTGTCAAACCCAAATGTGACGGCACTTAGAATATCAATACACTGGCTGACGTGTCAAACCCAAATGTGACGGCACTTAGAATATCAACACACTGGCTGACGTGTCAAACCCAAATGTGACGGCACTTAGAATATCAACACACTGGCTGACGTGTCAAACCCAAATGTGACGGCACTTAGAATATCAACACACTGGCTGACGTGTCAAACCCAAATGTGACGGCACTTAGAATATCAACACACTGGCTGACGTGTCAAACCCAAATGTGACGGCACTTAGAATATCAACACACTGGCTGACGTGTCAAACCCAAATGTGACGGCACTTAGAATATCAACAACTGGCTGACGTGTCAAACCCAAATGTGACGGCACTTAGAATATCAACACACTGGCTGACGTGTCAAACCCAAATGTGACGGCACTTAGAATATCAACACTAACATGTAATTTAACTTGTAATACAAAGTGTGTATTTTATAATTACCCGATACTGTATTTAATCAATTGCACAAGTGGAGGTTAAACCACGTTTGTTTATTATTATTGTTATTAATTATAACTTCTGTTTACATGTATCTGGGAGCAGCACCAAACACACAGAATCATATGGAACTTTAAAAAGTATATCCTGTAATTTTTATATTAGATTAAATTTTAAAAAGACTATCCTAGCTAACAAAAACTAGTTCCCAGAATGTTATTGCTATGCTACGATAACATCAGCAGAGAAACAATAACAATATGTCAATAAACAGACATTACCAGAAGTAACTTGTGATGTTGTCAGGATCGACAGCATTAGTTCTGCCAGTAACTTCAAACACACAAAATGCTTCTTGTTAATAATACTAGAGGAACAACATTTGTGCAGCCTGTAAAGTCGCACTAAACCAGGTTTGCTTACAAAATTGATGTAGGCGCAAAATACCTTGACTAAGCACAGTCTGCATGTATTGTGTAAGTACAGAACAGGTGTAATATTGACATATGAAATACAAGCAACACTGAGTCACAGATAACAAGAAGAGACTTGTAGCAAAATGCAGTGTGCCTTAATTCCCATTTCAGCCATTCTTGGTGGACTTCTCGTAGTCTTGTTTGAAATGTATTTATTGTACACACCAGATGGCAGCACTGATTTATATCTGCTCACTCTAAACCAGCAGTGATTCCTTACAAGTTGTGTCTGGCACTACCGGGGTGGTACTACTGATAGTCACTTGTGGTCGCTGTAACTCTGTAGAAAACATGTAAGTGAATGACACAAACAATGGTTGTTGCCGACCACATGTTGTTGCCATTGTCCTTGTAAATGTGTAAGATTGAATGGGGAATTTTATTGAGATCATTTTTTCCTGACATTTGATTGGACAAGTTAATTAATACATGCATACTGAGAAAAAACAGCAGTATGTTGTGGCTGTTGGAACAGAAACTAGATCAATATCACCTAGACTAGACACAGTAGTTTGAGCAGTGACTTGAATCGTCATGATAGATATAATTAGTTGTGGTGAAGCAGTCAGGGTCTGGCAACCTGTATTCTGAAGTTGTATGAATTGTTAATGACATCACAGCTATTTAGCCTTTATCAGGGTCAACAACCTTTTGAATGGAGTTCCATGACAGTGTGACTTTAAATATTGAAGTCAGCCAGTGTCACGCGTGTGTTGGTCTGTCCACTGGCATTCAGCTTGGTTTATGGCATTATTATACACATCTTATATACCACGTAATCGCACCTATATAGACAAAATCACAGATGACCAGTTAATCTGTGGGGTGTTACCCAGAAGTTGGGGCTACCAATATCTATCTGCAGTTTACAGCTGTATGTAGCATTTCAGCTCAGTACAAGATTTGCGGGGTGATTGGCCACACCTAATACTGTATGTAGTTCTTTTTTATTCACTGGGCTTGCCTTCTTCACAGTAGCCTCAATGCCATCATATGAAAGTGCACGACCATTATAAAGCAGCTTTCATACTTGTTGACATTATACTTGTCATTGTTATAGCTTTGTCAATGTTCATGAATATGCTCGAACATGACACAGTGTGTGTCTGGAGATGTGTGTCTCTTGATGTGTCCACCCAGTACATCATCACTGAGGCCAGTAACTGACACTGGCATACAGCTGGGGTGTCATGATATGGTCACACTAC
Source organism: Ridgeia piscesae (assembly GCA_025642075.2). Classification (NCBI taxonomy): domain Eukaryota; kingdom Metazoa; phylum Annelida; class Polychaeta; order Sabellida; family Siboglinidae; genus Ridgeia; species Ridgeia piscesae. Next base: position 351,580 of record JAODUO010000014.1, on the reverse strand, counting down.
AGCACTGTAGTTGGATTAGTTCCATGTGTAGCATTGTGACATGTTATCAACTTCAGTCTAAAGCAGATAGGAAAACAACACACACTGAACTCTGCCCTGCAGACATTGACATCAGTGTCTGCCTTTGGCTCGTGAACTTTGCACTCAACAGCTTCACATTGTGACGTATATCTTCTCTAGCTGTGACTCACTAACTCCACCAGCCACCGTACATCTTCTCTAGCTGTGACTCAACTAACTCCACCAGCCACCGTACATCTTCTCTAGCTGTGACTCACTAACTCTACCAGCCACCGTACATCTGCTCTGGCTGTGACTTACTAACTCTACCAGCCACCGTACATCTGCTCTAGCTGTGACTCACTAACTTTATCAGCCACCATACATCTGCTCTAGCTGTGACTTACTAACTGTACCAGCCACCATACATCTGCTCTAGCTGTGACTCAACTAACTCCACCAGCTACCGTACATCTTCTCTAGCTGTGATTCAACTAACTCCACCAGCCACCGTACATCTTCTCTAGCTGTGACTCACTAACTCTACTAGCCACCGTACATCTTCTCTAGCTGTGACTCAACTAACTCCACCAGCTACCGTACATCTTCTCTAGCTGTGACTCACTAACTCTACCAGCCACCGTACATCTGCTCTGGCTGTGACTTACTAACTCTACCAGCCACCGTACATCTGCTCTAGCTGTGACTCACTAACTTTATCAGCCACCATACATCTGCTCTAGCTGTGACTTACTAACTGTACCAGCCACCATACATCTGCTCTAGCTGTGACTCACTAACTCTACCAGCCACCGTACATCTGCTCTAGCTGTGACTCAACTAACTCCACCAGCTACCGTACATCTTCTCTAGCTGTGACTCACTAACTCTACCAGCCACCGTACATCTGCTCTAGCTGTGACTCACTAACTCTACCAGCCACCGTACATCTGCTCTAGCTGTGACTCACTAACTTTACCAGCCACTGTACATCTGCTCTAGCTGTGACTCACTAACTCTACCAGCCACCGTACATCTGCTCTAGCTGTGACTCACTAACTCTACCAGCCACCGTACATCTGCTCTAGCTGTGACTCACTAACTCTACCAGCCACTGTACATCTGCTCTAGCTGTGACTCACTAACTCTACCAGCCACCGTACATCTGCTCTAGCTGTGACTCACTAACTCTACCAGCCACCGTACATCTGCTCTAGCTGTGACTCACTAACTCTACCAGCCATGAAGGTGCTGTGCAGGTTGTCACATCACACAACTCTCATTGAATGTGTTGCATTCTGTGTCAGTTGTTTGTTTTGTTTCTGTTCCCAGTTTGTTATCACAAGATGATTAAAGGACCAGAGAATAGACATACTGTGGGCGTGTGATGTGGTATTTATAAAAACATAAGCGGGACATGTTTTGTCAGCACAAACATGGGGATAGTGCCTGGATTTCTATTTACATATCCACCATGAGGCTGCATTAAACAAACTGAGGACCGCAGGCTGTAGGTAACTGAACCGATGCCTCACCTACATAATTGATACTGTAGTTGTTCAGATCAAGTCTGGTAGTTGGGGAAATCATGAAAGACAACTGGTAACAGCAAATAACATGTCTGTGTGAGACATAGTCCTATATATAGCTCAGTACAGTTGGCCGTAATATGACAAGTAATAATGAATGGAGTAAGATTGGATTGAGAATCCCTCACGGTGATGTTGTTCTGTACAATTTGGAATTATACATATTTAATTAACTGCCTTCCCAAAGGTAATGTGAGTACACCGAATGACTCGTCACGTTCAGCTCCAAGAGCAACATACAGGTGGCAGTGTAGTAGGGTTGGCCTGCACTTTTAATATTTGTATATATGTGTGTGGATAAACTGGATGTAAAGAAGCAGGAACAATATCAGCCATCAAAATATATTCCTATGACATTCTGTAAATAGCTCTGGCTGAATACGCTAGAAATATGGACCATGTCATAGTATAAGTTTGTTAGGTCAGAAAGTCATTGCTGTCAAGTACCACATAAACTAGTCAGAAACATTCAATAAATACCTCGTAAATGTCAATATTGAATGGATTGTGTGGTCACAGCTCAGTGATTTAAGGCTTAATGTCCAATGTGTGGCCGTGTCAAGATTGGCAGATTTCGGTTTTGTTCGTAACACCATTGCATACCTTAGCAGCAGATTGCAAATCAATATTATTGACAGGGGAATTGTTTACCTGTGCAGCCATTCAGGGGATACAGGTAATGGCTTAGTTATGGCGCTTCAAATTGATTTAATCTTTTGACCGTGCTCTTGTTGCCAAAATTTGTGATGCACTGTTGGAGTCTGCCGGTGACGAGACAGTGTCATCCATGGTGAACCAGGGCACACGCACGGACGCAGCCGGTGTGACAAGATGTCAGTCATTTGTTGTCATTGGTGACAATGACAACAGCACGATACCTGTTGTCATTGTGTTCAGATGACATGGAGATTACAGTTGGTGAAACCATTCATTTCTCACTGTGGCGGACTGTTTAAAGCCTATCTGATCTCAACCTGTGTGGTCAGATCCATAAGTGGTGGTCACAATTCACTGCCTATCACAGTCAACGGTGACAACCTGTCATTGGTTTAGGCATTTTGTTCGGGAATAGATCGAGCAGGCTGAGACTAGTTCAGTGCTAGTCGAATAGATGAGGAGTTTCAACAGGCCGGCACTGAGGATCCCCTGACGTATGGATGGGATACTGCCAGCTGTGTGTGTCAATGTCATGCTGTATCTTTGTCAACCTTAGTCAGCATGACAATTCGGCTGCCAAAGTTGAAACAGAAGCGTCTGATGGCGTCGGTTCACCTGCCGTACGACAGTCTGAAGTTACGGTTCCGTGGCACCCCGGTTCCTAGGCTGTTACCATGGCAACTGAGACACGATAGCTGGTAAGATGCTTTCTCCTTCACAGTGGAATTGGTCTTTTCTATTCAGAACACATCAACTTTAGATTAGTGAAATGTACCTGAAAGGACTGTTGTTCTACCACTTTCTTTGGTTGGTGGTGTCTGTGGTCAGTGGATCTAGAGCTCCTCTCCCTGGTCACTGGTCACTGGTCACTGGTCACTGGTCACTGGTCACTGGTCACTGGTCACTGGTCACTGGTCAGACACAGTTTCATTTGCACTGGAGTAAGTTATTGTTATTTAGGTCTCACCTGTAGATTGATGAAACATGTCCCAATAACTGTTATTCTACCACTTCTAATGGTTCTTATTGTCAGATTCGTGACATAATTAATATAATTAATATATAACTGTAGTTTGACGGTGTAGCATTCTATAAATAGCTCCAGCTGAATGCACCAATGACTTTCTGATCTAACAAACTTATAATGCAACATGCTCCATGTTTCTACATGGAGCATGTCGTAGTATAAGTTTGTTAGGTCAGAAATTCATTTGCATCATGTACAGAACAATATCACCTAGAGGGATTCTCAATCCACCCTTACTGTTATTTCATTCAATATACACTGGTGTAGTTTCATTCTTAGATGCAATTTAAATGTCAAAGTATAAATACTAGAATGTTTAGAAATAAATTAAAATAAAATATTGTTAATTTATTGTAACTGAAATAGCTACAATAAATTAACAATATTTACCCAGGGTAATACCTTTTACATAATCAGAGAGTGTATAACTGAGCAGTGCTATGCACCAACTACCAGACGATGGAAGCAAGGAGATTGCTTTATACGATGTATCTTTTGCAGATAAGTAACAATGCAGCTAAACCAACTGATAACCAGTCGGTACCGATAAACTGGTCTTCTTTTTTGGCCATGCCAGCGTTTAATGTTTCATATTTTCATAGTTTATGTCTTGTACTGTAGTTGCAGGTGTGCCTGTCTTGTACTGTAGTTGCAGGTGTGCCTGTCTTGTACTGTAGTTGCAGGTGTACCTGTCTTGTACTGTAGTTGCAGGTGTGCCTGTCTTGTACTGTAGTTGCAGGTGTGCCTATCTTGTTCTGTAGTTGCAGGTGTGCCTGTCTTGTACTGTAGTTGCAGGTGTACCTGTCTTGTACTGTAGTTGCAGGTGTGCCTGTCTTGTACTGTAGTTGCAGGTGTACCTGTCTTGTACTGTAGTTGCAGGTGTGCCTGTCTTGTACTGTAGTTGCAGGTGTGCCTGTCTTGTACTGTAGTTGCAGGTGTGCCTGTCTTGTACTGTAGTTGCAGGTGTGCCTGTCTTGTACTGTAGTTGCAGGTGTGCCTGTATTGTACTGTAGTTGCAGGTGTGCCTGTCTTGTGCTGTAGTTGCAGGTGTGCCTGTCTTGTACTGTAGTTGCAGGTGTGCCTCTCTTGTACTGTAGTTGCAGGTGTGCCTGTCTTGTACTGTAGTTGCAGGTGTGCCTGTCTTGTACTGTAGTTGCAGGTGTGCCTATCTTGTACTGTAGTTGCAGGTGTACCTGTCTTGTACTGTAGTTGCAGGTGAGCCTGTCTTGTACTGTAGTTGCAGGTGTGCCTATCTTGTACTGTAGTTGCAGGTGTGCCTGTCTTGTACTGTAGTTGCAGGTGTGTCTATCTTGTACTGTAGTTGCAGGTGTACCTGTCTTGTACTGTAGTTGCAGGTGTGCCTCTCTTGTACTGTAGTTGCAGGTGTGCCTGTCTTGTACTGTAGTTGCAGGTGTGCCTGTCTTGTACTGTAGTTGCAGGTGTGCCTATCTTGTACTGTAGTTGCAGGTGTACCTGTCTTGTACTGTAGTTGCAGGTGAGCCTGTCTTGTACTGTAGTTGCAGGTGTGCCTATCTTGTACTGTAGTTGCAGGTGTGCCTGTCTTGTACTGTAGTTGCAGGTGTGTCTATCTTGTACTGTAGTTGCAGGTGTACCTGTCTTGTACTGTAGTTGCAGGTGTGCTTGTCTTGTACTGTAGTTGCAGGTGTACCTATCTTGTACTGTAGTTGCAGGTGTGCCTGTCTTATACTGTAGTTGCAGGTATGCCTATCTTGTACTGTAGTTGCAGGTGTACCTGTCTTGTACTGTAGTTGCAGGTGTACCTGTCTTGTACTGTAGTTGCAGGTGTGCCTATCTTGTACTGTAGTTGCAAGTGTACCTGTCTTGTACTGTAGTTGCAGGTGTACCTGTCTTGTACTGTAGTTGCAGGTGTGCCTATCTTGTACTGTAGTTGCAAGTGTGCCTGTCTTGTACTGTAGTTGCAGGTGTGCCTATCTTGTACTGTAGTTGCAGGTGTGCCTGTCTTGTACTGTAGTTGCAGGTGTGCCTATCTGCCTATCTGCCTGTTTTGGTAGTTTTCTAAATGGGTGGTTAGATACTTATTTATTCATTTACTTGTACCTCATAATTGTTTTAATTGTATTTTATGTATTGTACTTTTTAATGTTTGTAACTGTATTTATGTATACATATGGACTTGTTGTCTGAAGTAAACATTAAATATAATATAGTGGTAGTCATATTGTCAGTACGAGTGATACTGACACTGGTGAAGGCAGGAATGAAGTCAACCTCAGAAAATTACGTAAACTTTGTTTTCACTGTCCAACTGTCTGAAAGCGGAATGAACTGTCAACAATGACAGACTCTTCACGTACTGTTTCACCTGGAGCGATATCATCAGTTAGTTTACTGCTTTTGTCTGGATCAAAGTGTTCTGAAAATGTTTTTTTTAAACTTATGTTTGGCAAGCAGTTAAGTTTCAATAAATTAGTCAAATTACCTTGTGTCCTAAGGACCAGAATAGTCTGGCATATTTCTTACAGGCTAATAGTGTTAACAGTTCTGAATTATTATAATTACCATGGTATGTAAGAAATTTGCTGTTCTGTAATTCTGACCATTAGTAGAACAATATCTAAATCTTTATTTATATAATTATAAAACAAATTTAATAGTAAGTAGAAACAGAAATGCAAATGCACATTATATGCAACAGTAACAATTAAACTGAGTGACAACTGTGTCCAGAATCGATACACAGCCGTCGTTGAATGACTTTCAGATACTGTTGATGATGTGTCCAGATGATATTGAATTGGACTCAATGTTGTTGAAGAATCTGGCATTAGATGACACTCTCAGACCGGTGTTGTTGGATACCTGCCTGTTTATCATGTTATAATTACTCTCTGATTTGTGCTTGATTAGGGATTTGAGATGTCGCATTGATTTTGTCTGCTACAGTGGATGTCTGTGTAAGCATCGTTAATCCACACAGATCATTAAATCGGTGAACTGTGTGGGTAGGTTCATGGCACGGCGTGAGAGTGAATCAGCCACAGGTTGTAGGTCCCTGTACCCCAACAGCACTCACTCTGTGGCATATGTCTGTTAAGAGACCTACCAACATGTCTTTTGGTTGGGCTGAGTTCACTCTGGAAGGGTTCAAATTCAAATTTCAGGCAATAAACATTATACATTATTGACTCTTACTATCTCTTTATATCCATTATGCTGTTAAAATGTGACTGGTAAACAATGTTCCGGTATAAAAACCTGATACTGAGTACACTGTGCAAAACTGATTTCCGAGTATGTAGTGCTGGTATAATTAATAAAAACACCTAATGAAACTAAGCTCTGATCAATGCACCCTTGATGGCTTATTATTAAGTAATATGTGGTTGCAATGAAAAAGTTTGGTGATGGTGATTTTGTTCTGTCGATACACTGTATGTATATTGAAGACGGTATCCAACATGAAATGCAAATCCCAGTTCTCACGTGTTCATGAACTCCAGTAATACAAGATCTCAGTATCTACCACCCTGGGTAGTTAGTTATTAAAGAGGTTGAAGCGTCTCCTTACTTACACATGTTTAGCTGGTCGAGGCAAAGTGATTCAGTCTGACTTAGTGGATTGGTATCTCGGCAGTCATTTTATTCTGTGCCAAGCAGACATGGGTGATTGATTATCAGCAATCGTTTGCCATCAACAAAGAAAATACATTTTGTGCTACTGGATTAGTGGGCCAGAGACATATGGGAGGTCTTTATGAAAGCTTTCATGTCTTGGCTTAGTAAGCTATGCCCTATAATTATTCAGCTGTGTTCTTACAAAAGGTGGTGTTAATCTCTCTTCATTTGGTCTATACTTGGTAGTACCTGGCTTCCTTGCCAGTGACTGATGTTTTAGTTGTTCAGCAAAGTATTTGTCATCTTAAAATTTGTGTCGTACAAATGTTGATGTTCATCCTTGTCAGATCATAATTGTTTGCTAACACGTTTCAACATATAACTACTTAAAAGAGTTCCTGACATTTTCATTTATATCCTATGTTTGTAAGTGGATATGTCTATGTGTACACACATGTATAGAAAGAGTCCTGTCATTGGGCTTTGCAGGCCTTGTAAGTCTTGCGGGGTCCAAAGAGGGTCCACACAATAGTTCCCTCTCCACTGATACTTTCACAGTAACATGCCTTAAAAGTAAGCCGTTTGAAATACTTGTTTGCATTTAAATTATTTATTGTTGCCATTCATTAATGAAGGGTAACAATAAACTTAATTGCACAAATGTTGTGTTCTGTAACCGTAATAGCTGTCCCTTGAGGGGCATTGGCACATGGATGTTATTAGCATCTACAAAATTACATGATTGTGGTTTGACATTGCTAATGGACCCATAAATCAATAATTTGTCAATACCTCCTTATATAGCTTCTACATTGTGTTTCCTGTATATTGCATGGGTTTACAACAAATGGAACATTGATAGAATGTGAAAGAAAATGCACAAAGAATGTTAAGCTCTACTTTTATAAGTGTGTGTTATTTTTACGTATCCTCCAGATTATTTTTGGTATGATGGTTAATTGTGAATTTGGCTAGAGAGATTGTTTTCAGGTGAATTGATGAACGGTTTATGTCTAAAGTGAGAGAGGGGTCAGGGTTAGTGGGAAAGGACTCCTGACAAGACTGACATCAGACGGTTACATGCATTTATAAACAGGATCGGTGTAGCCTGAAACACACTCCTCTTTTATCAATGTCATCTAAAAAAAGACATTTTGCAACCAAGTAGTAAATTTATCACAATTTATATCATAAACATTCATCGGGTAATATGAATGCAAGCCACCTGTGCACATTTCGTAATCCAAAATAATGATGATGATTAAGCTTGTCATAATTAACCGATAAGATCACTTAGCTGGGTGGGTTTGGTTACACAGATTTGATTATTTTTATGACATTATCAAAATATGTGTTTTGTTTTGAACACAAATAGTCTATATTCTAAATCAATTGATAGGAAAAATATGAAATGCATATAATGGGTTACATTTAATAATAGTTAAACTGATGTGATGACTAGCTGTCAGTAGAATGAGATACAACCTAACTAAATTGTGGAAACTATTCACAGACCACAGTTATCTGTACACAGGTCTTACATTAGTCTCTCTGTTAGGCAGTGAGTGCAGTCATGTGTCCGGTTATGGTGGCAGAATGTGTACTCTAGGAAAATAGTACCGCTTCATTCACTAGGTGGCAGCAGTGGTTCACTCATAGCTTACGATATCTTGTAACTGATTAGTCCTTGGCAGCAGTTACTGTGTATGGTAGGGCTTATTATAAAATATTAGGTTATGAATTAATTAGTGAGTAGGTGTTTATACCAGAGATGAGATAAGGAGTGTTTAAGATGAGATAAGGAGTGTTTATACCAGAGATGAGATAAGTAGTGGTCATGTCAGTAATTAGCAGTAACCTATATAGTTAGTGTGTTATCTTTAAGTATGCTTGGTGGGAATATGAAGACTCCCAAACCACATGTTCATAATTACCAGTAGCATAGTTGATGTCTTTGTCTTTATGTATGCTGGGCAGGAATTCTGAAGACCCCCATTGGTTAATTTGAATGTGTTGTCAGGCTAGCTGAGATATAGAAGATTGGAAGAGGAAAGTGAGGGAGTGGGTTGGCAGGAGCTGAGCCTGCAGGGTGTGTGTCTGTGTGTGGTCACACTTGTGTCGTAACTGGCTGGACATCTATGTAGATGTGAGTAGCACAGTGGGTCGTAATTTGAGGGTGTAATAAAGTGGATTGTAGTTATTTAATCTTGTTTGGACTTATTGTTAATTGGTACCTCCCCTTTATCTAGCAGGACCGCTATGATATGTGTACTAGTATTAGTAGACATGCTCTGTTGTTTCTGCTGTTCATTCTCATCACCAGTTTGTTACGTCTTCATTGTGGGTTTGCTGTTGATGGACCAGTCATGTTTAACTTATTTTTGCTTTTTACACATAGACAGTTGTGTGGGCGTACTGGGCTATTGTAGTTGTTTTGTTCAAATGGGTGCATATTTATTAATATGACATACGTGAGTCCCTTTCCAAAATATTGCCCAGTATACTATTACTACTGTTCTATTATTTAGTAGTGTCGCCGTTGGCCTAGTGTAATACAGTCACGTGTCTATAGATAGAACTATACAAGGTACTCCTCTGGAGAGTGAGCCATTGACCTAGTGTAGTACAGTCACATGTCTATAGAACTATACAAGGTACTTCTCTTTGAAAGTGAGCCATTGACCTAGTGTAATACAGTCACTGTCTATAGAACTATACAAGGTACTCCTCTTTGAAAGTGAGCCATTGGCCTAGTGTAGTACAGTCACGTGTCTATAGAACTATACAAGGTACTCCTCTGGAGAGTGAGCCATTGACCTAGTGTAGTACAGTCACATGTCTATAGAACTATACAAGGTACTTCTCTTTGAAAGTGAGCCATTGGCCTAGTGTAATACAGTCACTGTCTATAGAACTATACAAGGTACTCCTCTTTGAGAGTGAGCCATTGACCTAGTGTAGTACAGTCACATGTCTATAGATAGAACTATACAAGGTACTCCTCTGGAGAGTGAGCCATTGACCTAGTGTAGTACAGTCACATGTCTATAGAACTATACAAGGTACTTCTCTTTGAAAGTGAGCCATTGACCTAGTGTAGTACAGTCACATGTCTATAGAACTATACAAGGTACTTCTCTTTGAAAGTGAGCCATTGACCTAGTGTAATACAGTCACATGTCTATAGAACTATACAAGGTACTCCTCTTTGAGAGTGAGCCATTGGCCTAGTGTAATACAGTCACATGTCTATAGAACTATACAAGGTACTTCTCTTTGAAAGTGAGCCATTGACCTAGTGTAGTACAGTCACATGTCTATAGAACTATACAAGGTACTTCTCTTTGAAAGTGAGCCATTGGCCTAGTGTAATACAGTCAGTGTCTATAGAACTATACAAGGTACTCCTCTTTGAGAGTGAGCCATTGGCCTAGTGTAGTACAGTCACATGTCTATAGAACAATACAAGGTACTTCTCTTTGAAAGTGAGCCATTGGCCTAGTGTAGTACAGTCACATGTCTATAGAACTATACAAGGTACTTCTCTTTGAAAGTGAGCCATTGGCCTAGTGTAATACAGTCAGTGTCTATAGAACTATACAAGGTACTCCTCTTTGAGAGTGAGCCATTGGCCTAGTGTAGTACAGTCACATGTCTATAGAACTATACAAGGTACTTCTCTTTGAGAGTGAGCCATTGGCCTAGTGTAGTACAGTCAGTGTCTATAGAACTATACAAGGTACTCCTCTTTGAGAGTGAACCAATGACCTAGTGTAGTACAGTCACATGTCTATAGAACTATACAAGGTACTCCTCTGTGAGAGTGAACCAATGACCTAGTGTAGTACAGTCACATGTCTATAGAACTATACAAGGTACTCCTCTTGAGAGTGAACCAATGACCTAGTGTAGTACAGTCACATGTCTATAGAACTATACAAGGTACTTCTCTTTGAAAGTGAGCCATTGGCCTAGTGTAGTACAGTCACGTGTCTATAGAACTATACAAGGTACTCCTCTTTGAGAGTGAGCCATTGGCCTAGTGTAATACAGTCAGTGTCTATAGAACTATACAAGGTACTCCTCTGGAGAGTGAACCAATGACCTAGTGTAGTACAGTCACATGTCTATAGAACTATACAAGGTACTCCTCTTTGAGAGTGAGCCATTGGCCTAGTGTAGTACAGTCACATGTCTATAGAACTATACAAGGTACTCCTCTTTGAAGAGTGAGCCATTGGCCTAGTGTAGTACAGTCACATGTCTATAGAACTATACAAGGTACTCCTCTGGAGAGTGAACCAATGACCTAGTGTAGTACAGTCACATGTCTATAGAACTATACAAGGTACTCCTCTGGAGAGTGAACCAATGACCTAGTGTAGTACAGTCACGTGTCTATAGAACTATACAAGGTACTCCTCTGGGAGAGTGAGCCATTGACCCAGTGTAGTACAGTCAGATATCTATAGAGCTACACAAGGTAGTCCTCTGACAGAGTGAGCCATCGACCTGATCCAATAAACAGTTGCTGTTGATTTTGCATGAGAGTATAATTATTTCCATGTTAGGGTTTAACATGTTGAGTGCTCTCGACACCACTGCCTTCCTGGCTTTGATGCCTCTGTCTGTTGGTCAGACCGATACATCACTGCCTTCCTGGCTTTGATGCCTCTGTCTGTTGGTCAGACCCAGACACCACTGCCTTCCTGGCTTTGATGCCTCTGTCTGTTGGTCAGACCGATACATCACTGCCTTCCTGGCTTTGATGCCTCTGTCTGTTGGTCAGACCCAGACACCACTGCCTTCCTGGCTTTGATGCCTCTGTCTGTTGGTCAGACCCAGACACCACTGCCTTCCTGGCTTTGATGCCTCTGTCTGTTGGTCAGACCCAGACACCACTGCCTTCCTGGCTTTGATGCCTCTGTCTGTTGGTCAGACCCAGACACCACTGCCTTCCTGGCTTTGATGCCTCTGTCTGTTGGTCAGACCAAGACACCACTGCCTTCCTGGCTTTGATGCCTCTGTCTGTTGGTCAGACCCAGACACCACTGCCTTCCTGGCTTTGATGCCTCTGTCTGTTGGTCAAACGAAGGAGCCACTGCCTTCCTGGCTTTGATGCCTCTGTCTGTTGGTCAAACCAAGGAGCCACTGCCTTCCTGGCTTTGATGCCTCTGTCTGTTGGTCAAACCAAGGAGCCAAGGCAGCTGTAGTCTTCAACCTTCTCTAAAACATCTCCTTCCCTGCCAATGATGCTGGTATTACCAATAAGTTTTTCTTCCAAGATTGGTCTCTAAACCATTTTGCAAGACTTCCTGCAGATGGCAGATATTTATTTCTTGACCTTTAAAAATAATAAATGTTTATTTAGACACCATCAAAAGCAGAGATACTTAGGTTATGGATAGCCATTAAAACAATCAAAATGAAGGCTAAGACACATTTCGGTGGCAATTATCTGTGTCACCAGTGTGTGATACAGTGTGATATTGTATGGTCAGTTATCTGTGTTACCAGTGTGTGATACAGTGTGATATTGTATGGTCAGTTATCTGTGTCACCAGTGTGTGATACAGTGTGATATTGTATGGTCAGTTATCTGTGTCACCAGTGTGTGATACAGTGTGATATTGTATGGTCAGTTATCTGTGTTACCAGTGTGTGATACAGTGTGATACTGTATGGTCAGTTATCTGTGTTACCAGTGTGTGATACAGTGTGATATTGTATGGTCAGTTATCTGTGTCACCAGTGTGTGATACAGTGTGATACTGTATGGTCAGTTATCTGTGTTACCAGTGTGTGATACAGTGTGATATTGTATGGTCAGTTATCTGTGTCACCAGTGTGTGATACAGTGTGATACTGTATGGTCAGTTATCTGAGTCACCAGTGTGTGATACAGTGTGATATTGTATGGTCAGTTATCTGTGTCACCAGTGTGTGATACAGTGTGATACTGTATGGTCAGTTATCTGTGTCACCAGTGTGTGATACAGTGTGATATTGTATGGTCAGTTATCTGTGTCACCAGTGTGTGATACAGTGTGATATTGTATGGTCAGTTATCTGTGTCACCAGTGTGTGATACAGTGTGATACTGTATGGTCAGTTATCTGTGTCACCAGTGTGTGATACAGTGTGATATTGTATGGTCAGTTATCTGTGTCACCAGTGTGTGATACAGTGTGATACTGTATGGTCAGTTATCTGTGTCACCAGTGTGTGATACAGTGTGATATTGTATGGTCAGTTATCTGTGTCACCAGTGTGTGATACAGTGTGATAATGTATGGTCAGTTATCTGTGTCACCAGTGTGTGATACAGTGTGTTACTGTCTGGTCAGTCGTCCACAGAATCAAGTTGTGGAGGAATTCTAATGTCCATTTTCCAGTCCACCAATAAATCTAGGATGAAGCCCAAAGATCCGAGCATCTAGTTACTAGCACTACTCAGAATTGAAAATAATACGGGTCATCAATTATTAGCCACTCCTATCATTGTTATCTGATGCAATTAGGTTGTAGAACACATTAATTGATCTTTAATCCTTTATCCTAACAATGCAGTTATTATTTGGCAGGTACATCAGGCAGTTGTGTATCACTCAATAGTAGTAACATGAGTATGCCCATTTTGTGAGTTGGTCTAAGAAATAATATTTGTATTCAGTTAGTGTAATTGCAATATTACTGTTAGTGCAGATTGCTTTTGCTGTGTGTAGGTGGGTGGTCTCGTAGAGTTGTTGTGTAGTTGTGTGTATACAGAACTATATACAAGATCAAGTAGCCATGCAAATCCATTATGCAGTGTAATTGGTTCTTTCTTGGGGGCATGTAGTGTTATTGATTGACAGACATGTTGGACTTATAAGACTGACATAAACGATCAAGCACAGTGTTTTGATGATGTCTTCAAATGGTTGTCCGGTATGTTTGACTACAACAAATAGAGAATGATTACAGTCATTGCTAGTTGGACGAGTGTTGGTCAGGAGACATGCTACTGTGGTCTCACTGCTAGAGATCTTGTGTACAAAGCTTGTGTACACTCGCCATATCGAACTAGTGTTGACCAAATACAGAATATAGGTGAAATCATAAACACATGGACAGAAGGAATACAGCTGTAAGTTGACTGACAACAACTGACCATACACCGGGCTGATGCTGTGACCCATCAAGCCCCTAAGTGTGGTCATTGAGACACGACAGATGCTGTGGGTCAGTTGAAGAGGTGATGGGAGGTCGGAGGGTGCTCTTGCCATGGTCAGTTCAGACCACCGATGAGCTAACTGGTCAACTTGCACTACGACCTCGAGAGGTCCGAACGCCACGTCAGCAACTTAGTCTGCTTGATGTGGTCAAGAAGTTCAAGATGACCCGTACCGTAACCGTGCAGCACCAGAAGCGTGATGTCTTCGTGCCAGTAGGCGTGTGCAGTATGTATGTGTAAGTATGGCACAGAGTCTTGGGAGAGGTTTCTGTTGGTCACCAGAATGGCACAGCTTGCAGTCATACTTGGTGATGGAGAGATTTAATTACTGCCAGTTTCACCTTCAATTTCACATTCAGTTGTGTTAATGATGAACTAAACTAATTACTCAGTGTGCGCTGTCATGGACTTGGCATGATGAAATAAATATATTTTCACAAATGAACTGAAAAAAGATAACATGTGGAAAACTGAATTCATATCAAAGATTTACATGATTTTTCAAGAAAGGTACATCAGGAATTTTTTATGTAGGCCACAGGCAGTAGTAGACAACTGTAATAATTATATCTTCCCAAATTGCAAAAATAAATAAAAGTGCTATAGATGTATGAGATGGATTCATTTATTTTATCGATGGAACAATATTACTTTTAGACTGTAACAAGCTAATACACATTGAATATATTGTTCATGGCCCCAAGAATGGTTTATTGTATGATTTAATTTACACATCTACAAATTATGCTCCAAAGTAAGTTAAATCATACAATAAGCTAATACATACTCAATGATATTGATATCTTCGACTCTGCGCGCACGCGTGCGCGCGCGCACACACACACACACACACACACACACACACACACACACACACACACACACACACACACACACACACACACACACACACACACACACATGCATGATGAATGCACACACACAGACACTGTTTCATAACACGCATATGCATATAAATACAGATATTCTAGCTCATTATCTAGCTATAGTTACATTATATATGCACAGTCTGTTTGGATGACTGCAGTTGTTTGCAGGAAAGCTCTGGTGGCGCCGTCCTTTTGTGCTTATGTAGCTCATTTGAGAGATAATATTGTCAGTGTTAATTTGTTCTTGTGACAGGAAGGGCAAGGCAAGGCGCATTGGTCTTGTCATCGACATGTGTCATGTAGCTGGTTCATCAGGTCTCTTGTTACCATTAGCTTGTGCATATTTACTCACACAAACACCAGCCCATGAATAGACAGGATAGATGTATTGTTGCTGAAGAAGCAAGACTTGCTGCACAGGAGTGTTTGCATTGGCCTGAACCTCCACGGCATGGTGTTGCATGTGTAGCTAAACTGTGAATAATTACACCTGACAGCATTGCACTGGCAGCTTCACTCAGGGGGAGAACAATTGATGGTTTGTGGTGCAATGATCTAATGAACTCATCACGTTTGCTGCTTTCATAGATGCAAGACTAGGTTCAGTTCTAGGACGTGTGTATGGTGTGTAGCATTATTCAATTGGAGTCCTGCAGGGGTCATTATGTCTTTGTGATGGTGCCCTAGTCAGAGCATGCTTGAGTGGACTCACTAATGACAGACAAACACCATGGTCACCTGTTGCCACCCGCCACTGCAGCCGGACACCAGTGAGTCATATCTTGTTACACATCTCCACCGGCTGCACCAATGTATGGATTGTGGTTTCGTGGAACGGCTGTAGTGTTACACCTGCAGCATGCCTTCCTGGCAGAGTCGTAGCAATAAAGTGGCATGTAACCAGCGCCAGCTCGCACGCAAGGACGTCTCTCCTCATGTGCACTGGACCAGGCAACGTGCGGCTTCCTGCATGAGTGAGCTGCATGACACGGACGTGTGTCTTCCAGGCTGTGATTCACTTGCACCTTCAGTCAGGTAGTGCTCCTCTCTTCAAGCACATGTGTGTGTGTATGTCTGCCATGTGTAGTGTCACTATTTCTGTCATTGGCTGTACACTCGGCTCACAGTGGATGAGACAGTGGTAGGTGGGGGTGCATAGCAGTGGAGTCAGCTGTAAGAATGAAAGGTTACATTGAAAATAACCAGGTAACATGACTTGATTTATTACAGAGGATATAAAATATTGAGCGTTGATGGGTCATAGTATTTCTATTGCTAACAGCCCAATGCTGGACTGATGCAGAAGTTAATGTGTTCTTACATGTGCATGTGTTGTGTGTATAGTTTATGTAATAATTTATTCATAGCTATATTTAATGGCTGGTTGATGTCTGTGTCTGTCTGTGTGCAACTTGCTCCTGCTGTGCCCTGCAAGCTGGAGTCAGCATCCATGGGCCGGAGTCGAAATAATGTTTGTTTTTAAACAATCAAGGTGAGTGCGTATGGTGAATTGGAGTTTCATGGTGATGTTTAACAATGCCAGGTAGCTTTCTATTTTAATAATTTGTCAATGGATCAAATTGGTCATTGATCATGACTGATTGAACACTCAGATGATTTGCACATTGATGTACAGAAACTGCCCACGTTCTGCGTACATTTGTAGTCAGCCTTTTGTGCCAGTCATCTGTCATGAGTGGGCTGAGTCTAGTGAGCACCTTAAGGATGTGTCCACACAAGTCCCCATCTACTTGGTCAGGTGTGAGCAGTATCAAATGGTTCTCTTGTTACGTTGCGTATTATATCATTATATTACACCAGCAGTCATTGCATGCGGGCACTTGTGCATGCTTGCATGGAAATAAGCTACTTTATTAACCTGTATGCCAGACGTCTGTGTAAATGGCAACAGACTGGGCTAGATCAGTCATGCAGTGTGTTCGTTGTTAATGCAAACACACGACCACTGCTTACGTGTCCGCGCCATGGCACCTAGTCGAACCCTCCACTAACGTCTGTGGTTAGCGGTACTTTGATGGCTGAAACAGGAGCAGATTTTGAGAACAAGGAATGGGTATTGTGGCATCTGTTTTGAAACCTTCAAATAGGTATGTAGTTTACAGTGTACTGTGTACATGTACCTGGGCATCAGCAAAACATTAGTTGTCAGATTGAAGGACTTGGACCGCATAATGCTGTGAACAGAAGTACTGGTTTCTGTGCTGTGTATTTAGGTTGGTTACTCTATATAAGTCCATGTCAGCACAGTTAATATTGTATTTAGGTTGGTTACTCTATATAAGTCCATGTCAGCACAGTTAATAGTGTATTTAGGTTGGTTACTCTGTATAAGTCCATGTCAGCACAGTTAATAGTGTATTTAGGTTGGTTACTCTATATAAGTCCATGTCAGCACAGTTAATAGTGTATTTAGGTTGATTACTCTATATAAGTCCATGTCAGCACAGTTAATAGTGTATTTAGGTTGATTACTCTATATAAGTCCATGTCAGCACAGTTAATAGTGTATTTAGGTTGATTACTCTATATAAGTCCATGTCAGCACAGTTAATATTGTATTTAGGTTGATTACTCTATATAAGTCCATGTCAGCACAGTTAATATTGTATTTAGGTTGGTTACTCTATATAAGTCCATGTCAGCACAGTTAATAGTGTATTTAGGTTGGTTACTCTGTATAAGTCCATGTCAGCACAGTTAATAGTGTATTTAGGTTGGTTACTCTATATAAGTCCATGTCAGCACAGTTAATAGTGTATTTAGGTTGATTACTCTATATAAGTCCATGTCAGCACAGTTAATAGTGTATTTAGGTTGATTACTCTATATAAGTCCATGTCAGCACAGTTAATAGTGTATTTAGGTTGATTACTCTATATAAGTCCATGTCAGCACAGTTAATAGTTGTATTTAGGTTGATTACTCTATATAAGTCCATGTCAGCACAGTTAATATTGTATTTAGGTTGGTTACTCTATATAAGTCCATGTCAGCACAGTTAATAGTGTATTTAGGTTGGTTACTCTATATAAGTCCATGTCAGCACAGTTGATATTGTATTTAGGTTGGTTACTCTATATAAGTCCATGTCAGCACAGTTGATAGTGTATTTAGGTTGGTTACTCTATATAAGTCCATGTCAGCACAGTTGATAGTGTATTTAGGTTGGTTACTCTATATACACTGTAAGTCCATGTCAGCACAGTTGATAGTGTATTTAGGTTGGTTACTCTATATAAGTCCATGTCAGCACAGTTGATAGTGTATTTAGGTTGGTTACTCTATATAAGTCCATGTCAGCACAGTTAATAGTGTATTTAGGTTGGTTACTCTATATAAGTCCATGTCAGCACAGTTAATAGTGTATTTAGGTTGATTACTCTATATAAGTCCATGTCAGCACAGTTAATAGTGTATTTAGGTTGATTACTCTATATAAGTCCATGTCAGCACAGTTAATAGTGTATTTAGGTTGATTACTCTATATAAGTCCATGTCAGCACAGTTAATAGTGTATTTAGGTTGATTACTCTATATAAGTCCATGTCAGCACAGTTAATAATGTATTTAGGTTGATTACTCTATATAAGTCCATGTCAGCACAGTTAATAGTGTATTTAGGTTGATTACTCTATATAAGTCCATGTCAGCACAGTTAATAGTGTATTTAGGTTGGTTACTCTGTATAAGTCCATGTCAGCACAGTTAATAGTGTATTTAGGTTGGTTACTCTGTATAAGTCCATGTCAGCACAGTTAATATTGTATTTAGGTTGATTACTCTATATAAGTCCATGTCAGCACAGTTAATATTGTATTTCATAGTACCAGAAAATGTGTTGAAGCTAATTGTAGTCTGTAGTCCTTGGATGAATGTTGAATTTTCAAATCTTGAATTTTCAAATACACTAGCGAGGTGTATGGTACGATGTGGAATGTGCAGAGAGTAGTTGTCTGTCAGTGATGAGATGTTTGTACAAACTACCAAAACATACAGATGCAGAAGACAGCTCCACAAAGTATTCATACCGGATGCAACTTTTCCAAGCTATGTAAGAGGTCCTCTCAGAACATTAATATTCTACCACAGATCATTCATCTGGCCTCAGCCCACTCAACCTCAGATGACAGATGAAGTAACTGGGGGCGGACTCATAACTTCTAATAATTGTAATTCAATTATTTGTGGAAAGAGCATTGAAGGTTCAGAAGTATTTAAAAACAACAATAGTGATCATTCAGTGTGTGGTAAATGAACATTTGAAGGTTTTGTGCTGGAGACAAGAAACATTTAGGACGAGTACGTTAATTAACCCATTCATTGCCCATCCACTATAATGTATGCCTGTCCAAAAGGAACATTACCTGTCCAAATGATGCGTGGACAGGTCTGTTGGTAGACGTGGAGGAGAGGGATGAAGGGATGTGTCGTGCCACGTACTTGATCAGCCTTCATTACCCAGCAGGTGTTGACATTATCCATGTGAAATAGTGAATTTTGTCAGTAGCCAGAAGCCAGCAGACCCTGAAATGTGCAAGGTTTACGTGCTGGCAGAACACTTGCCTGTAGCACTCAACATTGATTTTGATGTTGCAGTGAAATCAGAAGTGAACAACACCATTGTTTCCTCACACAGTGGCCGGCAAGTCATTAGCAACAGATGCCAGTGCCAGCAAATAGTTCAGCTAAAACACTTGAGGGTCTGAATTATGTACGACTTGTACGTATTAAGTGTTCATCACAGCCAGACCTTTCATGGCCAAGAGTGGTCACAGTTGACTCCACTGTGTCCCTTGTGGGGTCTGTGTTTACACAGGTACCTAGCGAGGCCATAAATTGGGTGTTGAGGCCGTCAACTGGGTGTTGAGGCCATAAACTAGGTGTTGGAGTGATAAACCAGGTGTTGACAAAAGGGTGTGTCTGTGTGCATGTGTCAGATTCGCGACACATTTGTGTGTGTATGTGTGTGTCTGTGTGCATGTACATTGACACCAGAGACTGTGTGTACACTGCCGTGGGTGGCAGTGATATTGAAATTAGGCAGTAACGCTACAGTCCTGGAGACCGTTGGTCTGTCCACCAGGCCAGTCCAGTGTTTGTTCAGTGAATAAAGCAACAATACACTTGATGTTAATGCTACTTACTGCTGTGAACATATTCAGTAGGAGACCAGTGAGGCACTAAGTACAATTGTCATTAGTGTGTACATATGTGTGCTGCTGGCCTGAGCAGGGTGATAGTCAACTACAACATGTAGGAGACAGTGCCTGCACTGGCCACTGCATTGTGCAGGCTGTTGGAGGGGTGACATGAACAGGAGAATGGATGTGTTGAGGGTGCCTGTTGTTTTCCCGCGGTGCCCATGGATGTTCAAAGTGCGTCTGGAGCCAATAGCTGGGTTTGTTCCTGCTTTGTTATTCGCCTTGCCACTAGTTGGTGTCATGTAATTGTAGATGATAGTATTGTGCATCATTTGACATGGACAGACAGATGAGACAGGTGGTGTAGAGGGAATGCCATCCAATCATCATGATGGTGACAGGGAATGCCATCCATCATCATGACGCTCATTCCACATTTCTCTAGTTCACTCAGCTGTATGAATGAGTAGACAGTGGTGGATATGTGTGTACCTGTAGTATTTGTGCTGCAACTGCTACATGGCTGAATGCTTTCCAGAGATATCAAGTTGGTGTCAGTTGAACAGGTGCACCAGAGAGTGAGCTGTGAGGACCTCCGAGTCAGTATGACTGGATACTGCACAATTAAAAACTTACCTGTCATTCCAGATGCTGCTGCTGTTGGTGGTAACTGTGGTGTTGTGTGTTGCGGTGCTATGATAACCCTATAGTCTCACCCTATCACACTGTTGTTGTATGTAGCAGTGATGTGATGTCTTCACCCCCAGAAGCTATAGCCATGCTGTTGTGTATTGTAGTGCTGTGATAACCTTACCCCCACATCCCATTGCCATGGTTCTGTCTTTGGTTGCAGTGCTGCGACAGCCTTGCCCCCCACATCCTACAGTTCCCCGGGAGACCTGTCAGTCGACCCATACCACGACACACACAAGGGCAGCAGCGGGGAAGACTTGCGAGTCAATGGCAACCTTGCAGACAAGGACAAACGACGCAATCTAGAGTTTGAACTGCGCAGACCCAGCAGTCGCAAAGACTCTATCAGGGGCTTCAACAGTAGAGGTGGGTTTGTCTCAGTTATACCAACTTAGTTACATCATACATTAGTATACCAGTAGTTGTAATAACAGTTAAAGCAAGTGATGGGTATTTAGTACTTTGGTAAGTACACTGCTAAATGATCATATGTATCATGTTTTGTCACATGCGTATACATGCACACCTATCGTATAAACTTTGCCATTTCATGAGACAAAACAAGGACCCGTGTTAAAATCAGATTGTGACACAGTGGAAGGTGTAAACAGTGAACTTTTGCAGTAGTTTTCATATTGATCCATCACATGAGCAACTAACCTATTATGCACCATGCACGTATTGTTTTTATAATCTAATGTATATACATGTAGTTAGGTTATAAGTGTGATTGTATCCTTTTGTCTGGGTAATTGGTGAGGTCAAATTACTATTATGAGCTGGTAGATGCTCAGGCAAACACTGAGTGCATGCTCTATTGAATAACTACAAACATAGTTCTCATGCCCAGATAACAGTCTAATGCAATCATTATAGCAGTAGCTATATAGCTTTGTAGCAGACTTACATTATAGCTTTTGAATTTGGTTTATGATATCTTATCTTCAGCATTATTATCTCACATATCAGAGTCCACTAAAATACATAAATTACAGACCCTGCTGGTTACAAAGCCCAACACTACAGGTCCCTAAGTACAGGTCCACTACAGTATAGACCACTCACGCACCAGAAGACATAGTGTTGATTTATTAAAGATTGAAAAAAAACATTTGTCTGGCCCGGAGGCTGGTTAATTTTTTTTTGATGGTTTGCCGCAGGTTATTTTGACCGAGACAGTGGGGAGCAGCCCCTGCAGTCAGCGCGGGATGGACAACTTCCACCCGCCACAAAGTATGGCCAGTTCCGACCAATGGGTGTGAGGAACAATTTCCTGAGTGGTCAGCAGATCCCACAACAGAGGGCGCCACAGCCACCACCTCCAACAACATGTACGTTCACTCAGTCCAGGTCATGGAGTATCTACCACATGTCACTTCATGACCTCAGAGTATCTACATATGTTACTTGATGTCATGATTTCAGAGTAACTGTGTGTCACTTCACGTTATGATCTCAGTATATGAGGGTCTACATATGTTCCTTCATGTTATTATCTCAGAGAAATCACACCGAAAACATTCTGCACTCAATATTGTGTTCCTTTATAGTTTGTGATATGATAAAAAAGTAAAGGTAAGTTCTTATAGCACAGTATCCAGTCCTCAGGACTGCTCAAAGCACTTTTACACTTTACTTCCCTGGCAGACTTGTTCAATCAAACACTGTCTCAACTTCTCTGGGAAGCATCCAGCCATATGCTGCAGTTAATGCGCAAAGGCTGCTCATACACATATCCACCACTGTCTGTAGCCAGGTACTCATTTATATAGCTGAGTGAACTGGAGCAATGTAGAGTGAAAAAACTTACCCAAGATTTTATCACCGCAGCACAGAATTTGAACCCGCGTTCTCTTAGTCGATTGTGCTCTACGGTAGACAGTGCTCTACGGTAGACAACCTGTTGTACTTATTGCATCAAATGCTCATTTTACAAAGTTTGTGCACCTCGTCAGATCTCATGTACCAGTTTTAATTTGTAAAATAGCATTCAGTATTGACTACATTATCAAGCAAGATTTCCGAATTTGAATGGTGTCCAGCAAGCAATATTTAGTTTATATATGTATATCTACATAAACTTATTTTGAACTTAAAAACTTGCCATGGTTGTTATTTATTATTACATAACTTTTTGTTTCTAATGCAGATCGCATTGCATCATGCAATACAGAAATACTACAGATACAACTCAATCTCCATAAACCAGTTAAAAGCAAGTTATTTGCAGGGACTGATTTGTTTTGTCTTCCTGTGTTTGCAGGTCGCAGTGAACAAGATGATTTGGTTGCCATGGGAACAAATTGGAACTCGTTAAACTCACATAGGGGTGGTAGATCATTTACAAATGGCGGCTCAACCATGCAACTATTGCAAGGGGGTGGTCCAAGCCGCAAGGTCGGAGGTCGAAGTAGCCTCACAGGGCTCAATGGAAGCTATCGGAACCACTGTAATAAAGACAGTAAGTACAGAAGTGTCTGGTGAAGTTTTGTCAGATTTGATTAGGAGGTGTATGAAGGAGATAAGAGTTGGTTAGTTCCTAGTCCTATTGGCTGGTTTTACTCATGCCTAGGTGGTATTTATACTGCCACAAGGGAGCACCATTGCTGGCAGTATGTAGCCTACCTAAGGGTGGAGTCCAGAGTCAGGTATATCCTTATACATTATTTTTTATGGTCTTTGTGTTTTCTTCAGTCAGCCCTAAATATATGTATACCAAATACTTTAAATTCCATTAAAACTTGCTGTCTGTGACTGTGGTACAAACAGCCCTAGTGTCTGGACACTTACAAAGGATAGACAATCCATCTTCTTTGCAACAATATTTAGTCCTTTGTGCTGAAGGTCCAAAGAACTTATGACATTAGTCTGGGTGTGTTGTCTGCTGGGAGCTCTCAGATTTCAGAAACCTTTGGAGATATATTTTTCCAATTTTGCATAGTCGTTTCTTACTGTTACTATTAATTTTGATTGACTAAAAACTGGTACATTTTCAGTTTTCCAATTTTTTTCTCAAAAACTGCTCTGTATGTTTTCCTCTTAATTTGGCATAGACATAGGTTATTTTCATTGTATGCAAGAAATTAGTAGTTGACTAGTCTTTTGTAAGGGTATCTCACGGCCTCTCAAAAAGCATAAGGTTAACATGTTGCCTGTTACTTATAGGTGCTCTGAGGACACGACCTCTTGCTGTTATCTGTGTCTTTGCCCACCAGAGCCTCACCACAGCACCAGTGAAACTGGACATTCCCAGCCTTCAATTGTTGCCTGGGGCACCTTGACTAATTGCTCTCTGTTCTATTTGTATAATTCCTTTTTGAAGAATCATTACTGCAAATGTATTGGTGCTTGAGTTGGTGGAGTCAGTTCTGTAATGAACTGAAAGCATGTTGTGTAGTTAATAGAACTGAATGTTGTCTGTTGCAGCTGAGCCGAGATATCCTGACCCATTCATTGGAGCACCCCACGGCTTCCAACAGCGCATTGCCGAGCTCGCCTCCCTCGAGGCCGAGACGATACGTAAAGAGAAGTCTAGCAAGGCCAAGAAGAAAGCGAAGGCGGAGAAAGACTCTTAGACAATTTTACATGTCATTATCATATGTCATTCGTCATACGTCAGACCCAGCGAGCACAAACACAGGCATGTTCTGGCCTATCGTTGGGCATCACAGTGTGTATGGTGACACAAAGTTGGACGAGGATGCAACTCCTTGCGTGTAATGAGAGTTGCATGGCACCTTTTGTGGGTGCATGGAGTGATCGAAGTGTACGAACGTTGCAGGGTTGTCGACAGGCCGGCTGCACTGCCAACAACAGTAGGTCTCTTTATACGTTCAAACAGCAGCCACATCTGTTGAACTGGTTCAACCAGACGGTGTAGACCTCACTGGCGTGTTATCATGGCATCAGTGTGACACAGGCAGCTTCATACGTTCGCATGGCATTTACAGCATAATCTGCTCAGCAGAAGATCCCAGAAACTCTCATTGAACATGGCTGGTTTATGAGAGAACTAGGAAAGTGGCTACTATTTAGCCAACCAATATAGACTGCAACAAAACCCTTCCAACATCGGATAATATTGACTGTTCGGCATGGGAGGGCATTTGGAAATGCCCCAACCTGATAGTGTGATAAAGTCAAGCTTCGTTTACACAGAGACTACATGCCATAGAGGACAGCAGATGAAATGTTTTATGTCTTCCTGTTCCATTATCGTGCCTGTCGATACAAGTCTCATAGACTCTGACAAACTCACTAGCAGGTTGATCCAAGTTAGAAGAGAGGATGTAAACAGGGAACGACCTTACTTGGTTTAACGACAGTACACAAACTGCTATTGGATCTTGTCCACTCAGTCATGGAACTGAGTTTACTAACTTGCAGCAATTGTACATATCTGCAGTACATGAACAGTGTGCTTAATCAGTTGAGGGCTTATAGTCTTGAAAGGCTTTAATACATTTTTTTGAAGTTTTTAAAATGGTAATGTCTAAGATAGGACGTAAAAATGCAAAATTGACTTAGGTTTGTTTCATTATTTCTGAGAAGTACTCTGCGACAAAGAACAATGGTGTAAATATACACCATCTCTGCTCTGACTTTGAATGAATGTTAAAGTTAAATTGAGTGCATTTTATTAGATTACTTCAGGTTGTCAAACCAGACTTGTATTAAAAGGTAAACTTTAATTCCTGACATTTGTCTTTTAAATGAACATTTAAAATATTACACGTCATGAAATGTTATAGACTGGTTTTATACAAGAAGAAGACATGAAAATGTGTCTACAAAACAGTATTAAACAATTATTTTTAAATATATTACAACAGTATAGTTTCAAAATATTATACTAAGGTGTGAACATGAACAGATTAAATTATTTCTGTTATAATTAGTTCTGTTATAATTTAGTTCTGTTATAATTAGGGCAAATACACTGTAATCACTGTGTTGTGGGGGATACATCTCAGGCTAAATTATGGTTTTATGTGAAATTTGCCAGTCAAATACCATTTATTTTATATTGTATGTGATGTTTACTTTGGTAGACCAGATAACATTATTCTGGTTGTATGGTTTCTTCTATAAAATGCAACAATTCACTGCGGTGTCACTAGAACATCAGTTAAAGATATTTCCACCAATTTGATCTCATTCATATCAGTTTGCAGCAGGCATCGGTTCATTTTAATTGTAAATTTTTTAATTATATTTAATTTATGTAATTAAGTAAGTTAGGCTAATTTAATTTGAACAAATAATTGCACGATGTGTATGAAAAAGAACAAGGATATCATTTTGCATCATTTTTATGGTTAGTTGGGTTTTAGGAAATTATTTAATGGAAGTTGTGAAGGTATAAAATATATTAATTTTGCAAAATTCTACTTAAATCTCTATTGTTCCAGTATCAAGAAATTAATTGGTTTACTATGCCACATGGTGTTTTGTTAAATTTTTATTACTTAAGTTGGTTGGTGACTTAGATGTCAGAATTTGGTGAATTTGGGTTGGTTGACACTCTTCAACTGCACCACTCTTGTCACTCACCAAAGACTTTCAGCTGCAGTTACTGCATCCTTTGTTGAGGATTGACCTATGTCCAACCTACCACTAAACTGAGCCGAGTGGCAAATTCCCCTAGGTCCTGATGCCTGTGGACCTCCGTCCAATGCAGGAATATGATGTGACAGTTTTATTATTAAAGTGGTAATTTTATAGTTCAATTTCTGTGTTTACTGTGAGTGTTCAAATGTAATTCTACATTCCCTTTACCTCATCTCTATTTAAAATGTGTGTATAAGCACCACTGTTACGGAGACAATCTGCTAGGAAATATTACAGCTGTCTGGAATACAACAGATATGTTGTTTGCATGGTAACCATGGTAACAGATTTGTAATCTGAAAGAATAGTTTTGCAGCAGAAGTATTATCATGATGTGTTGCTAACTAAAGGGGTATCAGGGGACTAGATGTTACCTGTCGTCATGTATGTATGTACTGTAATATATATGTGGCATGTCACAGACATTCCTTCAACATGTGTAAATACAATGTTGCATATTTCAGTATTGACAATTTATGAATGTTTTTTTCTACATTATTAAAAGATGAATACTGTCTGAGTGTTTCATGTGAACAGCAATGCTTCCTTCAATTCAAAGGATAACAGTTCTTTCCATGTACTGATTGTCAGCAGTTGTCCAACCTGCTTGTTTGATTTCTAATTATTACTGCAAAATTCAGTTAGTTCTATGTCATGTAGATAAAACAAGTTTGACTGTCAAAAAGCCAAAGGCTTCCTTATTCACCTGCCATTCGGGACTACTGCTCTAGACTACTATCTAGCTCACTCTTATACTGGCCTGATGGTAGCCTTTGCTGGATTATACAAATCCACACATATTTAAGTGCCACCAGTGGCAGGGATGGCATTGAGGGGATAAGAGAATAAACACATGAAGTTGCGATTGCTTATGTTTTTTTACTTTCATTTAATTATCAAAGCGTCTTCCAAATGTCAAGGGATTGCAAATTGCTCTTGTGCATTGAATGAAACTGACAAGTTAACATAAGCAGTGTGACCAACAGGCCTGGGGTTATCCCCAATATCTCCCTATTTTACTATATCCCATATGTTAGTTTAGTGGGCAGCACATCACCCTCAGAACCACTCAAGTCCATGACACAGCTGCTAACAAGGTCTCCGACTATTCAGTAGCTTCCGACACCAATAAATTGAAACATTTCAAAAGATATAGTTACGTTTTCTTCGAGTGAACAATTACCAATACGATGACATTTGACATGAAATCAGCTCTGCAGTGTAACAATGCTTTTACTGAAGATCTTTTGCTAACCTACCAAATGTTACCTCTCCGCTAGGTGTTCCCTGTGTGTCCACATTGTCACGTCAGACAGTAATGACTGCCATTACGTAAGAAAACAGTCAGAGGTCCTTACATACGAGGAAATCTCGCAGACACATCACTACCTCATTGCAGACTTCTGGCTGCATCGTCTCGCTGTGTGTTGCAACAATCACGAGGGTAGCTGTCTTTCCCACACTGCACCCTGTCGCCGGCATACCCTGTTTCCCCATGATCCCACATCGACCATCCGCCAGGTGAACCCTGTACCTCCGTCCGTTCACACAGATCCCGTTGTCATACGCATACTTGGAGTCTCGCAGTCCACGCAGAAGATGCTCCAGCTCTTGCTGCAACAAGCCGAAGGTTTCTCTGCTTGTGGCCAGCAGCGTGCCTTGTGTGTCGTACACAGCAGCATCACTGACGTGGTTGGAACTGAGCATGTCGTCAATGTAGGCACTCCAGCATTTGATGTAAGTGTCGTCGGTGTTCCCTAACATACACCAGTGTTTCTTCTCTTGAACTCTGTTCCGCAATTGTTCATCTCTTCGCCACATGGTCATTGTTCATCAGGGACTGTTTAGCACATTGCAGGCAGATATATCTTTAGCAGTGCAACGTTTGGTGTTAATCCAAGGCGTATACCAATGCTGTAATCCAAGAGTATGTGTGTCAGACAGACTCCTGTGTTTGCATGTGAGTCACTGTCTGTTTGCACTGACTCGTGTGCTGTGCAGACGGGCATTCTCCTACACATGTACACATGCCTTCTGTGTACACGCCAGCACCTTATAACCTATGCCTACCTTCCATGACTAGTTCCAGTCTGAAACTGAATAATTGAATCATGGCACCGTTACTAGCTTTTGTCTCTACACAGAGCTATGCAATATATCTGATGACATGTCAGTTGTGGCTGTGGTCTCTGTGTGACATTTCTGTATAATACATTATATTGACTCTGTTAATAAGACACCCTCGCATGTAAGGTGCACCGTCTGTGTCACCCTATCTTGCATTGTGCAGGTGACACGATTGTGTTAAACCATTCACTGTCAGTTTATTGCCACCTGACAACACTAAGCACACACGGACTGACAACAATATAACTCATTAATATTAGATCATCAAGATAAACTCTCATTTGGCGCCTTCTGTCTGTCATTTAGTGCAATCAGTTTTATTTATTCACTTTGAGAATTGTGCATTCGAGCATTCAGTCGTGACATCGTGTGCGGCTTTTGGAAGAATCGATCGTGTCACACGATGTGATGAACGCTTGTGCCATGACTTGCATTTCAGACGTATCACATACAGCAGGTCTTCTACCTGTAAACTAACTTCCCTTTTGTAACACCAGGAACAACCCGGGGCAATCCCTACAGCAATACCTGGAACAACCCGTAGAGCAACACCTGGGCCCATCTCTAAAGCAATACCTGGAACAACAGGTAGAGCAAGCAACACATGTGACAATTCCTAGAGCAATACCCAGAATAACCCATAGAACAAGCAACACCTGGGGCAATTCCTAGAGCAATACCCAGAACAACCCATAGAGCAAGCAACACCTGGGGCAATACCTGGATCAACGCGTAGACAAAGCAACACCTGGGACAATTCCTAGAGCAATACCTGGAACAACCCCGAGAACAACACATGTAGCGATTCTGGAGCAATCCCGGGGCTACACCTAACTGGAGCAGTTTCAAGTGTCAACTGTGACACATCCACTAGTCATCGTCACGTGCGAGAGTGATGTAGAAGCCAATTATTTGCAGACCTCGTTGCAGTATCGGCAGGGACGTTCCGGGTGGGAGGGAGACATGTAGATGTTGAGACATCTCCCTCTCCTTTCTCCTCTATCGCACGGAGCCGTACGTAGCCTGGTGGATGCTGCCAGCCTTTACGGTCCGCCGCCATGTCCTCCCAAGTTTCGATGTTGGTGGATTTGCTGATGTTGATGGAAATTCCTAGACTTCGGTTGGCTTCTGTATTGAGATCTAGGACTAGGAAGGCACTGTCATCAGCATATTGAAGGTCTATACCGGCAGACTTCATCGGTTTTGTCATGGCCTTGAGACGACTCCGATTGAAATGTCTCATTTCAAGACAGTTATCAAGTTCGACGCCGTGAGGAGAGGAGGACGGTCACGAACAAAAACGCAATGGCACAAAGGTGGCATCCTTGCTTGACCATGTGCAGTCACTTTATCAATCATTATAGACGTCTCAAGATGTTGATGAAGTTGGCAGATCGCCCGAATCTGAACAAGACTTTCCAAAGAGCTTCACGCACGATGACTGGTGGAACCGAAGGTCTTGGCAACGAAGGCTATGAATAGCTCCTGGTTCTGTCCCCGAAATCAATCCGAATGCGATTTCCTGGTTATGATATGATGGTACAGCCTATGTTTAGGTCACATTTTAGTCCCTCACCAATCGAAGGGAGCAGAGAGGTTGCTAAATAAAACTGCTCTGTCGACGATATCGTTGCCGAATAGCATTCCTGTCCCAGTCCAAAATGCTACAGACGACCATCACACACCCTTCGCCTGCGTGTAGATCCGTGACCGATTACTTCTAGAGCTCACGATGCCGTCGCTGTTGTCACTTGTCCATCGCCGCACAGCTTTATTTGTGGACCCTTCGCAGATGCACGCGCGTGGTGTCGTTTACTGTGAGGATGTTGCGACGCCACGGGCGACTGCACGCATAATCGGCACAGGATGGCGTCAGTTAGCGGCGACGACCAGCTAGGGCTGTCCTCCTGCTAAGTCCGTCATCGACATTCGCAGTTGTTGGACAGAGAGTGCCTTCTTCCGTCCGTTCGCCGTCAATTGTGGCTGGGTCGTTGTTAGTCGTACCTGTGCGCCATGCCACAGGTGGCCCTACCAGGAACACAAGACTTCGGACGTTATAGCGCTGAGGTTCACTGGAGTTTGGAAGCCATTTAAAATTCCACTATAACAAGGTCGCGATTCATGTGAAAGAACCATTAGTGACAATCCCGGGTTACAACTATTATATATTATATATATATATATATATATATATATATATATATATATATATATATATATATATATATATTAATAAGTTTCATTACGCTTCATTGTGTAGGGCGCTATTTATTGTGAACACTATATAGCACTCTCTCTAGTGAATAAGAAGTCAACGCTATTGACCTCATAGACCACGATCAAATCACCATTACAAATTATATATTAGAACCAACATAGGAGAGTATAGAACATCATTTTCCTCGCACTTTCACTGTATGTAACATTCTGGAAGCGGCACTGGTATACAAAGGACGTCCCAAAATTCAAAGAATTGCTTGGCCGTGCGCAATGCTCATAAACCATACAACGTCATTGGCGCGTTACCCAGCTGGGATTTGCCAATTATAAAACAGAAACAGAGAAATAGAGAAACAGAAATACGGCTATAACTTGTTTAAGGAGGTGTATATAAAGCGGAATTCGTGAAAATGTTTTCTGCGCATGCGCACTGTTTTTCACATAAGAACGGAAGTGACGTCTATGTAAGAAATGGCGTGATCACTGTTTTGTGCGTGCCTGTTCTCCATGGTAAATGATTGAGAACGAGGCGCTCCGAAACCATATTGCGGAAGAAATGTGCAACGCAAATGTTAGATCACACGGTAAGACCAACTATGTTGGAACGATGATAATGTAAATGAAATATGTTTTATATGTCGCAATATTTCACACACGACGAACGTCTAAAATGCTGTGGCCTGCGAAATTTTCAATATAAATTATGGCTGTTGCAATACTAAGCTATGGCCGGCACGGCAAAGTCAAACAGTTGTAAGACTACATGAGCCACACTGTCTAAGTGGACAGTTTAGCCGCACTGCGTGGTGTGTTAGTATTTTTTCTTCACAAATGTGACTCACTAAAATAGTAACTGGGTTTAATATATTATGCTGCCTGTGTTATTAACAGTTATAATGGCTACGTTACGTCATTCTGACGTCACTGTCGCGACGTGCCACTCCATATGGCGGACAGTTCGTTTGCTAATGCAATGTGTATGGTGGTCGTTGAGTTGTCATCGTTGATGTGTGTGTGGCCTGTTTAAGTGTTTTGGGCGCCCGTTTTTAATGGGACAAAAACCGGTAGTGGAAAAAGTTGTAATTTTGGCATAAATGCCTCAGATAATTATATAAGATAATCACATTGAAAAAATACGTTTCAATAATTTGTTAATGGCAAATCCTGCTTAAGGGTCCCATTACACCATCTGATCTACCAACCGGTGATCACACCGAGAAGTAGTTATTTACCAACGAGTTTGCAACGTTGCTGCGCACCCGATGGATCTAAATGTGTTCTACCTGTCGAGACTTTGAATGGTAAGCCATTCTTCCGAGTGCATTTTAATGTATGGGACCGTGCCCAGGATGGCGGCCAGTTTATTCTTTGCTCTGTTAATGTTGTCTTTCTTTATATTGTAGATGCAGAGCGTCAGCCGTGACGTCAGCGGACACATGAAGGCGGTATATCAATCAAAAGGTAGGTTGCTAATCCTTAATTGATGTCTGTGTTTCACGTAGTGTGACCTAGAAGAGGACCTAGAAGAGGACGTAGAAGATTACGTCGAAGAGGACGCAGAAGATGGAGCAGAAGAGGACGCCGAAGAGGACGCCGAAGAGGACACAGAAGAGGACGCTGAAGAGGACGCTGAAGAGGACGCAGAAGAGGACGCTGAAGAGGACGCAGAAGAGGACGCAGAAGAGGACGCAGAAGAGGACGCTGAAGAGGACGCTGAAGAGGACGCAGAAGAGGACGCAGAAGAGGACGATGAAGAGGACGCTGAAGAGGACGCTGAAGAGGACGCTGAAGAGGACGCAGAAGATGGAACAGAAGGGGACACAGAAGAGGACACAGAAGATGGAACAGAAGGGGACACAGAAGGGGACACAGAAGATGGAACAGAAGGGGACACAGAAGAGGACGCTGAAGAAAACTTAACCAGGTTATTCAATGCTCTGTTAACGCTCTTTTTTGTTTGTTTTCATGTGCCGTGATGTCAAGGGTATTGGAAGAAGCGTCATCTGGACTAAAAGGTAATTATGTAATTGCTATTGTGGCGACAGCAATACTTACAGGTTCTTTTCACTCATTTAGTCTTAATTTATAGGTGTTTTAGGATAGCAGGCTGCAACACTTGTCCCGTGTTAAATTTAAAAAAAAATTGTTGTATGCACAAAGTGTCAAACAAGATGTTTGAGGATATCCCATCTGAAGACCCGCAACGAAAAACATGTATTTATATAATTCTTATTTAAACGTGTGAATGTTTATAAAGACTCCACTGCTAAAATGTGTTAAATCTAACCGTGGGTCTACTTTCAAATGACCTGACACGGAATCGCGGGCTAGGCCCTTCACGTTTCACACCGTTATTTTGGTGTGATGCTATTGCATGCTTCTCTAGTTTTGCTTTCTTTTTGTTTTCTTGCCGAGTAATCAGAATGTTTGATATCTGCTGCTGATGCTACTGCACATGAACGTCAAGGGCACGGGTATGCTGTGGCTGTTATATATGCAAATAAATAAATTACCCGTATTGTGTTCGGTTCGTATGTTGCAGAATGTTGGCAAAACGTGACGTCACGGGAAGGAGACACGGTAAAACGAAAACAGAGCTGCAACAGTAACACAAACAGAATCTTTTTGGTGGCATTGTTGTAAACACGTGCAGGCCGGCCATTGTAGAAAATGTATTTGTAGTGTTATAAATTAGAACGTTTGCGATAATTGTGACATGTGATAATTGTCACTTTACAAAATCAGTGATGACATTCTATCCGACTTCTGCAAGTTGACGGCAGGTGACAAGGTGACAGTATGCAGGCGCAAGGTGAGGAGAGACGGCAAGATATAACGACAGGCGGCAAGTTGGTGACAGGCGGCAAGGTACCGACAGGCGGCAAGGTACCGACAGGCGGCAAGTTGGCGACAGGCGGCAAGGTACCGACAGGCGGCAAGGTACCGACAGGCGACAAGGTACCGACAGGCGGCAAGGTACCGACAGGCGGCAAGGTACCGACAGGCGGCAAGTTTGCGACAGGCGGCAAGGTACCGACAGGCGGCAAGGTACCGACAGGTGGCAAGGTACCGACAAGCGGCAAGGTACCGACAGGCGGCAAGGTACCGACAGGCGGCAAGGTACTGACAGGCGGCAAGGTACCGACAGGCGGCACGCGGCAAGGTGACGACGTAACAACAATATTGGTCTTGCGCCTTGTGCCACTTCGGCAGGAGGGGACGCTCAGACTAACATAGTGCGACAGACAAACACTTCGCAACCGGTGTGAACAAGTTCCAACTGTTTGTGACAGAAACTTTCAAAATGAACTGATGGTTCTGAGGACATTAGAACGTCACATTTGTACTTAACACCCACTTTATATTTATATTGACAGTATCTTCGACAGTTACTTCAAAGGACAACATATGTGTGACAGTTGATGAATGGGCACTAGCAGCCACATACAATGCCTAGAGTACGTTAGCTAGTAAAAAGGCGAAAATATATTGCAAAATTAAACGTTTGAGAAACACTGTTCTGTCTTACTTTCTTAATTATCCATTTGAACTTCATATGCAAAGCAACCATGGGGGCAGCGGGAATATGCACCCAGCGGCACTTTGAGGATATTGTTTTTCTCATATACAAAATTCATGCATATTTCTAATGTACAGTGGTCCACCCAAATTCTGAATACATCGTTGTTATATTGCATAAAAAATTCAGTAATTATGCTTGAATATATCAAATGAAACTCAGCTGAATTAGTTTATATTAGCCAATACTGGAGTGTGTAACGCATATAGGCACACGAATTAATCTATACAATAATAGTATAGGTCTGTTGGTGGTCGAAATGGGCCACCAGCAGTCACTCTTGCGCACCAGCATCCGCACGCGCTGTGCTTGTTCAGTGATGTTCAGGTATTCCTACGTGGTGATGGACAGTTGCGATCAAACCAGGGACGAGCTCTTGCGTGATTTCGTTTGCTAAGAGGATCGAACGCGAAAACGTCGTTCAAAATGGAGACAAATGCGAAGGCAACGGTATTTTGCATATACCAGTAACCACCAGAAAGAAAAAAGGCTGACAAATTCGAGTTTATTTTTTGCCAATAAGCCTATGGATCGAGCTTGTATATTATATATATATAATTATATCTGTATGTATATTATATATACATACAACTATATATGTATATATATATATATATATATATATATATATATATATATATATATATATATATATATATATATATATATATATATATATATATTATGTATATATTATATATATATACTATACATACATACATAATACATACATACATATATATATATACAAAATAACATACATACATACATACATACATACATACATACATACATACATACATACATACATACATACATACATACATACATACATACATACATACATACATACATACATACATACATACATACATACATACATACATACATACATACATACATACATACACACACACACACACATATATATATATATATATATATATATATATTATACTATATTATTATTATATATATATATATATATATATATATATATATATATATATATATATATATATATATATATATAACACATTTGACACAA
Source organism: Ridgeia piscesae (assembly GCA_025642075.2). Lineage (NCBI taxonomy): Eukaryota > Metazoa > Annelida > Polychaeta > Sabellida > Siboglinidae > Ridgeia > Ridgeia piscesae. The sequence goes on along the minus strand of JAODUO010000014.1, from coordinate 316,164 downwards.
GTGTATATTATTATGTTGATGGGTGCAAGACGTTCAAGATTTCAAGTAAATGGAATGATAGCTGGTGGTCCCACCTGGCGTTGACTGAACAATCTAAATTCAGACAGAAATGAGCGCGCCATCTAGCGAGTATGAAATCTGGGGCCCCTGAAATCTCGCGCGAAGTCTCGGAAGCACTTGCGGCGCCATTTTCTGTGTGTTTTGAAAAGAAACGTGTGAGTGGATTATTCTAGAAGTGGATTTTGTAGAATCACAGAAGTAATTTCATAAATCTATATCCATGAGCTAAATCAGCAGTGATATTCGCAACATCGCGTCCATGTGCACGTGCTGTTGCACGTTTTTTCCGCTGTTTTGCGACGGCGTGTGCCGGCGTGACACCAACTTATCTCGAGGCCTGACTCCAGAGCCTGGCCGCTGAGTCCTGTCAAATCACTTTCACAAATAAAATTTGATCTTGAATTAAAAGATCTCGCTTTTGTTATTTTTTAAAAGAGTCATAATGTATAAAGTAATGAACATTTGAAAAAATGTTGACCCGGCTTTGGCTGAATCCGGTCTGATGTAATTTTCTAAGTTTGACAGTTGTAGAATTTTTATCTTCCGGACCCCGTCTGCCCCAGGTCGATTTTGCCTGTTAATTTGTTCATAATAATACAGTATATTATCCCAGACCCAGGCACGATATTTATTTGTACCTGCGAATCTCCTGGATTTTCCTGGAAACTCGCCTTCAGATGTGTTGCAAACCTTCCAGACTCCTGTAAAAATGTTCCAGTTTAAAAATAAAATTGATATATTGTTCAAATATCCAACAACACTGCTACCCCCTGTCTGTCCCGTGTCTGTCCAATCCAGCAGAAGCATACTGTTGAGATACACCAAAACAACTCCAGCTGATGTTTAAAATTTCACTTCAGCAGGACTAAACAGCTGAGGTTTGAGCCAAGAGACATATCTCCCATATTTTGAAACTCGCTAGTTTGTAGGTATAATTTATGTTACAAAAAATATTATGTTTTAGTAATTGTTAGTGGGCTATTGCAGCTCATATGAAGAGCAACCCACCTTTACTATATGGCTCACTGCGATAATGCCTTCTCAAAAAACCATGTGTGACTATTTTGGTTTCATGAATGCTACTTTCAGCATGGGAACTGACTTTGGCAAATAACTAAATAAGGTTATTTGCCAGTCTTAAAAACCTAAGTAAGCATTTTCTTAATTTGACTGAAGCTGTTACAAGAGAATGGAAGTGGCATTGCCACATTGAGATATTCTATTCATTGGTTGAAATGTACATTCGTATGTCGCAGTAATTCAGCTGTATGTTCAAAGTCCTTAAACTTGTGCAACAGTGTCAATTTTTTTAATTAGTCAATAAAAGTAATGAATTTTAAATGTTTTCAGTACGCCATGGAATTGAACGATTCCAACATCCAGACTCTGGCAGCTTATCTGCAGAAGACACTTTCTCCTGATCCAACAGAACGCCGTGGAGGTTGGTACAAACAGTAATTGGTTAGCTGGGATAAATTCCTAGATTATTTACTACAGTAAAGTACATTTGGAATATAAATACATACTGTCTAATGAATATGTGCTCTTTTTTTAAAGCTCGCACGTTATTTCTAATAGCTACAATTTGATGCCCAACATTTGAGGTGAAAGGATGCTTAGACTAACAAACTATTTCATTGAAATTGGATTTTTAAATAAAAAAAGACATCCAATGTTTGTAAGTTGCATTTTGTGCATGGCAGCGGAGAAGTTTCTTGAGTCTGTGGAAAAGAACCAGAATTATTCAGTGCTGCTGCTGCATTTGATGGACAAACAAGATGCAGACATCCACATCCGTGTCAGTGCAGCCATTACATTCAAGAACTACGTCAAACGCAACTGGCGCATTGTGAGTACAAACTCACAACCCTGTCACATCAAGTGTATGTGGCACATCATAGGTCATGTTCACGTATCACTGATCTGAATCTCAATTCAGGAAGCACAGTATGAACACTCTTAATCTACATTACGCTACCCAAATTCTAATGCGGGAAAATCAATGAACTAAAATTTGACTAACTGAAATAGGATGCTGATTAAGTCAGTAAAAATAACTGATTTAGTAATTGTAACACTTCTACAGCAACTATTTCTTTGAAAATTCACCCTCAGAGAGGCGCAACAAATAACATGCTGCCTGACAGAGGGTGTTGTCTGGCACAACTGCTGCTGACCCACACACATTGCCCCTTGCTGCACTTACAGAGGATGGTGCTTAAATCCAGCCTACGTTTTTGGATGTGGATACAACTGAATTAGTTGACGTGCATCTTAATTTGGTTGGAAATTATATGTGAACATGGCCTAAGACTCACAAGGCACCCTTAAAATAGGCTCAATTATACTAAATTGTACCAACATCACCGAATATTAGATTTTGCAGAGGATGACTAAGAAAATTATTGTTGTATGTTGCCAAACAGAGTATGGTGGTGAATGTTATTGTTGTATGTTGCCAGACAGAATATGGTGGTGAATGTTATTGTTGTATATTGCCAGACAAAGGATGATGGTGTATGTTATTGTTGTATGTTGCCAGACGGAGGATGATGGTGAATGTTATTGTATGTTGCCAGCCGGAGGATGATGGTGAATGTTATTGTATGTTGCCAGCCGGAGGATGATGGTGAATGTTATTGTTGTATGTTGCCAGACGGAGGATGATGGTGAATGTTATTGTATGTTGCCAGACGGAGGATGATGGTGAATGTTATTGTTGTATGTTGCCAGACGGAGGATGATGGTGAATGTTATTGTTGTATGTTGCCAGACGGAGGGTGATGGTGAATGTTATTGTTGTATGTTGCTAGCCGGAGGATGATGGTGAATGTTATTGTTGTATGTTGCCAGACGGAGGATGATGGTGAATGTTATTGTTGTATATTGCCAGATGGTGAATGTTATTGTTGCATGTTGCCAGACGGAGGATGATGGTGAATGTTATTGTTGTATGTTGCCAGACGGAGGATGATGGTGAATGTTATTGTTGTATATTGCCAGACGGAGGATGATGGTGAATGTTATTGTTGTATGTTGCCAGACGGAGGATGATGGTGAATGTTATTGTTGTATGTTGCCAGACGGAGGATGATGGTGAATGTTGTTGTATGTTGCCAGACGGAGGATGATGGTGAATGTTATTGTTGTATGTTGCCAGACGGAGGATGATGGTGAATGTTATTGTATGTTGCCAGACGGAGGATGATGGTGAATGTTATTGTTGTATGTTGCCAGACGGAGGATGATGGTGAATGTTATTGTTGTATGTTGCCAGACGGAGGGTGATGGTGAATGTTATTGTTGTATGTTGCCAGACGGAGGATGATGGTGAATGTTATTGTTGTATGTTGCCAGACGGAGGATGATGGTGAATGTTATTGTTGTATGTTGCAGCGGAGGATGATGGTGAATGTTATTGTTGTATGTTGCCAGACGGAGGATGATGGTGAATGTTATTGTTGTATGTTGCCAGACGGAGGTGATGGTGAATGTTATTGTTGTATGTTGCCAGACGGAGGATGATGGTGAATGTTATTGTTGTATGTTGCCAGACGGAGGATGATGGTGAATGTTATTGTTGTATGTTGCCAGACGGAGGATGATGGTGAATGTTATTGTTGTATGTTGCCAGACGGAGGATGATGGTGAATGTTATTGTTGTATGTTGCCAGACGGAGGGTGATGGTGAATGTTATTGTTGTATGTTGCCAGACGGAGGGTGATGGTGAATGTTATTGTTGTATGTTGCCAGACGGAGGATGATGGTGAATGTTATTGTTGTATGTTGCCAGACGGAGGGTGATGGTGAATGTTATTGTTGCATGTTGCCAGACGGAGGATGATGGTGAATGTTATTGTTGTATGTTGCCAGACGGAGGATGATGGTGAATGTTATTGTTGTATGTTGCCAGACGGAGGATGATGGTGAATGTTATTGTTGTATGTTGCCAGACGGAGGATGATGGTGAATGTTATTGTTGTATGTTGCCAGACGGAGGGTGATGGTGAATGTTATTGTTGTATGTTGCCAGACGGAGGATGATGGTGAATGTTATTGTTGTATGTTGCCAGACGGAGGATGGTGGTGAATGTTATTGTTGTATGTTGCCAGACGGAGGATGATGGTGAATGTTATTGTTGTATGTTGCCAGACGGAGGATGATGGTGAATGTTATTGTTGTATGTTGCCAGACGGAGGATGATGGTGAATGTTATTGTTGTATGTTGCCAGACGGAGGGTGATGGTGAATGTTATTGTTGTATGTTGCCAGACGGAGGATGATGGTGAATGTTATTGTTGTATGTTGCCAGACGGAGGGTGATGGTGAATGTTATTGTTGTATGTTGCCAGACGGAGGATGATGGTGAATGTTATTGTATGTTGCCAGACGGAGGATGATGGTGAATGTTATTGTTGTATGTTGCCAGACGGAGGATGATGGTGAATGTTATTGTTGTATGTTGCTAGCCGGAGGATGGTGGTGAATGTTATTGTTGTATGTTGCCAGACGGAGGATGATGGTGAATGTTATTGTTGTATATTGCCAGATGGTGAATGTTATTGTTGCATGTTGCCAGACGGAGGATGATGGTGAATGTTATTGTTGTATGTTGCCAGACGGAGGATGATGGTGAATGTTATTGTTGTATGTTGCCAGACGGAGGATGATGGTGAATGTTATTGTATGTTGCCAGACGGAGGATGATGGTGAATGTTATTGTTGTATGTTGCCAGACGGAGGATGATGGTGAATGTTATTGTTGTATGTTGCTAGCCGGAGGATGGTGGTGAATGTTATTGTTGTATGTTGCCAGACGGAGGATGATGGTGAATGTTATTGTTGTATGTTGCCAGACGGAGGATGATGGTGAATGTTATTGTTGTATGTTGCCAGACGGAGGATGATGGTGAATGTTATTGTTGTATGTTGCCAGACGGAGGGATGATGGTGAATGTTATTGTTGTATGTTGCCAGACGGAGGATGATGGTGAATGTTATTGTTGTATGTTGCCAGACGGAGGATGATGGTGAATGTTATTGTTGTATGTTGCCAGACGGAGGATGATGGTGAATGTTATTGTTGTATGTTGCCAGACGGAGGATGATGGTGAATGTTATTGTTGTATGTTGCCAGACGGAGGATGATGGTGAATGTTATTGTTGTATGTTGCCAGACGGAGGATGATGGTGAATGTTATTGTTGCATGTTGCCAGACGGAGGATGGTGGTGAATGTTATTGTTGTATGTTGCCAGACGGAGGATGATGGTGAATGTTATTGTTGTATGTTGCCAGACGGAGGATGATGGTGAATGTTATTGTTGTATGTTGCCAGACGGAGGATGATGGTGAATGTTATTGTTGTATGTTGCCAGACGGAGGATGATGGTGAATGTTGTGTTGTATGTTGCCAGACGGAGGATGATGGGAATGTTATTGTTGTATATTGCCAGACGGAGGATGATGTGAATGTTATTGTTGTATGTTGCCAGACGGAGGATGGTGGTGAATGTTATTGTTGTATGTTGCCAGACGGAGGATGATGGTGAATGTTATTGTTGTATGTTGCCAGACGGAGGGTGATGGTGAATGTTATTGTTGTATGTTGCCAGACGGAGGATGATGGTGAATGTTATTGTTGTATGTTGCCAGACGGAGGATGATGGTGAATGTTATTGTTGTATGTTGCCAGACGGAGGTGATGGTGAATGTTATTGTTGTATGTTGCCAGACGGAGGATGATGGTGAATGTTATTGTTGCATGTTGCCAAACGGAGGATGGTGGTGAATGTTATTGTTGTATGTTGCCAGACGGAGGATGATGGTGAATGTTATTGTTGTATGTTGCCAGACGGAGGATGATGGTGAATGTTATTGTTGTATGTTGCCAGACGGAGGATGATGGTGAATGTTATTGTTGTATGTTGCCAGACGGAGGATGATGGTGACCTGATGCACGCCTCTGATCGTCTTACGGTGAAACAGAGCATCATAGCACTCATGCTCAAAAGTCCAGAACAAATACAGAAACAGGTATAACAATCTCCTTGTTGCTCAGCAACTTACATAAATTAATTTTGTAGTGGTTTTTAAATACTATAGTTTAAATGTTTTCGATAGACATGTCAATTGTTATATTGTTATGAAGAAAATGAATATTTAGAGATTAGCAGGCTGATTAAAGTATGTTTTTGTAGCTGCCACTTGTTGATTATTGAAACATGACTGTATCTTCCTCTGTGTTATCGCTAGCACCCATTACACAATGTGTCCAACAGTATTTGGCAAGTGTTAGTGTAGTGCCACAATCTCCTTTTTTCCATCTTTCAGTAACACGTCTAAAGTCACTCTTTTGGCTCCAAGTGTGATATTGCGTTATTTTTCAATATCTACACAATTACCTATAAAACCCTGCCATCCAAACAACATGCATACATTCATTCAATCATTCATTACTCTAACAAAAATCCCAGACAGCTTCGGTCAGCTGATTCTAATCTATTTTTGTTCCTATACAGTGCTATTTTAGTTAAGGCGAACGCTGAACTCAAAAAGCGTTTTTGGTTGGTTACCAAACCAGCTTAGTGGAACTTACTCCCTATCAGCTTTGAGTCAGTATGAAATAGTTTAATTTTGCCATCATCTGAAGACCTGCTTTTAAGACTGCATATCCTCCTTTGTTTCTTAGTAATTCCATCCATCCATGCATGACCGTGAGAATGCATTTAATCTATTTTTACGAGTATAATGGCGCAAATATTACATGTATTGGGTGTATGCGTAAACAGATTGCTGTATATGTAAGTGTAAGATGGTGCACCTGTGTGTGTAAGTGTAAGATGGTGTGTCTGTGTGTGTAAGTGTAAGATGGTGTGTCTGTGTATGTAAGTGTAAGATGGTGTGTTTGTGTGTGTAAGTGTAAGATGGTGCATCTGTATATGTAAGTGTAAGATGGTGTGTCTGTGTGTGTAAGTGTAAGATGGTGCGTCTGTGTATGTAAGTGTAAGATGGTGTGTTTGTGTGTGTAAGTGTAAGATGGTGCATCTGTATATGTAAGTGTAAGATGGTGTGTCTGGGTATGTAAGTGTAAGATGGTACAACTGTGTATGTAAGTGTAAGATGGTTTGTCTGTGTGTGTAAGTGTAAGATGGTGTGTCTGTGTGTGTAAGTGTAAGATGGTGTGTCTGTGTATGTAAGTGTAAGAAGGTGCATCTGTGTATGTAAGTGTAAGATGGTTTGTCTGGGTATGTAAGTGTAAGATGGTACAACTGTGTATGTAAGTGTAAGATGGTGTGTCTGTGTATGTAAGTGTAAGAAGGTGCATCTGTGTATGTAAGTGTAAGATGGTTTGTCTGGGTATGTAAGTGTAAGATGGTACAACTGTGTATGTAAGTGTAAGATGGTATGTCTGTGTGTGTAAGTGTAAGATGGTGTGTATGTAAGTGTAAGATGGTATGTCTGTGTGTGTAAGTGTAAGATGGTGTGTCTGTGTATGTAAGTGTAAGATGGTGTGTCTGGGTATGTAAGTGTAAGATGGTGTGACTGTGTGTGTAAGTGTAAGATGGTGTGTCTGTGTGTGTAAGTGTAAGATGGTGTGTCTGTGTGTGTAAGTGTAAGATGGTGAGTCTGTGTATGTAAGTGTAAGATGGTACAACTGTGTATGTAAGTGTAAGATGGTGTGTCTGTGTGTGTAAGTGTAAGATGGTATGTCTGTGTGTGTAAATGTAAGATGGTGTGTATGTAAGTGTAAGATGGTATGTCTGTGTGTGTAAGTGTAAGATGGTGTGTCTGTGTGTGTATGTGTAAGATGGTGTGTCTGTGTATGTAAGTGTAAGATGGTGTGACTGTGTGTGTAAGTGTAAGATGGTGTGTCTGTGTGTGTAAGTGTAAGATGGTGTGTCTGTGTATGTAAGTGTAAGATGGTATGTCTGTGTGTGTAAGTGTAAGATGGTGTGTCTGTGTGTGTAAGTGTAAGATGGTGTGTCTGTGTGTGTAAGTATAAGATGGTGCTCTGTGTGTGTAAGTGTAAGATGGTGTGTCTGTGTATGTAAGTGTAAGATGGTATGTCTGTGTGTGTAAGTGTAAGATGGTGTGTATGTAAGTGTAAGATGGTATGTATGTGTGTGTAAGTGTAAGATGGTGTGTCTGTGTGTGTAAGTGTAAGATGGTGTGTCTGTGTATGTAAGTGTAAGATGGTGTGACTGTGTGTGTAAGTGTAAGATGGTGTGTCTGTGTGTGTAAGTGTAAGATGGTGAGTCTGTGTATGTAAGTGTAAGATGGTGTAACTGTGTGTGTAAGTGTAAGATGGTGTGTCTGTGCATGTAAGTGTAAGATGGTATGTCTGTGTGTGTAAGTGTAAGATGGTATGTCTGTGTGTGTAAGTGTAAGATGGTATGTCTGTGTGTGTAAGTGTAAGATGGTGTGTCTGTGTGTGTAAGTATAAGATGGTGCGTCTGTGTGTGTAAGTGTAAGATGGTGTGTCTGTGTATGTAAGTGTAAGATGGTGTGTGTAAGTGTAAGATGGTGTGTCTGTGTGTGTAAGTGTAAGATGGTGTGTCTGTGTGTGTAAGTGTAAGATGGTGTGTCTGTGTGTGTGTAAGTGTAAGATGGTCTGTCTGTGTGTGTAAGTGTAAGATGGTGCGTCTGTGTGTGTGTAAGTGTAAGATGGTGTGTCTGTGTGTGTGTAAGATGGTGTGTCTGTGTGTGTAAGTGTAAGATGGTGTGTCTGTGTGTGTAAGTGTAAGATGGTCTGTGTGTGTAAGATGGTGTGTCTGTGTGTGTAAGTGTAAGATGGTGTGTCTGTGTGTGTAAGTGTAAGATGGTGCGTCTGTGTTCAGTTGAGTGACGCCATCAGCATCATTGGCCGTGAGGACTTCCCAGACAAGTGGCCGGACCTCATCCAGGAGATGGTCACCAAGTTCAGTAGCGGAGACTTCCACATCATCAATGGCGTCCTCCGGACCGCTCACTCCATATTCAAGAGGTACCAATAGTGTATTTGTGTTTTTTGTTGTTCACTTAAACCTAGTGGCTGTAGCTGCATTGTGAGCGTTCTCACGTCACCCCATCTTGTGTTTGCAAGTTGCCCTGTCACGATCGATGACCTGGCACCTGTTCATTTGAACTGTCCTTCTCTGACCGTCTGATGTCCACCATGGCCCTTGGTCCATGGGTTATCTACTTAGGAACTGTGTTGGTGGTGATTGTTAATGTGGTGAACATGGCGTGTCATGTGCATGTGTTTATCCAGTACCACTTCAGTGTCATAAAAATCTCTTTCCAAGATATCTACCACCTGGGGTGAGTTTCTTTTGGAGTAATCAGTTTGGTAAACAGTTTGTCACATTATCAATAATTTCAGTATTGATAAAGTCAGTTGCATTTATGTTTTATGATACACTGATGAGACTTGCACATAAATAACTCTCTGATTACACTTGTGTATTGTGGAGATTGTTGATAGAAGTGTTTGGATGTGGTTGCAGATACAGACATGAGTTCAAGTCCCAGAAGCTGTGGACAGAGATCAAGTTTGTGCTGGACAACTTTGCCGCTCCACTCACTCAGTTATTTGCAGTATGTACACTGGCAAATGTACAAATATATGCTATGAAAAATATTTCACTTATATTTGTAAAAAAAAAAAACCAGGAAATTTTTTGTTATCTCATCATTTATATGTTGTATGAAATTAAATAATATGATACATTGACACATATATCTGCTTTACTGATTATATTGTAGACTAAGCAATACTGGTGTAAAAACTGTTTGGTAAACCTCTGGCATTTGTCTAGTGCTGACAACACCTGACGTCTTTTTGTCATGTGTCATATGTGGAATTTGAATCAAGTAACTGCGTGTTGTGCTGTGTGTCAGGTCCTTCCTGTTGTACTTGCAGGCGACCATGGAACTTGTTGTGTTGTGTCAGGTCCTTCCTGTTGTACTTGCAGGGGACCATGGAACTTGTTGTGCTGTGTGTCAGGTCCTTCCTGTTGTACTTGCAGGCGACCATGGAACTTGTTGTGCTGTGTCAGGTCCTTCCTGTTGTACTTGCAGGCGACCATGGAACTTGTTGTGCTGTATGTCAGGTCCTTCCTGTTGTACTTGCAGGCGACCATGGAACTTGTTGTGTTATGTGTCAGGTCCTTCCTGTTGTACTTGCAGGCGACCATGGAACTTGTTGTGTTGTGTCAGGTCCTTCCTGTTGTACTTGCAGGCGACCATGGAACTTGTTGTGTTGTGTGTCAGGTCCTTCCTGTTGTACTTGCAGGCGACCATGGAACTTGTTGTGTTATGTGTCAGGTCCTTCCTGTTGTACTTGCAGGCGACCATGGAACTTGTTGTGTTGTGTGTCAGGTCCTTCCTGTTGTACTTGCAGGCGACCATGGAACTTGTTGTGTTGTGTCAGGTCCTTCCTGTTGTACTTGCAGGCGACCATGGAACTTGTTGTGTTGTGTGTCAGGTCCTTCCTGTTGTACTTGCAGGCGACCATGGAACTTGTTGTGTTATGTGTCAGGTCCTTCCTGTTGTACTTGCAGGCGACCATGGAACTTGTTGTGTTGTGTCAGGTCCTTCCTGTTGTATTTGCAGGCGACCATGGAACTTGTTGTGTTGTGTCAGGTCCTTCCTGTTGTATTTGCAGGCGACCATGGAACTTGTTGTGTTGTGTGTCAGGTCCTTCCTGTTGTACTTGCAGGCGACCATGGAACTTGTTGTGTTGTGTCAGGTCCTTCCTGTTGTATTTGCAGGCGACCATGGAACTTGTTGTGTTGTGTCAGGTCCTTCCTGTTGTATTTGCAGGCGACCATGGAACTTGTTGTGTTGTGTCAGGTCCTTCCTGTTGTACTTGCAGGGGACCATGGAACTTGTTGTGTTGTGTGTCAGGTCCTTCCTGTTGTACTTGCAGGGGACCATGGAACTTGTTGTGTTGTGTGTCAGGTCCTTCCTGTTGTACTTGCAGGGGACCATGGAACTTGTTGTGTTGTGTGTCAGGTCCTTCCTGTTGTATTTGCAGGCGACCATGGAACTTGTTGTGTTGTGTCAGGTCCTTCCTGTTGTATTTGCAGGCGACCATGGAACTTGTTGTGTTATGTGTCAGGTCCTTCCTGTTGTATTTGCAGGCGACCATGGAACTTGTTGTGTTATGTGTCAGGTCCTTCCTGTTGTACTTGCAGGGGACCATGGAACTTGTTGTGTTATGTCAGGTCCTTCCTGTTGTATTTGCAGGGGACCATGGAACTTGTTGTGTTATGTCAGGTCCTTCCTGTTGTATTTGCAGGGGACCATGGAACTTGTTGTGTTATGTCAGGTCCTTCCTGTTGTACTTGCAGGGGACCATGGAACTTGTTGTGTTGTGTCAGGTCCTTCCTGTTGTATTTGCAGGCGACCATGGAACTTGTTGTGTTGTGTCAGGTCCTTCCTGTTGTACTTGCAGGGGACCATGGAACTTGTTGTGTTGTGTGTCAGGTCCTTCCTGTTGTACTTGCAGGGGACCATGGAACTTGTTGTGTTGTGTGTCAGGTCCTTCCTGTTGTACTTGCAGGGGACCATGGAACTTGTTGTGTTGTGTGTCAGGTCCTTCCTGTTGTATTTGCAGGCGACCATGGAACTTGTTGTGTTGTGTCAGGTCCTTCCTGTTGTATTTGCAGGCGACCATGGAACTTGTTGTGTTATGTGTCAGGTCCTTCCTGTTGTACTTGCAGGCGACCATGGAACTTGTTGTGTTATGTGTCAGGTCCTTCCTGTTGTACTTGCAGGGGACCATGGAACTTGTTGTGTTATGTCAGGTCCTTCCTGTTGTATTTGCAGGGGACCATGGAACTTGTTGTGTTATGTCAGGTCCTTCCTGTTGTATTTGCAGGGGACCATGGAACTTGTTGTGTTATGTCAGGTCCTTCCTGTTGTACTTGCAGGGGACCATGGAACTTGTTGTGTTGTGTCAGGTCCTTCCTGTTGTATTTGCAGGCGACCATGGAACTTGTTGTGCTGTGTCAGGTCCTTCCTGTTGTATTTGCAGGCGACCATGGAACTTGTTGTGTTGTGTCAGGTCCTTCCTGTTGTACTTGCAGGGGACCATGGAACTTGTTGTGTTGTGTGTCAGGTCCTTCCTGTTGTACTTGCAGGGGACCATGGAACTTGTTGTGTTGTGTGTCAGGTCCTTCCTGTTGTACTTGCAGGGGACCATGGAACTTGTTGTGCTGTGTCAGGTCCTTCCTGTTGTATTTGCAGGCGACCATGGAACTTGTTGTGTTGTGTCAGGTCCTTCCTGTTGTACTTGCAGGGGACCATGGAACTTGTTGTGTTGTGTGTCAGGTCCTTCCTGTTGTACTTGCAGGGGACCATGGAACTTGTTGTGTTGTGTGTCAGGTCCTTCCTGTTGTACTTGCAGGGGACCATGGAACTTGTTGTGTTGTGTGTCAGGTCCTTCCTGTTGTATTTGCAGGCGACCATGGAACTTGTTGTGTTATGTGTCAGGTCCTTCCTGTTGTATTTGCAGGCGACCATGGAACTTGTTGTGTTATGTGTCAGGTCCTTCCTGTTGTACTTGCAGGGGACCATGGAACTTGTTGTGTTATGTGTCAGGTCCTTCCTGTTGTACTTGCAGGGGACCATGGAACTTGTTGTGTTGTGTGTCAGGTCCTTCCTGTTGTACTTGCAGGCGACCATGGAACTTGTTGTGTTATGTGTCAGGTCCTTCCTGTTGTACTTGCAGGGGACCATGGAACTTGTTGTGTTATGTGTCAGGTCCTTCCTGTTGTACTTGCAGGCGACCATGGAACTTGTTGTTTTTGTGTCAGGTCCTTCCTGTTGTACTTGCAGGCGACCATGGAACTTGTTGTGTTATGTGTCAGGTCCTTCCTGTTGTACTTGCAGGCGACCATGGAACTTGTTGTGTTGTGTCAGGTCCTTCCTGTTGTACTTGCAGGGGACCATGGAACTTGTTGTGTTATGTGTCAGGTCCTTCCTGTTGTACTTGCAGGGGACCATGGAACTTGTTGTGTTATGTGTCAGGTCCTTCCTGTTGTACTTGCAGGGGACCATGGAACTTGTTGTGTTGTGTGTCAGGTCCTTCCTGTTGTACTTGCAGGCGACCATGGAACTTGTTGTGTTTGTGTCAGGTCCTTCCTGTTGTACTTGCAGGGGACCATGGAACTTGTTGTGTTATGTGTCAGGTCCTTCCTGTTGTATTTGCAGGCGACCATGGAACTTGTTGTGTTTGTGTCAGGTCCTTCCTGTTGTACTTGCAGGCGACCATGGAACTTGTTGTGTTATGTGTCAGGTCCTTCCTGTTGTACTTGCAGGCGACCATGGAACTTGTTGTGTTTGTGTCAGGTCCTTCCTGTTGTACTTGCAGGGGACCATGGAACTTGTTGTGTTGTGTCAGGTCCTTCCTGTTGTACTTGCAGGGGACCATGGAACTTGTTGTGTTGTGTCAGGTCCTTCCTGTTGTACTTGCAGGGGACCATGGAACTTGTTGTGTTGTGTGTCAGGTCCTTCCTGTTGTACTTGCAGGGGACCATGGAACTTGTTGTGTTTGTGTCAGGTCCTTCCTGTTGTACTTGCAGGGGACCATGGAACTTGTTGTGTTTGTGTCAGGTCCTTCCTGTTGTACTTGCAGGCGACCATGGAACTTGTTGTGTTGTGTGTCAGGTCCTTCCTGTTGTACTTGCAGGCGACCATGGAACTTGTTGTGTTTGTGTCAGGTCCTTCCTGTTGTACTTGCAGGCGACCATGGAACTTGTTGTGTTATGTGTCAGGTCCTTCCTGTTGTACTTGCAGGCGACCATGGAACTTGTTGTGTTGTGTCAGGTCCTTCCTGTTGTACTTGCAGGCGACCATGGAACTTGTTGTGTTTGTGTCAGGTCCTTCCTGTTGTACTTGCAGGGGACCATGGAACTTGTTGTGTTATGTGTCAGGTCCTTCCTGTTGTACTTGCAGGGGACCATGGAACTTGTTGTGTTGTGTGTCAGGTCCTTCCTGTTGTACTTGCAGGGGACCATGGAACTTGTTGTGTTGTGTCAGGTCCTTCCTGTTGTACTTGCAGGCGACCATGGAACTTGTTGTGTTGTGTCAGGTCCTTCCTGTTGTACTTGCAGGCGACCATGGAACTTGTTGTGTTGTGTGTCAGGTCCTTCCTGTTGTACTTGCAGGCGACCATGGAACTTGTTGTGTTATGTGTCAGGTCCTTCCTGTTGTACTTGCAGGCGACCATGGAACTTGTTGTGTTGTGTCAGGTCCTTCCTGTTGTACTTGCAGGCGACCATGGAACTTGTTGTGTTGTGTCAGGTCCTTCCTGTTGTACTTGCAGGCGACCATGGAACTTGTTGTGTTTGTGTCAGGTCCTTCCTGTTGTACTTGCAGGCGACCATGGAACTTGTTGTGTTTGTGTCAGGTCCTTCCTGTTGTATTTGCAGGCGACCATGGAACTTGTTGTGTTTGTGTCAGGTCCTTCCTGTTGTACTTGCAGGCGACCATGGAACTTGTTGTGTTGTGTCAGGTCCTTCCTGTTGTACTTGCAGGCGACCATGGAACTTGTTGTGTTGTGTCAGGTCCTTCCTGTTGTACTTGCAGGCGACCATGGAACTTGTTGTGTTGTGTGTCAGGTCCTTCCTGTTGTACTTGCAGGCGACCATGGAACTTGTTGTGTTATGTGTCAGGTCCTTCCTGTTGTACTTGCAGGCGACCATGGAACTTGTTGTGTTGTGTCAGGTCCTTCCTGTTGTACTTGCAGGCGACCATGGAACTTGTTGTGTTTGTGTCAGGTCCTTCCTGTTGTACTTGCAGGCGACCATGGAACTTGTTGTGTTGTGTGTCAGGTCCTTCCTGTTGTACTTGCAGGCGACCATGGAACTTGTTGTGTTATGTGTCAGGTCCTTCCTGTTGTATTTGCAGGCGACCATGGAACTTGTTGTGTTGTGTTCAGGTCCTTCCTGTTGTACTTGCAGGCGACCATGGAACTTGTTGTGTTGTGTCAGGTCCTTCCTGTTGTACTTGCAGGCGACCATGGAACTTGTTGTGTTGTGTCAGGTCCTTCCTGTTGTACTTGCAGGCGACCATGGAACTTGTTGTGTTATGTGTCAGGTCCTTCCTGTTGTACTTGCAGGCGACCATGGAACTTGTTGTGTTTGTGTCAGGTCCTTCCTGTTGTACTTGCAGGCGACCATGGAACTTGTTGTGTTATGTGTCAGGTCCTTCCTGTTGTACTTGCAGGCGACCATGGAACTTGTTGTGTTGTGTGTCAGGTCCTTCCTGTTGTACTTGCAGGCGACCATGGAACTTGTTGTGTTTGTGTCAGGTCCTTCCTGTTGTACTTGCAGGCGACCATGGAACTTGTTGTGTTGTGTCAGGTCCTTCCTGTTGTACTTGCAGGCGACCATGGAACTTGTTGTGTTTGTGTCAGGTCCTTCCTGTTGTACTTGCAGGCGACCATGGAACTTGTTGTGTTATGTGTCAGGTCCTTCCTGTTGTACTTGCAGGCGACCATGGAACTTGTTGTGTTATGTGTCAGGTCCTTCCTGTTGTACTTGCAGGCGACCATGGAACTTGTTGTGTTATGTGTCAGGTCCTTCCTGTTGTACTTGCAGGCGACCATGGAACTTGTTGTGTTATGTGTCAGGTCCTTCCTGTTGTACTTGCAGGCGACCATGGAACTTGTTGTGTTATGTGTCAGGTCCTTCCTGTTGTACTTGCAGGCGACCATGGAACTTGTTGTGTTTGTGTCAGGTCCTTCCTGTTGTACTTGCAGGCGACCATGGAACTTGTTGTGTTTGTGTCAGGTCCTTCCTGTTGTACTTGCAGGCGACCATGGAACTTGTTGTGTTATGTGTCAGGTCCTTCCTGTTGTACTTGCAGGCGACCATGGAACTTGTTGTGTTATGTGTCAGGTCCTTCCTGTTGTACTTGCAGGCGACCATGGAACTTGTTGTGTTATGTGTCAGGTCCTTCCTGTTGTACTTGCAGGCGACCATGGAACTTGTTGTGTTATGTGTCAGGTCCTTCCTGTTGTACTTGCAGGCGACCATGGAACTTGTTGTGTTATGTGTCAGGTCCTTCCTGTTGTACTTGCAGGCGACCATGGAACTTGTTGTGTTATGTGTCAGGTCCTTCCTGTTGTACTTGCAGGCGACCATGGAACTTGTTGTGTTATGTGTCAGGTCCTTCCTGTTGTACTTGCAGGCGACCATGGAACTTGTTGTGTTATGTGTCAGGTCCTTCCTGTTGTACTTGCAGGCGACCATGGAACTTGCAAAGACACACGCTGCTGACCCAAACGCACTCAAGATAATCTTCAGCTCCCTTGTGCTCATCTCTAAGATCTTCTACTCACTCAACTTCCAGGTAGAGTACTGCCAGTCTTGGTTCATACTGTAGAAGTAATGTTGTTATGTTTTACTAACACACAACTTAAAGCATAGCACATTGATTAAATTGTTATATATATATATATATATATATATATATATATATATATATATATATCATTACATAGTTATGTAAGCATCTAGTTTCATTTAAGCAACTGGTTAGGCTCAAATTAGTGATGTATTTTATTTGCATCACTGATAAATTACCATTACTGTTACTTTGTATTCTATCTTGTAACTCTTATTACAACTACTATGTATTTTAGTTTGAAAAGGGCATAGCGCCTTACAAGTCACATGACTTCTGCTATGTCCCTTCAACAGCAGCAGTGACTCGCCAATCATGGAATTGTATTATATTGTATTATCTTTACCATTATGTATTGTATTATCTTTCCCATAATATGTTATATATTACTGTGATGTTGTTGTTAAATAAACTTTCATTCATTCATACATACAATGTCATTAACGTGGTCTCTTAGAATTATTAATTAATCTTGTGGTCATTTGGTCCCTCAATTACCCTTTGGCTAATGTATTAGTGTGTTTGAGCAGATGTGTATTGCCTGTTACTCAATGTGATTGTGTTTGGAGACGGGAGATGAGTGTCTCACTAAGCCCTGTGTGGAGCCTTCAATGTGATTGTGTGTTGGAGACGGGAGATGAGTGTCTCACTTAGCCCTGTGTGGAGCCTTCAATGTGATTGTGTGTTGGAGACGGGAGATGAGTGTCTCACTTAGCCCTGTGTGGAGCCTTCAATGTGATTGTGTGTTGGAGACGGGAGATGAGTGTCTCACTTAGCCCTGTGTGGAGCCTTCAATGTGATTGTGTGTTGGAGACGGGAGATGAGTGTCTCACTTAGCCCTGTGTGGAGCCTTCAATGTGATTGTGTGTTGGAGACGGGAGATGAGTGTCTCACTTAGCCCTGTGTGGAGCCTTCAATGTGATTGTGTGTTGGAGACGGGAGATGAGTGTCTCACTTAGCCCTGTGTGGAGCCTTCAATGTGATTGTGTGTTGGAGACGGGAGATGAGTGTCTCACTCAGCCCTGTGTGGAGCCTTCAATGTGATTGTGTGTTGGAGACGGGAGATGAATGTCTCACTCAGCCCTGTGTGGAGCCTTCAATGTGATTGTGTGTTGGAGACGGGAGATGAGTGTCTCACTCAGCCCTGTGTGGAGCCTTCAATGTGATTGTGTGTTGCAGGACCTGCCGGAGTACTTCGAAGAGAACATGACAGCCTGGATGGATCACTTCCACACGCTGCTGACGACAGACAACAAACTGCTGGAGACAGACGTTAGTGCACAGACTTACACCAACACTCACATACTGCTAGGACTGATGTGTGCCTTTTGACGTTAGTGCACAGACTTACACCAACACACACATACTGCTAGGACTGATGTGTGCCTTTTGACGTTAGTGCACAGACTTACACCAACACACACATACTGCTAGGACTGATGTGTGCCTTGTGACGTTAGTGCACAGACTTACACCAACACCACATACTGCTAGGACTGATGTGTGCCTTGTGACGTTAGTGCACAGACTTACACCAACTCACATACTGCTAGGACTGATGTGTGCCTTGTGACGTTAGTGCACAGACTTACACCAACACTCGCGTACTGCTAGGACTGATGTGTGCCTTGTGACGTTAGTGCACAGACTTACACCAACACTCACATACTGCTAGGACTGACGTGTGCCTTGTAACGTTAGTGCACAAGACTTGTTCGTAGTTATTTCTTGGCATGGTAACTTAGTGGTGTTATCAACAGATTGTCAAGTAGGGCATGGTTCAGATTGATCAGTCTACTTTTGTGAAACTTTACTTCATTCAGCATGGCATATATTTATATCCGTGGAATTAACATATCACACAAGATAAATGTAAACCTACAGATGAGTGTCAAGTGTTAATTGATTGCTTAATTCTAAACTGTTGTTGGTACTGATTCAATTGTAGGGCACTGGAATGTGTGTGTGAAGATTGTCCTAAAGTCACTGATGTGTTGGTGACTCGCTGTGTTGTCAGGACGAAGAGCAAGCAGGACTACTGGAACAGGTCAAGTCTCAGATCTGTGACAACATCGCCCTGTATGCCCAGAAGTATGATGAGGAGTTTGCCCCACACCTGCCAAAGTTTGTCAGTGCCGTCTGGAACCTGCTCATCAACACCGGACCACAAGTCAAATATGACCTCGTCAGTCCATTGTTATACTCTTCAAGCATTGCACTGCACTGCTCATATAGTAACTTTGTATTAGTCAATTTGTTTAAATTATTTATATGTCTAATTGAATAAAAGTAGTATTTTGTAAATATTTGATGATATGCTGTGTTAATAATATTTATGTAAATGCCTAGATAATTACTTGGTGAACGAATACAAAAGTGAAAGGGTAATCAACATTGTTAAGGACAAGTTGTTGAAAAATGGAATACAAGGATTTAGGCCATGCTTTTCTCAGAATATTAGTAATAATTTATTGGTAGTTGTAGACATGCTTTATTAATAATATTAGTGTGAAGATAATTGATTAACAAATACAAAATGGAAGTGTAACTAACATTGTTAAGAACAAGAATTCACTAACTTTTGTGAGTTGTTGAAAAACTGAAATTTGAGAATTTTAGCAGCTAATTGCTTATTTAGCCATGTGTGTGTTGACTTCAGCTGGTGAGCAATGCCATCCAGTTCCTGGCGTCTGTGGCAGAGAGACCGGCCTACAAACACCTGTTTGAAGCCAGTGACACACTCGCCAGCATTTGTGAAAAAGTCATTGTGCCAAACATGCAGTTTAGAGGTAAGATACCAAATTCTTTTAAGAAAAACTTATCTGAAATTACTCTTTATCTAGTAGTTTTGATTAAGAGAAACACATCATTAAAACTTGTCCGGGACAAGTAACTACTCATATCCAACAAATACATTTTCGAGGACAAGTTGATTAAATCACAATATATACTGTTTATCAAATATTTCAGACATTATTACCATTCTCTATTTTGGATTGTTAGTATATGTCAACTTCTTTTACAAGTTTAAACTGAAGATGAAACACAAAAGTGACTTTACCTTAAAACGTTGAAAACATATATATAATATATATATATATATAATATATATATATATATATTCTAAGTGTCAAATTCATTGTGTCTTCTAGAGGCTGACGAAGAATTGTTTGAAGATGATCCAGAGGAGTACATTCGAAAGGATATTGAAGGATCCGGTAAGTTCTTGCAAAACAGCAGTATATGAATTTATTGTTGCATCTATATTACCAGTTTAACAATAATTTTACATTACTTCAAATAAAACATAAAACAAAAAAATTCTAAACACAACAATCCAAACAGATGGCCATGTCATTTTGTAAAACATCGGCCAAAGATTTTAACAAGAGATTTAACAAGATTGCCACCTAGAGATTCAACTCTAGATGGCAGGTGGACTAGGAAGCCATTTGGCTTATCGAGAGTCCAACCTATCTATCTAAGTATACCCCGCCCATCTTAGGTATATGTAGATTTTATTTTTAAATATTTTAACACTACTAGCACCTACACAATCAGCTGATAATCTGTTCCATTCGTTTACTGTTCTTTGTGAAAATGAAAATTTTCTAATATCTAGTCTACACTGCTTCTTTGCTAATGTAACTTCATGTCCTCTAGTCATTCTCTCTTCCTTGACTGTGAAAAAAAATTCTGTCAATATTTTCATACCCATTCAATATTTTACACCTCAATCTGATCTCCTCTCAACATTGAATAACAGCATTGATTGCTTGAAAGAGCCACATCTTATTCATGAATAAAACTGATTCAGAGATATGTAATCGTTATTAAGGTATGTTTGTTTACTGAAGCATACATGAGCTATTAGAATACGGCAGAAACACATTTTGAGAATTTTTTGTCAAAAACCACCGTTCTAGCAAGCAGCTAGAATAGTGATTTTTGAAAAAATTAGTGATCTTATAGCGAGTGTTGATGACAAAAGAACTAATGTCTTTGTCAGACGTGGACACGAGGAGACGCGCGGCCTGTGACCTCGTCAGGGCTCTGTCCAAGTCGTTTGAAGGACCGGTCATCCAGAACTTCTCCACATACGTCCAGGCAATGTTACAGGTACAGCCTATGGTCAAGTCCCCTGCAGTCAAACATTGTAGACATAATCTTACGTATGTACAGTCGCTCCTCGCTATAACGCGGTAGTTAGGGATAACCAAATGGAACCGCGTTATAAACGAGGCGCGTTATAGATTATATTCCGCCAGGGGCACCACCACCCCGAAAACGCCACAACAGGAACCGAAGCCAATGTGCTGGTTGCGCGGTGTATGCTTGATTTATAAAACTAACTGACATTGAAACCAACGTAAATGTGTATTACATTAAAATAATATACACTGTGGAATGTTGAACTGAGTAAATCTTGCGAATGGTGTACAGTTTAGAAATAAATTCAGAGCCAATGCGCCTCGTCTGGCGATGCGAACTGAGGTGGAGCGATAACACAGTACTGCTATCACGGTCTAAAATAACCTTGAACTCAGCAGCCGAAACGCACAAATGAATTGACATGTTGCCGAAGTCGGTCAAATATTAATACTTATACTAATTGCGGTCACTATTGGCTTGATTTCATCTTTCAATCAATCCCAAAATATAAATTTAGATCGCACATTTACCGTGCCAATTTATAATGCAATTCACGGTGGTTCGAGGCTACTGCGGTTCATATCCAGTTGACGACTTCATATATTTGCGCACAAGTAAATGTTTTTTCGTAGACGTAGTGAAGAAAACATAACATAACTGTTAGCCTGCCATTTCAGTATCATAATTATTGTTTGTCACCGCCCGAATCGTAAACAATTTAATTGCCATTTACAAGCCGGCGAAGGCGCCCATTCGCGGAAGCCACAGCGAACGGGCGCCTTCGCCGAAGCCACAGCGAACTGGCAGGAGACAAACGCGATTGATATCGGCGCAAACAAACAGGGCTTTGTACCAAATGTACTGTGCCTAAATTTAATTAAATGCAATCAAAGGAATTGGTAACATTTTAAACAAACACTAAAGAAATTACCACACAAACCAAGCGCTGGTTACACAATAGATCGATTTGAAAAATGATTGGATTGGTGCTGCGAAGCCGATGGCAGACGGCAGAGCAGAAGCCAGGGGCACAACAAACAACGAACTCAGCAACGCAGTTGTACTTCTGTGTTAAATTTCTTAATATCATTAAATTGTTTCTAGATACACCTGTCCAAGACAAACATGAGGACTTCATAAAAATAAGTGCCAGTTAATTACAGCGTTATTGTTAGCTGTAGTGCCCAATTTCCCCCTGGCGGCAGAAATTTGGGGTCCACGACCGACCGCGTTATAACCGATTCGCGTTATAGCAAGTCGCATTATAGCGAGGCGTGACTGTATGTAAGATGGACTTGGCATACATACCATATTCCATTTCATGACATCCTTAATTCTAATCATCTGTTCTTGTCTTCTCTATTTGCCATTAACCCATAGCAATTTCTCTGTGGTTTTACCGTAATGCCCCAAATCTGCAGTCTGTTTCTTTTATGAAAGGCTAGCAGACTTGTGACATGTAGATCATGATGAATATTTGTTCAGCTGTATATCCGTGATCTGCTGACTGGTAATGTCTTCCTGCAGGAATATGCCAAGAATCCAGCTACAAACTGGAAGAGTAAAGATGTGGCCATCTTCCTGGTGACGTCTCTGGCTGCAAAGGCTCAGACACAGAAGGTATTTACTGACACTGTACATTGAAGCCACCAGCCTGGCTGGACCCTTAGCCATAAATACTTTTTGCCAGTCACTGTCTCTAACGTCACACCCCATGATCACTGTCTCTGAAGTCACCCCCGTAATCACTGTCTCTGATGTCACAGCCCATGATCACTGTCTCTGATGTCACACCCCAAGATCACTGTCTCTGATGTCACACCATGTGATCACTGTCTCTAATGTCAACCCCACGATCACTGTATCTGATGTCACACCCCATGATCACTGTCTCTGATGTCACACGCCATGATCACTGTCTCTAATGTCACACCCCATGATCACTGTCTCTGATGTCACACCCGTGATCACTGTCTCTGATGTCACACCCTATGATCACTGTCTGTAATGTCACACCCCATGATCACTGTCTCTAATGTCACACCCCATGATCACTGTCTCTGATGTCATACCCCATGATCACTGCCTCTGATGTCACACCCCATGATCACTGTCTCTAATGTCACACCCCATGATCACTGTCTCTAATGTCACACCCCATGATCACTGTCTCTAATGTCATAGCCCATGATCACTGTCTCTAATGTCACCCCCCATGATCACTGTCTCTAATGTCACCCCCCATGATCACTGTCTCTAATGTCATAGCCCATGATCACTGTCTCTAATGTCATAGCCCATGATCACTGTCTCTAATGTCACACCCCATGATCACTGTCTCTAATGTCACACCCCATGATCACTGTCTCTGATGTCATACCCCGTGATCACTGTCTCTGATGTCACACCCCATGATCACTGTCTCTAATGTCACACCCCATGATCACTGTCTCTGATGTCACACCCCATGATCACTGTCTCTGATGTCACACCCCATGATCACTGTCTCTGATGTCACACCCCATGATCACTGTCTCTAATGTCATAGCCCATGATCACTGTCTCTAATGTCACACCCCATGATCACTGTCTCTAATGTCATAGCCCATGATCACTGTCTCTAATGTCATAGCCCATGATCACTGTCTCTAATGTCACACCCCATGATCACTGTCTCTAATGTCACACCCCATGATCACTGTCTCTAATGTCATAGCCCATGATCACTGTCTCTAATGTCACACCCCATGATCACTGTCTCTAATGTCACACCCCATGATCACTGTCTCTAATGTCATAGCCCATGATCACTGTCTATAATGTCACACCCCATGATCACTGTCTCTAATGTCACACCCCATGATCACTGTCTCTAATGTCACACCCCATGATCACTGTCTCTAATGTCACACCCCATGATCACTGTCTCTAATGTCATAGCCCATGATCACTGTCTCTAATGTCACCCCCTGGTCTCCGTCTGTTGTAGCACGGCATCACACAGACGAGTGAACTGGTGAACATCTCTGACTTCTTCAACTCTCACATTGTGCCTGACCTACAGTCTCCCAATGGTACAGTCTCTTATTCATGTTACATGGTTTAGAGCTGCCAATGCTCAGTGACACTTCTGGAAATATATGTTTATTTATAGTGATAATAAAACTATAATCTACATTTGAATGGAAATTGTTCAAGAATTTACAAATTGTTTGTTTTTGTTGGTATTGTCAAATGCAAGTTGCTGCATTAAAAGTTGTTTGATTTAATCACGCACAGTCACAGAAATATGAACACTGACAGGCATATACCAGTACCAGGCAATTTTTAACATGAAGACACTTATTAGGGACATTTTACATCGTGTGTGGCAAGGTCTTATTTAAGATGAAAAATAATCCAATGCTTCTTAGGTATAATCCAACTGTTGGCTATGATTTTCAATTTGTTAAATACCTAATTAATGAGGATGATTGTATTTTGAATTGGATTGTATTTTGAATTTGTATGACATTTCAGTCTCCCAAATAATAAATACTTTGTTTCACTTTCAGTAAATGAGTTTCCAGTATTGAAAGCAGATGCCATTAAATACATTATGGTATTTAGGACTCAGGTAAGTTTATTTATGCCACAGTACTGATTAATCTATGTAGGCTGTCAACTGAAAGGTCAACCAATTGTGTGCTGTAATTGATGTATCAAGTAAATCGTGGGTTAACTTACATCACAATCAAAATTATGTATGAGACTTCCATTACATTATTATTACGACATAACATCTCTTAGTGCAGACATCACAGCAATCATGTGGCACTTTAACAACTTTCCCTTAGGTTCTTGGTATAAAGATAATCTTCTGAAACAAAACAAAACCTTTTACAAAATATACAATGAAAAGCAGGTGTTAAGGCAGACATTTTATAGGCTGCTTGATGGAAATTGCAAAGCAACCTGAATACATTAAAGTATTTTAAAAGTTTCCACACTTTATTGTCACACATGTCCGGCAGTGTGGGTGAAATGTGGTGAAATGTACTGTCTTGGTTTCAGTTATCTCGTGATGTGCTTGTCGCCGTCATCCCTCTACTGGTGCGCCACCTACTGGCCAACAACCGTGTTGTTCACAGCTATGCGGCATGCGCCATCGAGAAGACATTCACAGTGAAAGCTAACGGAGGACAGCCAGCGTAAGTCACTGTCATTGATATCTCAGATGTCACAAGGATTATATTAGTAGTCCAGTAGTGGTTGACCAATGTCTCCTACAAACTCAACTAGTCCACCAAGCAGGGACCAGTCATTTCATGTGCGCAAACTACTGTGTAGTAGATCAGACACAGTTTCACTTTCACACGTGCCCTTTCTTGCAGTGTGACAGCGGCAGACATCCAGACAAGTGTCACACATGCCCTTTCTTGCAGCGTGACAGCAGCAGACATCCAGACAAGTGTCACACATGCCCTTTCTTGTAGGGTGACAGCAGCAGACATCCAGACAAGTGTCACACATGCCCTTTATTGCAGCGTGACAGCGGCAGACATCCAGACAAGTGTCACACATGCCCTTTCTTGTAGGGTGACAACGGCAGACATCCAGACAAGTGTCACACATGCCCTTTCTTGCAGTGTGACAGCGGCAGACATCCAGACAAGTGTCACACATGCCCTTTCTTGTAGGGTGACAACGGCAGACATCCAGACAAGTGTCACACATGCCCTTTCTTGCAGTGTGACAGCGGCAGACATCCAGACAAGTATCACACATGCCCTTTCTTGCAGTGTGACAGCAACAGACATCCAGACAAGTGTCACACATGCCCTTTCTTGCAGTGTGACAGCGGCAGACATCCAGACAAGTGTCACACATGCCCTTTATTGCAGCGTGACAGCGGCAGACATCCAGACAAGTGTCACACATGCCCTTTCTTGCAGTGTGACAGCGGCAGACATCCAGACAAGTATCACACATGCCCTTTCTTGCAGCGTGACAGCAACAGACATCCAGACAAGTGTCACACATGCCTTTTCTTGCAGTGTGACAGCGGCAGACATCCAGACAAGTATCACACATGCCCTTTCTTGCAGTGTGACAGCGGCAGACATCCAGACAAGTATCACACATGCCCTTTCTTGCAGCGTGACAGCAACAGACATCCAGACAAGTGTCACACATGCCCTTTCTTGCAGTGTGACAGCGGCAGACATCCAGACAAGTATCACACATGCCCTTTCTTGCAGTGTGACAGCGGCAGACATCCAGACAATATCACATATGCCCTTTCTTGCAGCGTGACAGCGGCAGACATCCAGACAAGTATCACACATGCCCTTTCTTGCAGCGTGACAGCGGCAGACATCCAGACAATATCACACATGCCCTTTCTTGCAGCGTGACAGCGGCAGACATCCAGACAATATCACACATGCCCTTTCTTGCAGCGTGACAGCGGCAGACATCCAGACAAGTATCACACATGCCCTTTCTTGCAGTGTGACAGCGGCAGACATCCAGACAATATCACACGTGCCCTTTCTTGCAGCGTGACAGCGGCAGACATCCAGACAAGTATCACACGTGCCCTTTCTTGCAGTGTGACAGCGGCAGACATCCAGACAATATCACACATGCCCTTTCTTGCAGTGTGACAGCGGCAGACATCCAGACAAGTATCACACATGCCCTTTCTTGCAGTGTGACAGCGGCAGACATCCAGACAAGTATCACACGTGCCCTTTCTTGCAGTGTGACAGCGGCAGACATCCAGACAATATCACACATGCCCTTTCTTGCAGCGTGACAGCGGCAGACATCCAGACAAGTATCACACGTGCCCTTTCTTGCAGTGTGACAGCGGCAGACATCCAGACAATATCACACATGCCCTTTCTTGCAGTGTGACAGCGGCAGACATCCAGACAAGTATCACACATGCCCTTTCTTGCAGCGTGACAGCGGCAGACATCCAGACAATATCACACATGCCCTTTCTTGCAGTGTGACAGCGGCAGACATCCAGACAAGTATCACACATGCCCTTTCTTGCAGCGTGACAGCAACAGACATCCAGACAAGTATCACACATGCCCTTTCTTGCAGTGTGACAGCGGCAGACATCCAGACAAGTATCACACATGCCCTTTCTTGCAGTGTGACAGCGGCAGACATCCAGACAAGTATCACACATGCCCTTTCTTGCAGTGTGACAGCGGCAGACATCCAGACAAGTATCACACATGCCCTTTCTTGCAGTGTGACAGCGGCAGACATCCAGACAAGTGTCACACATGCCCTTTCTTGCAGTGTGACAGCGGCAGACATCCAGACAAGTATCACACATGCCCTTTCTTGCAGTGTGACAGCGGCAGACATCCAGACAAGTGTCACACATGCCCTTTCTTGCAGTGTGACAGCGGCAGACATCCAGACAAGTATCGAGCCTCTGTTGATGAACCTGTTCTCGGCGATGAATCTGCCCGGCTCTTCAGAGAATGAATACCTCATGAAAGGTGTGTTCTTGTGTAGGTCTCACTACATATTTGTACATGATGAAGCTCGACAATACTCTAGTAGCATATGGCAAATAGAGTAATGAACTAGCCGTTAGAACAGGACTGTTGTGTGATACACATGATGTGTAAATGATGTTTCTCAACAACCTTTCGTTCCCAGACTTTTTTCCTTTGTCAAACATACTTTCTCTATCGTTGCACACAGATTCTGGAAGCAACTCTCTGTCACTCACAAATTTTCAAACTGCGGCCACCTTTCACAAAAAATCACAAGACTTGTTTATGTGAAATTGTAGTCTCATCCTAGACATCCAGTGGTCCTTTGCTGTAATGCTGACTCTAGCATGTTCCCGACTCCCAGTTAACATTTATATCTGATGATTACCGTATGTGGTGGATACTGGTGCTATATAAGTTTCCCCTTGTGTTTCTTGCAGCCATCATGAGGTCCTTCTCCCTGCTGCAGACGGCCATCATCCCCTACATCTCTGTCCTCGTCACCAAACTCACGCAGAAACTGGTCGCAGTCAGCAAGGTAACACACTCCTACAGGCACCAGCCTGTCGTGTAAACTTGTACCCACGGTCAGCAAGGTAACACACTCCTACAGACACCAGCCTGTCGTGTAAACTTGTACCCACAGTCAGCAAGGTAACACACTCCTACAGACACCAGCCTGTCGTGTAAACTTGTACCCACAGTCAGCAAGGTAACACACTCCTACAGACACCAGCCTGTCGTGTAAACTTGTACGCACAGTCAGCAAGGTAACACACTCCTACAGACACCAGCCTGTCGTGTAAACTTGTACCCACAGTCAGCAAGGTAACACACTCCTACAGACACCAGCCTGTCGTGTAAACTTGTACCCACAGTCAGCAAGGTAACACACTCCAACAGACACCAGCCTGTCGTGTAAACTTGTATGCACAGTCAGCAAGGTAACACACTCCTACAGACACCAGCCTGTCGTGTAAACTTGTACCCACAGTCAGCAAGGTAACACACTCCTACAGACACCAGCCAGTCGTGTAAACTTGTACCCACAGTCAGCAAGGTAACACACTCCTACAGACACCAGCCTGTCGTGTAAACTTGTACCCACAGTCAGCAAGGTAACACACTCCTACAGACACCAGCCAGTCGTGTAAACTTGTACCCACAGTCAGCAAGGTAACACTCCAACAGACACCAGCCAGTCGTGTAAACTTGTACCCACAGTCAGTAAGGTAACACACGCCTACAGACACCAGCCAGTCATGTAAACTTGTACCCACAGTCAGCAGGGTAACACACTCCTACAGACACCTGCCTGTCGTGTAAACTTGTACCTACAGTCAGCAAGGTAACACACTCCTACAGACACCAGCCAGTCTTGTAAACGTGTACCCCACAGTCAGCAAGGTAACACACTCCTACAGACACCAGCCTGTCGTGTAAACTTGTACCCACAGTCAGCAAGGTAACACACTCCTACAGACACCAGCCAGTCGTGTAAACTTGTACCCACAGTCAGCAAGGTAACACACTCCTACAGACAGCAGCCTGTCGTGTAAACTTGTACCCACAGTCAGCAAGGTAACACACTCCTACAGACACCAGTCTGTCGTGTAAACTTGTACGCACAGTCAGCAAGGTAACACACTCCTACAGACACCAGCCTGTCATGTAAGCTTGTACCCACAGTCAGCAAGGTAACACACTCCTACAGACACCAGCCTGTCGTGTAAACTTGTACCCACAGTCAGCAAGGTAACACTCCTACAGACACCAGCCAGTCGTGTAAACTTGTACCCACAGTCAGTAAGGTAACACACGCCTACAGACACCAGCCAGTCATGTAAACTTGTACCCACAGTCAGCAGGGTAACACACTCCTACCGACACCTGCCTGTCGTGTAAACTTGTACCTACAGTCAGCAAGGTAACACACTCCTACAGACACCAGCCTGTCGTGTAAACTTGTACCCACAGTCAGCAAGGTAACACACTCCTACAGACACCAGCCAGTCGTGTAAACTTGTACCCACAGTCAGCAAGGTAACACACTCCTACAGACACCAGCCAGTCGTGTAAACTTGTCCCACAGTCAGCAAGGTAACACACTCCTACAGACACCAGCCAGTCGTGTAAACTTGTACCCACAGTCAGCAAGGTAACACACTCCTACAGACACCAGCCAGTCGTGTAAACTTGTACCCACAGTCAGCAAGGTAACACACTCCTACAGACACCAGCCAGTCGTGTAAACTTGTACCCACAGTCAGCAAGGTAACACACTCCTACAGACACCAGCCAGTCGTGTAAACTTGTACCCACAGTCAGCAAGGTAACACACTCCTACAGACACCAGCCAGTCGTGTAAACTTGTCCCACAGTCAGCAAGGTAAACACTCCTACAGACACCAGCCAGTCGTGTAAACTTGTACCCACAGTCAGCAAGGTAACACACTCCTACAGACACCAGCCAGTCGTGTAAACTTGTACCCACAGTCAGCAAGGTAACACACTCCTACAGACACCAGCCAGTCGTGTAAACTTGTACCCACAGTCAGCAAGGTAACACACTCCTACAGACACCAGCCAGTCGTGTAAACTTGTACCCACAGTCAGCAAGGTAACACACTCCTACAGACACCAGCCAGTCGTGAAAACTTGTAACCCACAGTCAGCAAGGTAACACACTCCTACAGACACCAGCCTGTCGTGACAGACACCAGCCTGTCGTGTAAACTTGTACCCACAGTCAGCAAGGTAACACACTCCTACAGACACCAGCCTGTCGTGACAGACACCAGCCTGTCGTGTAAACTTGTACCCACAGTCAGCAAGGTAACACACTCCTACAGACACCAGCCTGTCGTGTAAACTTGTACCTATTGACACCAGCCAGTACCTACAGTGGTAGCAGAGGAAGCTCGACCACAGTGGCTAGAGCTTCAGACTATCGACTAAGAGAGTGCAAGTTCCAATACAATGACGTTTTTTCACACTCCAATATGTTAACTGCTGTATGAATGAGTACCTGGCTGTAGGCAGGGGTGGCTATATATGTACAAATAGTTATTGTGCATTAATTTCAGCATATGGCTGGATGGTACCCTGAGAAGATGAGATGGTGTTTGATTGAACAGGTCTGCCAAGGAGTAAAGTGTAAAGTGCTTTGAGCAATGCTGAGGATTGATACTACGCTATATAAAAAACGTACCTTTTTCTACAAATATGAAACAGTGATTGTGTAATGTGTAATTACAACTAGCACTGCATTTCTTCCACATCTACATTTGGGAATGTGAGCAGCATTACATACTTATAAATATTCCAATTGTTTTAGGTCGCCACTTATCACACATAGATTTAAATGGCAAGCTTACAATTACAATTACACATGTCTTATTTGTATGACATTGCAGTTGACTACATTAATCCTACTTCCGTGGTGTTTCCCAGAACCCAAGCAAGCCTCACTTCAACCACTACTTGTTTGAGTCGATCTGTGTCGCCATCCGCATCACCTGCCTCACCAGTCCACAGGCCGTGTCAAGTTTCGAGGAGGGTCTCTTCCCTCCCTTCCAGGACGTGCTCCAACAGGATGTACAGGGTACGTCCCACTGTCTCCCTCCCCTCCCCCTCTCTATCTCCTTCCTTCTCTCCGTACCCCCACCATCCCTACCTCCCATTCTCCCATCCTCGCTGCCTCCACTGTTACAAATGGTTCACTGCTTTGGCCAGTACAGCTGGGGCTACTGTTTATGTTATGCCCCAAATATGCTTGTCATGTAGTGGTATAAATATCCTTGATGTAAAAGTACAAATTTATAGTAGATATCAACGAATATTAATGGATATGTTTATGCTTGATGCTGAGTGTTTCTTGAATATACATACGTGTGTGTGTGTGTGTGTGTGTGAGTGTGCACGTGTGCGTGCGTGCGTGCGTGCGTGCTGTGCGTGCGTGCGTGCGTGCGTGCGTGCGTGTATGTGTGTGTATGTGCTTGCTTGCGTGCGTGCGTGCGTGTGTGTGTGCGTGTGTGTGTGCTTGTGTGCATGCTTGTGTGTGTGTGTGTGTGTGTGTGTATAATGTTTTATAAACAAGTGTTTTGTTTTAACAAGAAAGGTATGAATTGTATATATGCATGTCATTATAAAAGTTGTGATATGAGTATTGTTGTGATGTCAGTGTTTACTGTTGTAGAAGTACTAGTTTGTCTACATCACATTCACAAGGTTGTTACCTAACCTCACACACCGTGTGTACAGCCGCCTACTGTTGCTTGCAGAGTTCATCCCGTACGTCTTCCAGATCCTCTCCCTGCTGCTGGAGATGCACACGGACAGTGTTCCCTCGGCCTACATGGCTCTCTTCCCCCACCTCCTCCAGCCCATCCTGTGGGAGCGGCCTGGCAACATCCCCCCACTCGTCCGACTCCTGCAGGCGTACATAGAGAAAGGGGCTAAACAGATCGAGGCAGACAAAGTGGTGGGTGTGATGATGTAATGGGACAGACAAACTCAGTAGGGTGGGTAGAACGTTGGCTCACTGACAGCACCTGAGTTTAGGTCCACTTGCTTACATTTTGAAGTTTGTGCTATTTGCTACACTCTGTATTGCCTTAGTTCATTTGTCCGTGTAAATGAGATAGTGGATATATGTCAATGAATTATATGTTTTTAAACGATTAAATACGTTCCCGTCGTATTAGTATAGATTGATCATATCACACTACACGAGTCGGGGATATCTGACCAAAGAAAACAGGCTGAATATATAGCACTTGGAAATAGTACACGGAATTTCTGCATTTGATAGCCGTGTCATGTATTACTTCTCTGCATTTCAGAATGGTCTGCTAGGAATCTTCCAGAAACTGATTGCGTCACGGTCTAATGATCACCAAGGCTTCTACTTGCTAAACACAATGGTGGAACACATGCCAGAGTACGCAGTGTGGTTAATTACTAAATATCACTAATCACTCATTTTGTTTTGTTTTACTGCAATTTATCAGGCCTTGTCCTAGCTACAATATTCAACAGTGTGTTGCTGACTGCCTCTGTACATTGTCAGTGTGAATAAGAATCACCAACAGAGTCTGGGGCAACAGTATTCTCTAAGGTGTAGTAATTACAATTGTAGTTTTCTTTCTTTCATTTTATTTCTATGTTATTAGGTCATGACAACTATCACTGTATTGACAGTTTGAACATCACTGCCCTATAATTTCTATCATTTTATATCATTAGTTGCATGTAGTGTTCGGTGTCATAATGCAAGATTGTATAACTGAAAAACAAATCATAGGGCGTGCTCAATTACATTTATATATTTGCATTGGTTAATGGTTCATGCACAAGGGACCAGGTCCATGTTGTTACTAGCGTTGAGTTGATTATCGTGGAAATACATGTATATAGTATACCTGGATTACTAAGTGACATAGACCCAGCACTGTACCCGTGTCTTGTGGTGCAGAGGTGTTGTGAAAGTCATTGCTGGTTTCTCTGTTAAAAGTTGGTTGACTCTGTCTGTAGAGCGATTCTGGCGACCTACATCAAACAAGTGTTCTTTGTGCTCTTCCAAAGACTGCAGAGCTCTAAGACGACCAAATACATCAAGAGTGAGTCTGAGCTTCCTTCACTCCAGTTTACTTTCTGCCCCTTGTTCCTTCTTGATGAGGTGTCACCCGATGTGATCATAACTGTCATTCTCCACCCCTCTTTCTCATGTACTCTTCCGTTCCCCATACCTGTGTCTCAGTCTCTCTCCTCTTTCTCATGTACTCTTCCGTTCCCCAAACCCTGTGTCTCAGTCTCTCTCCTCTTTCTCATGTACTCTTCCGTTCCCCATACCCTGTGTCTCAGTCTCTCTCCTCTTTCTCATGTACCCTCTTCCGTTCCCCATACCTGTGTCTCAGTCTCTCTCCTCTTTCTCATGTACTCTTCCGTTCCCCATACCCTGTGTCTCAGTCTCTCTCCTCTTTCTCATGTACCCTCTTCCGTTCCCCATACCCTGTGTCTCAGTCTCTCTCCTCTTTCTCATGTACTCTTCCATTCCCCATACCTGTGTCTCAGTCTCTCTCCTCTTTCTCATGTACTCTTCCGTTCCCCATACCCTGTGTCTCAGTCTCTCTCCTCTTTCTCATGTACCCTCTTCCGTTCCCCATACCTGTGTCTCAGTCTCTCTCCTCTTTCTCATGTACTCTTCCGTTCCCCATACCCTGTGTCTCAGTCTCTCTCCTCTTTCTCATGTACCCTCTTCCCTTCCCCATACCTGTGTCTCAGTCTCTCTCCTCTTTCTCATGTACCTTCTTCCGTTCCCCATACCCTGTGTCTCAGTCTCTCTCCTCTTTCTCATGTACCCTCTTCCGTTC
Source organism: Ridgeia piscesae (assembly GCA_025642075.2). Classification (NCBI taxonomy): domain Eukaryota; kingdom Metazoa; phylum Annelida; class Polychaeta; order Sabellida; family Siboglinidae; genus Ridgeia; species Ridgeia piscesae. The sequence goes on along the minus strand of JAODUO010000014.1, from coordinate 282,670 downwards.
CCCATACCTGTGTCTCAGTCTCTCTCCTCTTTCTCATGTACTCTTCCGTTCCCCATACCCTGTGTCTCAGTCTCTCTCCTCTTTCTCATGTACTCTTCCGTTCCCCATACCTGTGTCTCAGTCTCTCTCCTCTTTCTCATGTACTCTTCCGTTCCCCATACCTGTGTCTCAGTCTCTCTCCTCTTTCTCATGTACTCTTCCGTTCCCCATACCTGTGTCTCAGTCTCTCTCCTCTTTCTCATGTACCCTCTTCCGTTCCCCATACCCTGTGTCTCAGTCTCTCTCCTCTTTCTCATGTACTCTTCCGTTCCCCATACCTGTGTCTCAGTCTCTCTCCTCTTTCTCATGTACTCTTCCGTTCCCCATACCTGTGTCTCAGTCTCTCTCCTCTTTCTCATGTACTCTTCCGTTCCCCATACCTGTGTCTCAGTCTCTCTCCTCTTTCTCATGTACCCTCTTCCGTTCCCCATACCCTGTGTCTCAGTCTCTCTCCTCTTTCTCATGTACCCTCTTCCGTTCCCCATACCCTGTGTCTCAGTCTCTCTCCTCTTTCTCATGTACCCTCTTCCGTTCCCCATACCTGTGTCTCAGTCTCTCTCCTCTTTCTCATGTACTCTTCCGTTCCCCATACCCTGTGTCTCAGTCTCTCTCCTCTTTCTCATGTACCCTCTTCCGTTCCCCATACCTGTGTCTCAGTCTCTCTCCTCTTTCTCATGTACCCTCTTCCGTTCCCCATACCCTGTGTCTCAGTCTCTCTCCTCTTTCTCATGTACTCTTCCGTTCTCCATACCCTGTGTCTCAGTCTCTCTCCTCTTTCTCATGTACCCTCTTCCGTTCTCCATACCCTGTGTCTCAGTCTCTCTCCTCTTTCTCATGTACTCTTCCATTCCCCATACCCTGTGTCTCAGTCTCTCTCCTCTTTCTCATGTACCCTCTTCCGTTCCCCATACCCTGTGTCTCAGTCTCTCTCCTCTTTCTCATGTACTCTTCCGTTCCCCATACCCTGTGTCTCAGTCTCTCTCCTCTTTCTCATGTACCCTCTTCCGTTCTCCATACCCTGTGTCTCAGTCTCTCTCCTCTTTCTCATGTACCCTCTTCCGTTCTCCATACCCTGTGTCTCAGTCTCTCTCCTCTTTCTCGTGTACCCTCTTCCGTTCCCCATAACTGTGTCTCAGTCTCTCTCCTCTTTCTCATGTACCCTCTTCCGTTCTCCATACCCTGTGTCTCAGTCTCTCTCCTCTTTCTCGTGTACCCTCTTCCGTTCCCCATAACTGTGTCTCAGTCTCTCTCCTCTTTCTCATGTACCCTCTTCCGTTTCCCATACCTGTGTCTCAGTCTCTCTCCTCTTTCTCATGTACTCTTCCGTTCCCCATACCCTGTGTCTCAGTCTCTCTCCTCTTTCTCATGTACCCTCTTCCATTCCCCATACCCTGTGTCTCAGTCTCTCTCCTCTTTCTCATGTACTCTTCCGTTCCCCATACCCTGTGTCTCAGTCTCTCTCCTCTTTCTCATGTACCCTCTTCCGTTCCCCATACCCTGTGTCTCAGTCTCTCTCCTCTTTCTCATGTACCCTCTTCCGTTCCCCATACCCTGTGCCTCAGTCTCTCTCCTCTTTCTCATGTACCCTCTTCCGTTCCCCATACCCTGTGCCTCAGTCTCTCTCCTCTTTCTCATGTACCCTCTTCCGTTCCCCATACCCTGTGTCTCAGTCTCTCTCCTCTTTCTCATGTACCCTCTTCTGTTCCCCATACCTGTGTCTCAGTCTCTCTCCTCTTTCTCATGTACTCTTCCGTTCCCCATACCCTGTGTCTCAGTCTCTCTCCTCTTTCTCACGTACCCTCTTCCGTTCCCCATACCTGTGTCTCAGTCTCTCTCCTCTTTCTCATGTACTCTTCCATTCCCCATACCCTGTGTCTCAGTCTCTCTCCTCTTTCTCATGTACCCTCTTCCGTTCCCCATACCCTGTGTCTCAGTCTCTCTCCTCTTTCTCATGTACCCTCTTCCGTTCCCCATACCCTGTGCCTCAGTCTCTCTCCTCTTTCTCATGTACCCTCTTCCGTTCCCCATACCCTGTGTCTCAGTCTCTCTCCTCTTTCTCATGTACCCTCTTCTGTTCCCCATACCTGTGTCTCAGTCTCTCTCCTCTTTCTCATGTACTCTTCCGTTCCCCATACCCTGTGTCTCAGTCTCTCTCCTCTTTCTCACGTACCCTCTTCCGTTCCCCATACCTGTGTCTCAGTCTCTCTCCTCTTTCTCATGTACTCTTCCATTCCCCATACCCTGTGTCTCAGTCTCTCTCCTCTTTCTCATGTACCCTCTTCCGTTCCCCATACCCTGTGTCTCAGTCTCTCTCCTCTTTCTCATGTACCCTCTTCCGTTCCCCATACCCTGTGTCTCAGTCTCTCTCCTCTTTCTCATGTACCCTCTTCCGTTCCCCATACCTGTGTCTCAGTCTCTCTCCTCTTTCTCATGTACTCTTCCATTCCCCATACCTGTGTCTCAGTCTCTCTCCTCTTTCTCATGTACTCTTCCATTCCCCATACCCTGTGTCTCAGTCTCTCTCCTCTTTCTCATGTACTCTTCCATTCCCCATACCCTGTGTCTCAGTCTCTCTCCTCTTTCTCATGTACCCTCTTCCGTTCCCCATACCCTGTGTCTCAGTCTCTCTCCTCTTTCTCATGTACCCTCTTCCGTTCCCCATACCTGTGTCTCAGTCTCTCTCCTCTTTCTCATGTACTCTTCCATTCCCCATACCTGTGTCTCAGTCTCTCTCCTCTTTCTCATGTACTCTTCCATTCCCCATACCCTGTGTCTCAGTCTCTCTCCTCTTTCTCATGTACTCTTCCATTCCCCATACCCTGTGTCTCAGTCTCTCTCCTCTTTCTCATGTACCCTCTTCCGTTCCCCATACCCTGTGTCTCAGTCTCTCCTCTCTTCTCTTGTCTACTTTTGTCCACTCCAAAGTACTATGTTCTGTGGTTCATCTTGTTGTATATATATATATATATATATATATATATATATATATATATATATATATATATATATATTCAGTTGTAGTTGTGTTCAACAAGAACCACCCCAGAACCTGTGGCACTCTTGTCTTGTAAAGTGCAGTGTGTGCAGACATCATGAAGATGTGGTTGTACATGATGTTATGGGATCTCACTTTGTTATTCTTCATTGCAAGTTGTAATATTTTAAAGATAATTTATTTTGCACAAAACGTTCTAAATACACCATAGAACCTTTAAATAAATGTACAGAACACAATAGACTGTCTCTTGTGGTTTGCAACTGTAGAAACTGTTAGAATACACCTTTTGACAGCTCTCATTAAAAAAATTCCATTGCAAACCCAGATGAGAAATACTGCTAGTACATATATATGGCAGTGGAAGACTTGTTGTAGTTTGTGACTCTCACTTCCGTCATGTTTCCTCTTGCAGGTATCCTCGTGTTCTTCTGTCTGTTTGCCACCAAGTATGGGCCCACTGCCCTCATAGACACCATCGACTCTATCCAGCCGGAGTCTATCACGCCTAAGTAAGTGGCACATTATATGAAAGATAAGACTTCCTTCATTGAAGCCCTCTGCTATCATTTGTAATATTTCTTTCCATTATCACATTAGCAAAATTAATTCCACTGACATCAGTTAAAATAGTCTTTATGTTACATTCTGATGATATATATATATGTTTGTGACTCATGGCAGTCTTATAAGTGACAACAGAATACATGCACTGGTGGAAGTATCTAAATACAACAGAATACATGCACTGGTGGAAGTATCTAAATACAACAGAATACATGCACTGGTGGAAGTATCTAAATACAACAGAATACATGCACTGGTGGAAGTATCTAAATACAACAGAATACATGCACTGATGGAAGTATCTAAATACAACAGAATACATGCACTGATGGAAGTATCTAAATACAACAGAATACATGCACTGATGGAAGTATCTAAATACAACAGAATACATGCACTGATGGAAGTATCTAAATACAACAGAATTCATGCACTGATGGAAGTATCTAAATACAACAGAATTCATGCACTGATGGAAGTATCTAAATACAACAGAATACATGCACTGGTGGAAGTATCTAAATACAACAGAATACATGCACTGATGGAAGTATCTAAATACAACAGAATACATGCACTGATGGAAGTATCTAAATACAACAGAATACATGCACTGGTGGAAGTATCTAAATACAACAGAATACATGCACTGGTGGAAGTATCTAAATACAACAGAATACATGCACTGATGGAAGTATCTAAATACAACAGAATACATGCACTGATGGAAGTATCTAAATACAACAGAATACATGCACTGGTGGAAGTATCTAAATACAACAGAATACATGCACTGATGGAAGTATCTAAATACAACAGAATACATGCACTGATGGAAGTATCTAAATACAACAGAATACATGCACTGATGGAAGTATCTAAATACAACATATTACATGCACTGATGGAAGTATCTAAATACAACAGAATACATGCACTGGTGGAAGTATCTAAATACAACAGAATAAATGCACTGGTGGAAGTATCTAAATACAACATATTACATGCACTGATGGAAGTATCTAAATACAACAGAATACATGCACTGGTGGAAGTATCTAAATACAACAGAATACATGCACTGGTGGAAGTATCTAAATACAACAGAATACATGCACTGATGGAAGTATCTAAATACAACAGAATACATGCACTAATGGAAGTATCTAAATACAACAGAATACATGCACTAATGGAAGTATCTAAATACAACAGAATACATGCACTAATGGAAGTATCTAAATACAACAGAATACATGCACTGATGGAAGTATCTAAATACAACAGAATACATGCACTAATGGAAGTATCTAAATACAACAGAATACATGCACTAATGGAAGTATCTAAATACAACAGAATACATGCACTAATGGAAGTATCTAAATACAACAGAATACATGCACTAATGGAAGTATCTAAATACAACAGAATTCATGCACTGATGGAAGTATCTAAATACAACAGAATACATGCACTGATGAAAGTATCTAAATACAACATATTACAGGCACTGATGGAAATATCTAAATACAACAGAATACATGCACTGATAGAAGTATCTAAATACAACAGAATACATGCACTGGTGGAACTATCTAAATACAACAGAATACATGCACTGATGGAAGTATCTAAATACAACAGAATACATGCACTGATGGAAGTATCTAAATACAACAGAATACATGCACTGATGGAAGTATCTAAATACAACAGAATACATGCACTGATGGAAGTATCTAAATACAACAGAATACATGCACTGATGGAAGTATCTAAATACAACAGAATACATGCACTGATGGAAGTATCTAAATACAACAGAATACATGCACTGGTGGAAGTATCTAAATACAACAGAATACATGCACTGGTGGAAGTACCTAAATACAACAGAATACATGCACTGATGAAGTATCTAAATACAACAGAATACATGGACTGATGGAAGTATCTAAATACAACAGAATACATGCACTGGTGCAAGTATCTAAATACAACAGAATACATGCACTGATGGAAGTACCTAAATACAACAGAATACATGCACTGATGAAGTACCTAAATACAACAGAATACATGCACTGATGAAGTACCTAAATACAACAGAATACATGCACTGATGAAGTACCTAAATACAACAGAATACATGCACTGATGGAAGTACCTAAATACAACAGAATACATGCACTGATGAAGTACCTAAATACAACAGAATACATGCACTGATGAAGTACCTAAATACAACAGAATACATGCAGTGGTGGAAGTATCTAAATACAACATAATATATGCACTGGTGGAAGTATCTAAATACAACAGAATTCATGCACTGAAGTTAAAGAAGTCCCGTATTACTGAAGCCTTGGCAGATCTACTTGGCTTCATTGTGTCTAATATTTCTGTATTTTTGTCCATGGCACATGCCTTTTATTCTTTCAAGCAATCTTGATTAACCTGGCTCAGTATTAATTAGATTTGTATTTGAGTGCAGTGAATACACTAATGTCTTGTCATTTGTTGTTTTAATTGCTTGTTGGCAAATGTTTCATTGTCTTGATGTGACCTTTGTTGTGTGCAGGTTGTTTGGCATGGTGCTGGAGAAGTTGTTCATTGCTGAGCTACAGAAAGTGTCAGGACAGACAGAAAGGAAGATCTGTGCTGTTGGAATCACCCGACTTCTTACAGAGGCGTCGGCCATGATGCAGGGGGAATACCAGAAGTACTGGTCAGTAGCGGTCAGACTGAAGTCTTCTCTCTTCCTTTTGCTGCACATGGTGACATTTTATGAAGTCATCTCTCCTGTTCTCTCTCTCATCTGTGGCTTTTTATCAGCTCCGGAGGCCATGCCCAAAAAATGGCATTGTTCACTTGTTATAGATAATCAATGATTGAAGCTGTGGCTGCTGTAGCAAATGGACAGGGAGAATCCTAATGACTGGGGAAAGAAAATGTCATCATTTACCTGCAATACTTATCGTGTTTTAATGACATGATATACGTGACATCCACATCTGTGATTGGGCTGGCCTGTTATTGTGGCTATTTCTGGGAAATGCTTCATTGACTTCAAATGCCACACTTTCCTATAATGCCCAGCTGCACATAGATGTAGTGAATTTGTCAACTCCCATTCGTAGATGATCATTCTCGTGTCCCTTCCATGGCAAGTTGAAACGTGCACTGTGTACAAGTGGTTGAGTCCCTCCATCTTAGATGTACACGTCTCTGTGAGACTCCCACACTCCACTGCTTTCTCTTCTCCTTCTGGGAATCATTCTTGACTCCTGTCCATCTATTACATCTGCCGTTTGTTAACTCACAGGAATGTAATAATTCCAGTTGTCACTGCCACTGTTGTTTTAGGGCCCCACTACTACAAAGTCTGATTGGGTTGTTTGAGCTCCCCACAGACGAGACCATCCCAGAGGACGAACACTTCATAGAGATTGAGGACACCGCAGGTAGAGTTGACCATGTGTAGTGTGTACACAGCCAGCACTCTTGTCTTGTAGCATGGACGGTAGACATTATTTCATTGCTGAATTTGGTGGTTCAGTCACTGACGTCATCTCTTTATGTATAAAAAATCATAACTCTGCAAATATTTATCATAAAAATATGAATGAGGCATCACTTTACTGCCAAATGAATTCTTTATTATAATAAAGTTATACTATCTTTATTATGTCGGATAATCATGGTGATATTATTAGCTGAACGTCATCCAAAATAATATGAAAAAACCAAATGCACTATCCTGCTCCCAAATAATTATTGAATGGACAAATGTCCGACTTCATGCAAGACAAATGTTGCCATACACAAATAACATAAAAATGAATCACATCTGTTGAGAACCTTTATTTTTAAGATTTTTTTTCAACATCGGAGTAGGCTGATTTGTGCCGGCCAATCGCTACTACATTAGCCTCCGGTGCAAACCCGTGGTGCGAGCGGTGAAATGTGGTGACAAATGCTCGCTATTTCACATCAAAATGCATCACAAATCATTCTAACTATTTCAACTAGTATAATTGTCATATTCTTGAATACTGTCAGTTGTCTTGTCAAAACATAGACGCGATAACTTTAGATAATCCAAAGTAAACATTTGAATCTAGAAAGTTCTTCGACACAGTTGTCCGCCATCTTGTTGTTTACTTCTGCTCCGGCGGGAAGATGACGCGGTGTTTGAAAGCTTGGTTCTGATTCGCTGGACCAGCCCCACCTACAAGTTTATTTTCCCAGATTGGGCAAGAACAGAGCTTCTATTGGTGCCACGTATGCGGGGGTCGGGCCTTTTTGGATGGATGCATAAATTTGTCACGACAGGCGTAGTAAACCACCCAAATTTGGGCTTCAGCTTTGTCACATGTTTTGTCCACCTGTGTGTAACTAGCTGTCATTCAATCTACTCATGAATAAATATACACCATCTTGAAAAATCTGTCAGCTATCTGATGGTCCCAAATATGCGTGGTCGGTTACTGATTACATAAACGGAAAAACAATGTATGCAGGAAGGTGTATGGGGCCGATTAATTGGCCATTTCTTGTCCGTCACACCCTGAATTCAGCTTGTATTTGAATGATATTAATGTACATTCTGTGAATTGTACATTTCCTTGTATAATACAAATGTTTCTTTAATTCTTTACTTGAAAAGTCTAGGTGTATATGAGCAAAAAGTACAGTGGTGTAATAGCTCTTTATAATAGCTCTTTAGATAAAGCACAGAAAACACCACCATTTTACATGCGCTATCAAATGCCTTAGGCATTTTGCATGTTTTTGGGATGTATATCTTAGTGGAATACTGAAAAATTATACATCTGCCAAGTGTTCTGTATAGTTCTACAAACGCTCACTTGGGGCCATACTAGTTGTGCAAATATCCACCAGGTGGGAGTATAACGGGGCAGATATGTCTCGAGATGTGATGTCATTGTGTACAATGAGCTGGCCACTATCTCTCAAAAACCTTGTACTTACAACTATGCTATCTGTGGTGTCACTGTTTTTAATTTACAAATTTTTGTTATAAAGCTCCAAATATCCAGAATATATAAGGCACATAAAATACAACATTGGTAAAATATGAATGTATAAAATGTACATTCAGTAAAACCTTGTGTCTTGTGCGACCTCTGTCATGAACGATAACTTGTCTTGAATAACCGTTTTCCTAGGCACGGACTGTTTCTTATTAAAAAATACCACGCAACGAATGCCTACTTGACAAATGCAACCAGCGACCACACATCGTTCATGCGACCATTGTTTTCACCTGTTAGCAGTCACCGAAAATTATGTTAAATTGCAACGTATCATCGGTCAAGTATTTTTACATTGTTCATTCAGCATTAAATAAATAATACACATTTACTACCACTAGAATGACAACATGCTGTTCTTTAAACCATATAAGTGTTCAAGTAGGTCGTAATTTATTTGTTGAATTATCTTCCATGATTTAGCGTAAATGCGTGCCGAAAATGTGTTGTCAACAATGTATCACAATGCTACGGTTGTCGCTGACATAGGTTGCAGCAAATCAAAAGCTTGCACTTGTAAACTTATAAATCAATGCCACAAGAGAAACAAAAGTTACGAGTGTAGGGCCTAAAGCTTGTTGATTTATAATCTCGCTTAACCGACTAAACTTGATTAACAAGTTTGGAAATAACGTTTTGCTCGATGATGTCACTTTGTTTTTTAACAATATGGTACATATCTCAATTAATTCCATACTGAAAATGTGTGTTAAAATTTATAAATTACAATTATATGTATATAAATTTACATTCCATATTTTTATATTCGTTATAAAATTGCATTAGTAATTAGGTAATTAGTAAAGCATGTATATATTCATAATTTTACCAACATGTTTTTCCCACCACCTGTTATGAGCGACCACCTGTTTTGAGAGAGGTTGCCCAAGATAGGTTTTACAGTAATAAATTAAATTATGAATTGTCCACTCCACTGACGTAAGTCTAGCATCATGTGTCTGTCTTACTCAGGTTACCAGACGGCGTACTCACAACTGATGTTTGCTGGTAAGAAGGAACGAGACCCATGCGCTGTGATTCCTGATGTCAAGATCAACCTTGCCAAATGTTTGCACAAGTTGTCCACAGGCAGCCCAGGCATGGTGAGTGACTGCCTCAGGCACTCAAGGCATCCAGGTCATCATACCACTACCCAAGGTCATCCCACTAACATGCCACACCGCCCCTCCATCATCTGAGGTCACCACACAACCATCTAAGGTCATCACACAACCATCTGAGGTCATTACACAACCATCTGAGGTCATCACACAACCATCTGAGGTCGTCACACAACCATCTGAGGTCATCACACAACCATCTAAGGTCATCACACAACCATCTGAGGTCATCACACAACCATCTGAGGTCGTCACACAACCATCTGAGGTCATCACATAACCATTTGAAATCATCACACAACCATCTGAGGTTACCACATCACCATTTGACGTCATCATGCTGCCATCTGGGGGTCATTCATCCATATCATCCAAGGTCATCGATGTC